>JAYKKT010000079.1:23577500-23630000 GCA_036023115.1 Brasenia schreberi | reverse complement strand
AATATGCGACCCAATTTGGGATGTGGTGTGCCTTCAATTGAGTCTAGAATAATAGATATAATGCTTATAAGCAAACTCTTAACTTAAATTATGATGAAGATTTAATCTTTCAATGCAAATTATATAAGGATTTAAGTTGCAGCTCATGTCAATATGATCTCTGCTCATCTTAATTAAATGAACAGATGAGACATGTCATGGCCACCTGACAACCTACTGAACCGAGCCACAAACAGGTCCAGGCCCACTCATGACTCAAAACGTTCCTTGTTGCAGATCCACGAACGATCCTTTCAAATGGTAGCGAAACAGTACCTCACCAGACTTTGGAAGGACATTTACAGTGACCAGTATTTTAATTGATTACTTTCTCATTAGTCACAATTATGATGCCAGTTACAAATAAAAGAGAAACACAGACAACTTTGATGATCGCCAATTGCAGTGACAATTATGATGCCAGTTACAAATAAAAGAGCAGCACAGACAGCTTTGATGATCGCCAATTGCAGTGATTCTTAGGAAACGAAGTGTAAGACCACAAAGATCAAATGCAGAAACAATCACGCAAGTTACAAGAGAAAAGATTTCCGTGGTTCGGAGTGACCTCCAACTCCATGGTCATACAACAACAACAATTAAGCTTTTTCTCATGCTAAACGGGATCGGCTGCATGGATTCTTTGTTTTCACATAGTCCTACCATGTGTTAACTCAACATAAGCTAGATTATTCTTTATTGTTTCTTTTCAATATTTTGTAGTCATCCTCTACCTCTTTTAATACTTTCAAATTTTAGTTTTTCATACCTTCTTACATGTGTTTCTTTTGATCATCTTTTCTATATGTTCAAATCATCTTAAATGATATTTTTTTCATTTTATCCTCTATTGATGTTATTCGATCACTCATCTATCTCAACATCTTCATTACAGACATCTTGTGTACATGTTAATATCTTGTGTACATTTACTGTTCACACTCAAAACTATAAAATATAGCATGTGGTCATGTGTATGATCAACACACCCCTCACCAACCTCACCGTTGAGATCGAGTACACCAAAAACTCACCAACCTCACCGTTGAGATCGAGTACACCAAAAACTTCGAATCGGAGACTTGTTGGTCTCCTACACCCCTCATCAACCTCACCGTTGTGATCGTCTGGCAGATAGTTACGAATTGATGTGCAGTAAAGAAGAGTAAATCGTACTCCACATCTCCCAACAGTGATGAAGATGGCCACACGGGAGAAATAGTTATGATGATAGGTGGCCAGTGATGCTAGATACTCTTTTAAGTTACTCTGATAATAACTTAATTAATATAAAACTTATTGGGACATAGTCCAAAAGAGTATCTACTATGAATATCATAGTACAACAAATATATCCCAATAAATTTTCAATAATTTGACCCGATCAATATTAATAAAGTGAAATCCGTCCCAACGATGGCACATTAAAAGATTTATATAACAGCCCAACAAATAAATTAAGGAAATAGTATACAAACCTAAAAGAACCACAAATCCTCATATGCAGCACTGCTTTCTTGCACCTCGTTGCTACAAGAAAAGAATCATGTGCCCTCCACAGCTTCTATCTTAACAAGAGTAAGACATTTTAAATCGCCGCCAACTTGTTACTCTCGAGGATATGAAAAGCACAAAACACAAACGCCAAGCTGTAACTCACAAGAACGACGAGGCCAAAATAAAACTTGAACATCAAAAACATTGTCTCACTTTCTTTGATAGTCGTGCAAAGGAAATCGAGGGAAACTTACACAAGGGAGTACCCCGTGCACCCACGAGATTTTGAAGTATCAAACATTTAGGCCACTTTTCCTTTATGTGTTGAAATCTTAACGCATTTGCGTTTCTTGTATGAGAGACCCAACAAACTCCTTGTCCGACTTAGGGACAACCTCTAAAGCATGAACTCAAATAAAATACTAGGTTCACTCTTGATAGCCTATTGTCTTAAAAATCTTTAAGAGATTGAATGGTGAAGAAAAAGAGAGTACCTAATTCAGATGAACACTGTTTGCTTTTAAACTCATCCATGAACAAGCATATAAAGTGAAAAAAATTATATCTTTTGATATATAATCTTGTATAAACTCATCCAGATGAACACTGTTTGGTATAAACTCATCCATGTATAAATAGTATGTACATATACATATAGAAAAAATAAGTAGTATTAAATGCATAATACCTTTTGGTATATAATCTTGTGTAAATATCTTATCTTTCGATTTTCAAGATCAACCTTGAGGTGATAAAGTAGTTAACATTTATAAAGTTGGTGGTTTAATTCAAACGCCTTAAAGATCGAAGAGTGAAGATATATTTTTTTTAAATTATGCATTTAGCATTCCTCTCTCTTTCTCTCTCTATAATATATATATACTAGAGATAGGAGATGGTATATACAGGTGCCACCATATTGCAGTGGTGTGCACGAAGATATTGGTTGAACGATCAGACGTTGTTAGTATATTGAAGTCCATAAAGTTTTCCAGGATATCAAGTAGATTATACTCTTCCATTTGCTTGTTAGATCCGTGAAAATGAGAAGGGCACTCTTGCGTGTGTGTGTGTGAGAGAGAGAGAGAGAGCCCGTAAAAAAAGAGTAGTTACTATGGTATAAAGTGATCGAGTCTTGCTTTCTTTTCCGTCTTCTCTCTATACTCGGTCCGTTCGTTGGCAAGGAAGCTATGAAACAGTAGCATCGCCATTGATCGAGTCTTGCTTTCTTCTTCTTCTTTGCATGCAAATGATCGGTATAGCGGTGTGATGTGTGTGTGCGTGTGAGCCGTGGAAGGAGAAGACGGAAAGGAACAAGGCTGCATTGCATAACGCAAAGACACCTGTGAAGGAGTTGCCAAGTGACTCGGCTAATTGTTGTTGAAAGGGGCACAGGATAGTTTGTCTATACGTGAGTCCGTGGACGAGTTAGCACATGGTGGCTTTTTCATGTGAGCGAAATAAGTCGATTCATAAGGTTGATGATACGAAATCTGACACGAGCATTACTCGCTGGCCTAGTGGTCCTGTCCACCCGAAACCAAAACGAGAAAAAAACAGGTCCACTTGTAACACACAAAATGGCACATCAAGACGACTGAACACTATTCGAAACACTAAAATCTAAATGCCCATGGGCACAGGCGCTGATTTTGCACTACTTGGGTGGTACATTGAGCTGTTCAAATTCATCTCAAAGTCAAAAACAGTGGACAACACTGCAATCATGGGCACAGGCGCTGAAGAGTGGGCTGGCATAACTCACGCATGTTCAATCAGGACCACACTGGCAACATTGGTTGGTGCCCAGTAGGAGTTGAAGCTCTTCATTAGCGCAACTGTCCGACTGCGAACCTGAAATTATTGAATAAGCAGCATTTTGGAGTTACTTTAAGTTTTGACCGCGGTGAAATTCATTATTCTTTTCTATCTCCCAGCTATCTTTGCTAAGCAGGAGTTCCTTTGACTGCAAATGGCATAAGGATCTAACTGGTTTTTAACATCCATAAAGTACTGGTTTGATGCTGACCGCCATCTTCCCCGCATTGAGTATCGTAAAAGATGTCAATGAGTTGCTCAAAGAAGATGTGAAACAAGGGGGAAGTGGAAAAAAACAATCTTGCACGGATATGCACATGGGCCTTTCATACACGCTTGCCTCCTCTCCTAAAACGAAACTTCAACCTCAAAATGCAAAGATCTTGCGACTTTCTCCAAGTCCCCACCTTTGAGCTTCATCTATGGAAAGATTATTAAATGAAATCGTGTGTGCGTGCGTGAGAGAGAAAGTGGTGGTGTGGATGGAGATTAGGTTGGATGCAGTTATGGTGACCGACTCTGGTGTTGAGAGATCGTGTGTGCACACTAAGACTGTGAGTCACCAGGTTAAACCGTTGACGGGAATTTCTCTCTCACTCTCTCTCAGGCATCTCCTTTTGAAGATCCAATTATGTGACGTTTTCTGTTTGCCTGTATGATATTCAAGATTTATTTCTCATATTCTCCAGGAAGGCTGGTTTTGGTACCTTTTAAATATTTTACGTTGACTCCATGCATTAAATTTGACAGTAGGGGAGCCGGCCGGAAACGGGAGGGATATATTGGAGGCTGCTGCTACATGTACCCCGTTGTTTTTCGCCTTGTCCTTTTCACTGTAACATTCATTGCTCTGTTCACAATAGGTTTAGGAGTTTGGTGTTGTGTTTGATGTTCTCGTTATCCGACCCTCCCTACTCGCTACCTGTGAATGGGCGTCATGAGAGCCCTCCTTAGTGAGGTAACCTCTCAGCGCCGATCCTTCCTCCTTTTACCAACTTTTTTTGTTACAAGTGGAGGTGGAACCTTAAATCGCAGCAACGCATGTAACTCCTGGAAGTCGAACTCCCCACCAGCAGCAACGGCACTAGAACGTTCTGCCATTGAGCTAAACGCTTTGGGTGAAATATTTTATTTGAGTGGTTGGGGATGTATTATTGGTTTAATATTTGAACTATTATGTCCTTTTCTAAAGGCTCTCTGGCCAGAATTTAACTTGGCGGAGTTTGGCTTTTTGGAGTGATAGTGGGGTCCGGCGTTCGATACCCTGAGTGCGCATACGTGGTGGAGAGTATGTCAACCCCAACTTGTCAATTTAGAAACTTTTACTCCGTGAGACATTACCCATTTTTTTTTCTTTTGTTGTTATAAGACTAAGAGACTGCCGATCATACTGAGGCAGATTATGCATTTTACGTTCCAACCATTGTGGTAGTTCTTCTCTTCGTAAAATATTCTATCTTGAACCTTTTATTTTCCTTTGGGCCCTTCCCTCTTCCTTGGGCAGAGTCTTCCTCTAAAACCATTCTCCCGGTGGGTCCCGCTGGTCTTCCTCCGGGTATTAATACACAGCCCAGCTGCTTTTTACGACAATCAGTGAATCAAGAGAGAGAAAGAAGCATCGGAGCTCTTTCTCTCTCTGTGTGTGTTCAGAAAATGGGAGCTCCACTTTCCGCTTGGCCTTGGGACAATTTGAGTAAGCTAAAGGCATGTGGATACAATGAAAGTTCTATTACATGTTTGATATGATCTGGTTTTCTGTTCACTACAGTTCCCTTCATTACTAACTTGTTGGCTTCTTATCCCTTTTTCTGCATCGCCTTTTGCCTTTCTTTTTCTTTTTATGGTGGCCAATGAGCAGTATCTTCTTTACGTACCGTTGCTAGCGAGAGCTTTTAACCTGTGGGGAGAGAAGGATGCGCACAACCGGTGGTTTCATATTCTTGCAATTTGTGTATTGAGGGCCCTCGTGCACCAGCTATGGTATACATACAGCAGCATGTTATTTCTCACCAACAAATACAGAGTTATCAAACAGGGCATAGATTTCAAGCAGATAGACAGAGAAGGGAATTGGTATAGTGTTGGCCCTAAGATTTCCTTGTGGCTGTCTTTCGAAAATGAATGGTGTTAGAAGTATCGTTTTTTCTCAATATTTGCAGGGATAATTTCATCATCCTCCAAGCTTTCATGGCAGTTATAGCATGCTATTATTTCTCTTTCACTGGCGATCTTCCTTTGTTCAATTACAAAGGATTCATTTACACTCTGATACTTCACGTGGTCGTCGGCGAGAACTTGTATTATTGGTTGCACAGGATGTTTCACTCGGACTACTTCTTTCGCCATTATCATTCTCTTCACCATCAATCTGTAGTTTCACAACCTTACACAGGTAAAACGGTGTGGCAAGCTGTCATTAATCATGAACGTTTCACTTGGTCCGAGTTTTATGGAATTAAGTAGCATAATTAGTCTTAGTTTGATCCTTGCAGCTGAAGTTGCGTCCTTCTTGGAGCATATAGTGTTGGCCTTAATCCTTGCGATCCCCATGATGGGGGCGACATGGCTGGGAGGTGCATCTATCACCATGTTCTACGGATATGTGCTGATATTTGATTTCCTGAGGTGCATGGGACACTGCAATGTTGAAGTAATGCCGCTGTCTCTGTTTCAGCACTTCCCAATCCTTAGATATCTCGTCTACACCCCCAGGTTTGTCCTTCTCTGCTTCCAATTAAAAAATAAGAAGAACAACAAAAGACTGAAAGATAAAGGTTTGTCTGTGGTATAATGCGCTCTTTTCTGGTAGAAGGACAGACCATTCTATAGATTTGTCTAAAATTGCAATGGATACTTTTATAACTTAAAGGATATCAGGGTGGTGAGTCGGTTCAAGAGAGGATGCACGAAAGAGGAATCCAGTAAATTACTAGCTATATTAGGCAAAACTAACATAAATAAATTATGTTTCTTCTGTTTAATTAACCAGTTTGCCCCAACTACAGTTACCATATGCATATATTTACTCCATGAAATGATAAAAAAGCAGAACCAGTGACCTCCACTGCTATTTGATTAAGCTTCGAATAACTTTTCATGAAATTCTATAGTTTGAATTTTGGTAGCTAGTTCAATTTCAGGTTTTACAAAGTTAAGTAACTCTTTAATCATGTTCCTGTTCAGTTTGAGCTAAACAAATGGCTTTACCCTTTTCTTGCAGCTATCATAGTCTCCATCACACTGAGATGAACACAAATTTCTGCCTGTTCATGCCTATTTTCGATGCGGTGGGAAATACTCTAAACAAGAAATCTTGGGAGCTGCACAGGAGATGTAGATCTGGTGGGTTTGTAAAAGTTTGATAGAAGAATAAATATTATAGCTTAATCCATTCAATACTTTGCACTTAATGGGCTAAATAGTGCTCTTTCCTTTCCCCATCGTATGGTTCGATCTTTGAGGCAAATCTACTTCCATAATGAGCTTCGCGTTATTGGTAGCTGAAACTAACTGTTAGATTGCGATATCAGGGGATGGCGAGAGGGTTCCCGATTTCGTTTTCCTGGCACATGTAGTTGACGTGCATGCCTCTATGCATGTACCTTTTGTGTTCAGATCTTGCAGCTCACAGCCATTCACCACCAGGCTTCTGGTTCTCCCCGCGTGGCCCATTGCCTTCATTGTGATGCTTTTCATGTGGGCATGGGCAAAGACCTTCATAGTTTCATTCTACATGTTAAGGGACCGACTGCATCATACTTGGTGTATACCTAGGTTTGGGTTTCAGGTAAGATTTTTAATCTGTGACATATTTTATTGTTTTAATTTGTTTTTACATTTTGTTAGGTTGACATGGTTTTTCTTTTTCATGGTTGTCGCCCGCCAAGTATTTCTTACCATTTTCAAGGGATGGGATCAACAAACATATTGAAAACGCGATTTTGACTGCAGACAAGATGGGCGTCAAAGTCCTGAGTCTTGCTGCTTTGAACAAGGTAAAAGCTATATATACGGGATTCCTTATTACTTTGACTAGTTACTGATTTACCACATTTTACAATGACATCACGTATACGTTGACGTCAAACTACGAAGCTATAATCTTTATATGATATTAATACGATGTTATTAGAAGAGAAAGGACCTCATGTTTGATGACCCGTGACTGCAACATCATAAAAGCCTGTCAGTCTCGATTTTCGTGGGTCTTTTCTTGACAGATCGTCAAATCTACAAGGTTTCTTTCTGGCGTTTTACTGCTATCTTAGGCTGATACGAGTACCTACTCCATGGAAATACTGTGTGTGAGTGTGTGAAATAATTCATTCTTTAGGGGACCAATTGGATTCCATTTATGCGTTAGTTTCAAGCAATTTCATGATGTTAAAGACTGTTATATGTGGTAGCGAACTCTGTACTAAAAATTTACTTCTATTATTTGTTGTCTATACCAGAATGAAGCTCTTAATGGAGGGGGAGCATTATTCGTCCAAAAACACCCGAACTTAAGAGTAAGAGTTGTTCATGGAAACACGCTAACTGCTGCAGTTATACTTGATGAGATCCCAAAGGATGTGAGGGAGGTTTTCTTAACCGGGGCTACCTCTAAATTAGGTAGAGCCATCGCTCTCTATCTCTGTCGACGCGGCACTAGGGTGCTGGTATGTGTCACCACTGATTACACCTAATGACTTGATGTTGAATTTGATGTCCAGCTGTTCATTGATCAAGAATAGTCCTCATTAATGTGTTTCTGTTCATGACAGATGCTTACTCTCTCATCTGAAAGATTCCATGCCATCCAAAAGGAAGCTCCCGCTGAGTGCCAAAAGTTCCTTGTCCAAGTAACAAAGTATCAGGCAGCTCAAAACTGTAAGGTAATAAGAATAATAGAAAGTCTAAATGAAGAAAGAAAATATGACATTTTATGAACGAAATCTCTAATATTTTAAACGAACAGCAGATCTGTAAGCTTGAAACGTAAAGATGCAAATTAATATTTGACAATGAATAGCAGTTTCTACTTACATCAACTCCTTTTTGGTTCTGTAAATGACATTGAAAAGGGCAACTCATGTTAACAGTCGGTTTCTACCACTAATGGCAGTACGCATCAGCTGATATTAGATCAATTTTTAAGTGTCAAGTGCCTGTCTAGCTTTCTGCCAACTCATGTACACTATCATTGTTATGATAAAAACCATTATTATATCCTATTATGTAGCAGCCCACCTTGAAATTGAATTTCTCGCAGGGAATTCCTTGCTATTTTCATTTTAATTGGCAAACTGGGTCCGGGCAGACCCTTCACCAGATGCATTACTCGGGGATTGAACTTCTGATCTTCAGTCTAAGTCGATCCCCTAGTCAATGAATTGTTGCCCCCTTGGGGCATTCTTGCTAGAATTCGAAGTGTCCTATTTTCATTTTTTCTTGAGTTTGATTATATTGGGATTCTATCATGCGATTAACTCCTTATAAATCTCAATCATGTGATGAAAGAGATGCTCATTAAGATAAAAATATATATAGTATGTTTTACACGTTGTACTTGATGAATTTATTTTTATTTTTTGCTTTTTGATCTCATTTAGCTCTTTAAATTGTATAAGTGAGATATATAAAAGCTTTTTTTTTCCAAAGTAACTACCTTCTATGAGTGTGTACAGAAAAAAATTGCAGAGATGATGGTGAAAATGAAATTTTAACTGTTGTTTCAATACTACTACTCCTTGCTCTGTTTTTGTTGGCAGACATGGATAGTAGGGAAATGGATCACGACAAGAGAGCAAAGGTGGGCTCCAACCGGCACCCATTTTCACCAATTTGTTGTACCCCCAATTCTAGGCGTGAGGAAGGATTGCACCTATGGCGACCTGGCAGCAATGAGACTTCCTGACGACGTCGAAGGCTTGGGTTATTGTGAGGTAAACCATGGTTTGGTTTGGTTGGTTTCGCACATATTCCTCATGATCACTCTATATAATGTCAACCATCAGTAAAAATAGAAGCTCTCCTTTGTGCTCTTCTTTTACATTGGACTATCTACCTTATTTATTACTATTTTATAATAATTATTTTTGTTTTGTTTTGTTATTATTAATAACATTATTTATTGAATCTATGAGTGCAGTATACAATGGGGAGGGGAATTGTCCATGCATGCCACGCAGGAGGGGTGGTTCATCATCTAGAAGGATGGGGCCATCATGAAGTGGGTGCAATCGATGTTGACAGGATCGATCTTGTATGGAACTCTGCACTGAAGCTTGGGTTAAGACCTGTTAAGCGTAACATTAATGTACAGGTAGCAAGTCCTGTCATTGATCACCAAGATCACAAGCAGCCCGTATTTTAATATTTCAGAGAGTATTACGTGCTCCTCCTTAAGTTTGATGCCACCAGCTCTCCTCGATGTGTATTTAGATTTTCTTCACCATTCTCTTTCCGTATTATCCTTCCAAGAAATTCGAAGATCTCCATTTAGTTAAAATGTCTCTTTTTAACAGTAGAAATTATCAATTACACTCGAACTCTTGCTAGCAACAATTGTGATGGAGCTCTCTCTCTCTCTCTCACACACACACAGCAAACTTGCAGAGAAATGGGTAAGGTTAAATGTGCCTGTCAACATTTATTGGTACCACTTGTATTAAATTGGGTACCAATTGAGAGATCAAGACCCAACAGGCTTCAATGGAAGAAGACAAGTTTCTCAAAGAGTCTTAAAAGTAAGGAGAAGGCTGGATAGCGAGACCACATCGGCTTTGTGGACACTGTGCGCATTGCCATGCAGTGTACGTAGTGATTCAGTTTCCAGCTGCACCACGCGCGCTACTGAAGGACATTTTCTGCCTTGGTTTTGCTGTTCATCATAGAAGTAGAAAATTTGGACTTGAACTTCTCTCTTTCAGCATGGAGGGAAGTTTTGGTTGCGGTCGTCCTACAATTAAGTGCTTTAAATTCTTAACATGGGCCTCCCTACTCTCCATTTACGTTCGCTTATAAAATATTAACGCCAGTTAAAATGCTTGATCACGGAGTCTGAGCCAATTATTGAGGTTAGAATAACTAAGGGTCGAAACTTGAACACTTATTTTTAGGGCATATGCTTAGAGTTGGCTTGTAAAACACAATGCTTATTAGATGTAATTTCTAAGGATTCATTTGCTTTGTAAGAAATGAGAGGAAGTGTATATAGAAAGTAATAAAAAATATGAAAGTTTTTTTAAAAATGGAAAGATAGAAACATGAGTTATTACGATCGGTCACCCAAACATAAATTTCAGACCCCTATTTCGGTGTGATTTGACTTTTTCTAAGCTTCTAAGAAAACTTACGCCCACAATCTCTACGTCCTGCAATTAAGTGTGGCTAACCCTTGGGTGCTTAAGATCACTCATCTTTGTAACATCTACGTGCATAAATAGCAGAGACACCCACGGGAAGCCTGCAGCCTTTCTCCATTTGATGTGATATCTACGTGCATCAGCACAAAAATCTCCAAAACGCTGGGGAAATCCACTCATGTCACATCTAAGTGAGCGGTGGGAAATTTCTACTTTCAGCTGAAAACTTGTGCATGTTACATCAACCAAACCATGCATCTCACGACACGAAAAATATTGGTCCACATATTCTTGACCACACTTCTCCTTGCGTTCTTAATTTCTTGTTGCTTCCTCCTGCTGACCGTCTAGCTGAATCGCCCACAACTCGACGCCAATTTGGCTTGTTGCTAGGTGGCAAAGATGCTTCCGTTTCCAAGAGGCCAAATGGGATATGCCTAGCGGAGGAGTGAGCCAGAGGAGATGAAGAGGGAAATGAATGTATTGAATGCGCTGATGTAAACAGCAGAAGAAAAACAAATTGAGTTGCACAACGAGCAGTAGCTCAACCGGCTAGTAGATCAACTCAACAAGTTAGTAGTAATGAGTTCCATACGCAGGGGCGTGCAACTGGCTTCGACCTTCCCATTGTAAAATGAAAAGAGAAAAGAAGGCATTGATTGAGTCAGCTGAACCCAACATGGTATACTAATAGCGCCGTCAACGTTCAGTGGACCACCATGTAGGCTTGGGCCAAACTGCACCCCAAGTGGGAGGGTGCATGTGATCGATCTGCCCTCGGTCCTACAGGAGCCGATTTGTGTATGACAATCTTACACCTAACCAAAACTAGAACCAACTCTTATTCAATATTAAAGTAGGGCACACTACATGAATTAATCTTTAGTCGCCATTTCTGTTCTATCTTATTTGATATCAGCTAACTCCTTGTGAAAAATCATCCACCAAAAAGAAAACCTTTCATGGCACCTAAAATTTGATTCCTCATATAGGTTGTCACAACCATTTTCTGTCATTTTACACTTAACAAAGTGTGGTTCCTGTCAAAGGAGTTTTTCAAAATATGTCTCGTTTATTTGCTTCGGCAAACTGCAATTTTTCTTTGGTTAAATTAGATGAAATGATGCATCTATCTTAACATACATCCACACACAGACAAATACAGATACGCACATGTACAACACAAATACAGGTACAACAACAATATATATATATATATATATATATATAGTGAACAGGGCCTCCCGGATTATTAGTTGGGGAATTGAACTTATAAGAAGTCCATTGTTGTGCAAATTAAGCTGCTGTAGGGAATTTAAATGTTTTTCGAATTGGCAATTTGTAAATACCCTCTGTACAGCCTTCTCATTAGCACCATTGGATCACTGAGGTTCTGTTGGCATGCTCGACCTGTGGGTATTACCAAAGATGTCAATCTGAACCTTGACCTATCAAGTTGCTACATGCGGCAAATTCTCAGGATTGAGAACGCCCCTGCGTAATGTTGGGATGGGTCTACATGGAAGGTGGGTTGCCTTCAAGTTTAGGATAATCTCAGTCTGAGAACCTGCCCCACATATAGAAGGGTGGGGATGGAGGACGTGAGGGTGTCGAGTCTTTGATGCTAGGTCCGGCTCATGATAATAATGTAGGACTTTTATTCACATGTTTAAAGAATGGAGAAATGAAGGGGTGAAGCTTTATAAAAAGGTAAAAGGTGACATCGTGTATTTTCTTAATCTTTAGGCTACGGTCAAGTGTTGCTTGCAACGAGTAGTACTAATTAATTAATTCAATATCAAGTACATAGTGCTTGTAATTCATATGATACTAATTACATATTTCACAAAATAATACTTGTAATAACTCGTGCTCTTAATAGAGGGAGGGGGTAAAGAGTTTTTGGAATGTGGAACGGGTTTGGGTTGGGAACAGACCGATTCCAACCAGCCCCATTGCCATCATCTTACAGATTTATGTAGATAGAAGTTAAGTTTCCTTCAGTTTTGTGTTTCTTTCTTTCATCCCTTCTCTTCTTCTTTCTTTAGTACCTAGCTAGGATTATCTGTTTCTGGGTAAACCAGGACGACCGGTTTCAAACCAGCAGTTTCGGTTCACCAAAATCTCGAACCATAACCAAACCCACCACCCTCCGGGCTGGTCTAGTTCCAGTCCAGATCTCTGCTTGGTTCCAGTTTTATTTGAAAAATAAGGAGGGATTCTAAACATGAAAAAAAAAACCCTACTTGAACCGGGAGTTCTGAACTACCTGTCTCAATTCTAGTTCTAGTTTGATTCCACTGGCAGTTGAGGTCCAATCCTCCGGACCGGATCTACCTAGAGGTTCATTTTCTCATTAAATGACTCGCTTTTCTTTCCTTTCTTTCAAACACTGCTTGCCTTTTCTAATAGTCCTTAAAGTGTTGCTAATAGTTGTTTTAATATAGCAACTTGGCTAGATTATGTCGATGTGTAGGTAGGTGTTAAACTTAATATATGTTATCATTAGTATAAAAAATCAATTATTGGATTTAATGATTTTCACGCAAGCTGGCTCGTCTTATGCGTCTAGAAGTCAGGTCGATCTTATTGAATACATGTGGCACATTCGTAACTTCATTCACTACTTGAGATGTGGCTCACAATTTCCGTCCCGGCCCCAAGACGGCCCGAATACATGGGGACTTCTCGTTTCTCCTTACAATACCATTCGATAAGAGAGGATTTATTAAGGGCATTGGGACCCTTGAAAGTTAACGCTTTCACTGGGTCCAAAGAGTGGTTTCAATTGTCTTATGTCTGCACTCTGCAGCAATTGCTAGATGCTCTCATGACAAAGTCCAATAATAGTGGTGTCCCGATCTTCACGAAATCAAAGACCATAATTTTCTGTATGTTACGCACAAAACAACGTACGAGGCATAGAGTTCAGTTCCTTTGTCCCCCCCAGCAAGCTTCGACGTTCATGAAATCCGCAGAAACCAAAGAAAAGGCTTTCAGAAGTATTCCAGATCAAAGCAGATCAATGTTTTTATGTTTCCTTTGAAAAGAGCGGCTTTAAAATTCTACACGAGTTGTGAATGATATAAATTCAATAAGCATATCTTGATTTTTAGACGAGAAGCGACAGAAAGAGGCAATGAAGTTGCTACGTTCTCGAGAATAAATTTTATTAAAAAGGATAGAGCACTATTAGAGGCTTAAATTACTTTGAGAGACCAGAGCAGTGTCCCTTAGCCCCAAATAATTTAGAAACGAATCTTCGAATTGATATGTAACTGTGGCAAACCCTGTATGCTGGTCGTATTCGTTTTGCAACAATGATATCAATATGTAATATAATCTGCGGCAGAACCCTCGGGACTTGCTGGGAGAGTGTTGCGCATCCACAAGAAACGCATGCAGGCCGCAAACTCCGCTCAGCTAAGTAAATTCCTGACATTTCCTCCCCACACCATCTGTTGGCTTTTAAGATATGGCTGGATGAGACAAGGCTCTTAAGTTTGCCACTTCTTTGCAACTACAGGGAAAAAAGGGCATTTGATCTCTCTCTCTCTCTCTCGATCATAGTAGGAAACAATCACACGGTCAATGAGTTCATGAGTCACACGTTGAGCACTTAGGTGAAAGACTTGATTTCGGCAAAATTTTAAGATCTACTCCTTATAAGAAGACACTTAACATAAAGTACAGGAAAAGACATCATTGTTCATAAAAGAATACCATTTGCCAACTAAATCAGCAAATTGTTTCAAAAGTTTCATCGGATTTATAAAAAAGGACGCATCTCTATCAAATTTCAGCCTTTTTAAATTCCAACCATTCGATATCAAATTAGCAAATTGTGAGGAAAGGAGATGATTGATGTTGGTGGCAGACTTCGCTTTAGGGGGAGGTGTCTCATGATAGAGAAATACGATGTTTTGTGAACTTGAAATACAAGTAATATAAGTGCACTTCCCTCCAAAAGAACTCGAGTCTGCTACCGATTAATCTCTAATCCCCTTCTTTTCCCTCCCTCCTTCCCGACCCTGATGATCACATTTGTAACGGAACCGTAGAACTTGATTGAAGTTCCACAGCCCCCCTCCAAACGATTCCCGTCCACCCTCAACCTCACACAACTAAGTTCCCAAGCCTTGTAAGGCTGACAACATTGAACAGACCGGTTGTGTTGCCGACCCAACGCAAGCCAAATGGAACGAGGAATACCCAGTTCGATTGGATTCATGTTCGGGAAAGAAATTACCCAAAACTAATTTGATTGGGTATGGAGCGGGTAAGGATTAAGAAGTAGCGAACCCAACACACACACACACACACACACACACACATATATATATATATATATATATATATATTATATATATAGAATGTGTTTTTGCATGCATTAAAGATATTGGGTTTTTGAACAAGGAAACCTTGAAATTCAATTTGTGATTATTTGAATTAGATTTGGGAATTATGGAACTTAAATCAGTGCTATTTTTAACTTTATAAGCAATATTATGGTTGAAACTGGTGTACACGACACCTCCTACCCGGCCTGTTATCTGTGGGTGGGAAAAGACTCCACACCATACCCGTTCCTGACCGGATCCATTGGATCCCTAAAGCCTTGATTCAATCCCGACTTCCACTTGGAACTTGCAAACACATTTGTTAACTTCTTTTCTTTTAAAAGGCAAAGAGATTGAGCTTTCCTTGGATTCTCGAGACCATGGCAGTTCGTAAATAGGACCTCCCCAGATCGTCTGTTGTAGTTTCCTGTTAACTTCCGCTGTCACCTTACCGTGTATCAGCTTTTGCAAATTCCGTTTGGTGTTTCAACTTGATCGATGCATCGACCTCCTGGTTAAAGTTATGCTCATGATTGCGTGTCTTCTTGCTTCTGTATCCATTCGAACCCCAGGCCAAGTGAGTAACGCAGAATTTCACGGACGGTACATACCAATTGGTTTCTCATATCAGAAAAGGTAAACTTTCAATAACAGGCTCAAATATTATTTTTAAATTACAAAACAACATTCAAAGAATTCTTTTTTTACCACACTTTATCTATATGTGATCCTCCAACATGTTATCGGCCTACTGGTTAACTCTTGTAAAACCCTTTCTTAAGGAATAGTCTTGAACTATCAATAGAGATCTTACCTTTCGGCGTTTGTTGAGTTGTGCAGTGTGGTCATTCAAAGTGCGAGTCATCCAGATGCCATTGCTCTCTTCTGCTGCAACTCTTTGAATTCGTCAGTGCCAATCATGTTCTTAGTCCCGCCTAATAGTTGGATCGATGGGACGTGACATATAGATATTGTTGAAAAATTACCTACCCATTTTTGTACTTCACATGAAAATCAATTTTGTGTCGTTGTTGACATGACCATTTACCTTGATGAAGTTTGCATGTTTGCTTTCATAGCCATCAATTCATGTTATTTAGTTAGAGGAAAGGCCAAAGCGAGTCACCCTTCACCAGCAGCGTCCGTGCTAGAATGCCCTGCCGTTGAGCTAATGCTCTTGGTGCAATCCATGTCATTTAGTTCATTAAGTTTAGATAATCTGCTAACCAAAACAGGGGGGAAATGAGAAGTTTATGGCGATTCTACTCTCAGCCACTTCTTATTAGGTTGAGTGAGCTTTTGAAGGATAAAATGATATTGATTCTCTCTCTCTCTCTCTCTCTCTCTATCTATCTATATATATATATATATATATATATATATATATATATATATATATATATATATATATATGTATAAAATAGGGGTGGCCAATTGGGTGGATGTGATTACATTTGTATCAAAAGAGGATCATAATTCTAAGACCTGACTTGATTTGTCTAGGGCAACCTGATAAAAGAGTATATACATGTATGTATGTATGTGTATATATATATATATGTGTGTGTGTGTGTGTGTGTGTGTGTGTGTGTGTGTGTGTGTGTGGGTGGGTGGGTGGGTGCATGCACACATGTGCGTAGGCCAATCAAGTCTGAAAATGCCACCCCTATTTTATAATCTAATGAAAACAAGGTATGTGATGATCTGGTGATCATGAGATTGAAAACCACGGCCTCACTTTTGAACTTTGTTGGTGAAACTTTAACAATTCAGTTATGTTTCATCATTTTTTATTTATTTAAGTTCCCTAAAAATTGAAATCATTGCCAGAGAAGAATGACAATGTCAAAGATCACCAACCATCGTAGGTCCCAACTGCCAATAACTAGTGACGATAATTGTACATCTTAGTTTTGTCATCAAAATTAGTGTATACTTAATCGGATGTTATCAAACAGATACGTAGCCGGATTTGGATATGGAAATGAAAGGCCAGACCCAAACACAAAAAATGCACCATGTTTGGGATATCAATAAATAAGTAGATTTCAAATCCTAATGTGAATAATATATAGGCCGGTTTCAGTTACTAAATCCAACTAAATTGATTCTTACTAAAACCAAGTCACTATATCGGATATCAAGTATAATACATCCCACCCAATGATATCCCTTTTCTTGAACATAGGTGTTAGTAGTAACTCACAACGAGAAAACACAACAATTTTTCATCACCAAAGGAACTGACTAAGTTTGATCCCTCTGTAAAGAATCTTATGCAGAGAACAGAAAGGAGGAACAAGAAAGAAAATAATTGGAATGAGTATCGTCCACTGGAGCACGGACATGGCCACTGTGTGACAGGTTGCTGTAGAAATCTCAACAAATCCAAAATGTACCCGCATTGTAGTCGCGCGCCCCATAATCTGCACTTATAATTCTGCAAATTGTAAGTTTCTACACTATCAAGAAACAGAAACCTCTCGAGTTAAAAATGCATGGTTTTCTCCGATTCTAGATCCAATTGTTCTTTGCTAAGAAGTGGCGGACCCATTCATGGGTGAGGTGGGTCAGCGCCTCACCTGGGATCCGGGCTAGAACCTCAAAAATCTTTATCATTCAATCAAATTGAATTGAAGAACCATGTGGATCTCCTCACCTTAATTTCATGGTGGTGGATCTAGAAGTTTTTGTAGGGTAAGGTAAACTGCCTATTCGTGGAGCAAAGTATGCATAGTGGCCATGGATTCAATCATCATCTCTAAATTTTTCATACGTTCTCCACATTTCAGGTGGGGAAGTCACCCCACCTCGCCTCAATGTAAATCCGCCACCTAAACTGTACCTCACCCAAGAAAATTTTCTACGTCCGCTATATTGCTTGTGAGTCCTATCCATTCACAAGGTTTCAGCAACCCTTGATTAGTTCAAGTGCCTCCACACTTGTTTTCCTTAAGTACGGTCTCGAGTTTGAATCTTGTGAATGGGGAAAACTGGCATGGGAGAGCTTCACCATCATAGTCCGTCAACCCGGCTCCAACCAGATTAATGGGCTGCCTTCGGGATCCCGGATATGGGTGCTGAACTTTACAGGG
Source organism: Brasenia schreberi (assembly GCA_036023115.1). Taxonomy (NCBI): domain Eukaryota; kingdom Viridiplantae; phylum Streptophyta; class Magnoliopsida; order Nymphaeales; family Cabombaceae; genus Brasenia; species Brasenia schreberi. The sequence continues at coordinate 23,611,862 of JAYKKT010000079.1, read as the reverse complement.
GAAAAAGAGAGAGAGGGTATCTTTCTGTCTTTCTCTACTTACTTCCCCACGATGTCTGCCATTTTAAAAAGAGCAAAGCACCTCTTTGCTCATAAAAGAGAACAGAAGGAAAGAATGGTCTAGCATAATACATGATTTGAGCCACTGGCATCTCCTAACCATTCGACGCTGCTCTTTATTGTGAAGCTCTTCGTCGATCCCTACATGAAATGGATCTGATACCAAACAATTAAACCAGGAAGGCTCAAGCAGATCAGAACGGAGTGGTAGAATGAGTTAATTGGTCACAAAGGAGCTGTCAAAAACTTGAGGAATATCAATTGTTTAAACAAGTTTGATCTTCAACATTTTGAGAGTGGTTTGACATTATGTTTACAAAAGCTAATAGTTTACCTACGTTAATCTTCATCATTTTTCGGCGTCATATGACTTGTCACTAGTATAAACCCGAGTATTTCCGGCGCTTCAAAAAGTAGCATTTTCCACGGTGAAAACCGCCGAAAACACTATTTTTAGGGTTGGAACAATTGCAAACAGTTGAAAACCATCGGAAATAAAACAGTAACTCGCAATTGAGCATTTCCCAGAAAAATATAGAACTGCTCATGAAATTCCCACGAAAGAATAAGCTCCACTCTCACCACCGCATTCTTGAAGACAAACAAGAGACAATGTATACCGGTCACTCAGACACGACACAGAATCTGTATACTATGTGTCGCCCATTATGTATCGTATCTCGTGTCATTTTTCGTGTCGCTTCGTGGTTAGGTAACTTGATCAGAACGTGTGTCTGCCCGAGCACAAGAATTTCAATGTCAAGTATGTTGTATTCATGTATGAATGACATCTCCCTCTTTTACTTTTGTTCAGCCCCACCATTGCTCGTCCGTTGACCTTCGTCATCGACTCAAATATTTTAAACAAGGAAAGTCTTGCGAGCCAACCCATTGTGTGTACAAACTCAATGCTGCATCATATAATGTAAGACCAAGCCTCTCGTTGTGGGTCCTTGTGTGACTCCATTAACGACAGGGGTGTCGTCGATTCTGCCGTTGTCGTCGTCGTTATCATCGTTCTCGGGCTACAGCTGGTCATTGTGAGCCCAGACTCAGGTCCATAGAGTGGTGGTTCATAGAAAGCCAGCACCGGCATCTTCGGCGGAACCCGGGGAAGTTCGGCTTGGAAACTTAGCACCAATATCGCATCTCGAATTGTGGGCCTTCTATCTGGGTCAGGGTGCAAACACCACAAGCCCACTACCATCATGCACTCAGCCTCATTTCTCTCAAACTCTAGACCGAGCCGCTTTTCGACGCCCTCCAAAAGTGCTCCTTCGCCGAACTTCTTCCAAACCCACTCCACCAACCATTCCTCGAGCTCACCCACGGTTCGACTAGCCCTCAACCCGGTTACCAACTCCAGCAGCACGATCCCGAAGCTGTACACATCGCACTCCTTGCTGGCCTTGCCCGTGATCACGCACTCGGGTGCGAGGTACCCCATGGTCCCAGCCACCATGGTCGTCTGCCCATCTTGACCGTGGTCAACTAGCCGTGCCAGGCCGAAGTCGCCGAGCCGAGCATTGAACTCCGAGTCTATCATCACGTTGCTCGACTTGATGTCTCGGTGGAGCACGCACTGTTCACACTCCTCGTGCAAGTATAGCACGGCGGAGGCCAAGCCCCGCGCGACCCTCATGCGCTGAGCCCAGGGCATGACCCTGGGCCCAAAGAGGTGCAAGTCAAGGCTACCTTTTGGCATGTACTCATAGACTAACAAAAGCTCACCTTGCTCATGACACCATCCGATCAAACGCACTAGGTTCCGGTGGCGCAGCCTGCTGATCACGGTCACCTCCGCAACATATTCCTTCTTCCCCTGCCTCGAACCTTTGGAAAATCGCTTCACGGCGACTTCCTCCAGGGTGTCCACTAATGTGCCGTGGTAAACCAAGCCGAACCCACCTTGTCCGAGCTTACCCTCCTGGCTAAAGTTGCACGTTGCCTCACTGAGCTGCGCATAGCTATACCTCCTGGGCCCGGTTGAAAAATCAATCGACATGCCTACTGTATGACTATGCGCATCATCTTGTGCACTGCAATTCTCCGGATCTTGATCTTCCTCTTCATTCTTCTCCTTCGACTTCAGAATCTTACGAATAATAATCAGGAAAAGCGAGGTCGCGCCAATAAGTATTAGCACCACCAAACATGCCACTAGTGCTAAGACCCGCCTGTTGTTATGTTTAGTATTTGTGGATAGAGATCCAACATTTCCGGTGCTGGCCGGTGACGGCGCAGGTGAGGGGTTGAGCACATGAGATCTGAATTCCCACTTTGAGATTGTATGCATCACCGTAGATTGATGGGTGGATGCCGAAAACCCGACGATCACATGCTCCGGCAGGACTTTCGTGAGGTTTATCTGCAGGAAAAGTGTCAAGGGGCCCAATTCATTCTGGTAGGTTAGTGTCGCGAACAAGGTCAGGTTTGTGGAGTTGTATCCCACCTTTGCTTCGCCTTTCAATTCACCATTGAAGCCCTTTGGCATAGTGAGACAGTTCGGTTCATTTCCGGTGTGGGCGGTCGAGCATTGAGAGGACCTTCCTTTCGTGGCCACAGAGGAGTTTGAATTGACATGGAACCCCATGTGATTGAACTCGATGGCTACGGTTTGGTTCGATGGTAAGCTGATCCCGCCGCTCGTCGGAGTGAGGAAGAATGCCAACTTGTTAGCGTTGGAGCTGTTGCTCAACCCATTGAAGGCGAAGGTGAAGTGGGTAGTGAAGTCTGCAACGGGTGCGGTTGCAGGTGCGGTATAATAAAGCCTGACCGGGTTGGCATAGATGGCTTGGCCATGGCTTGATCTGATCTCCTCACGATCAGCACGGTTGCGGGTGAGCTCGATGACGCCCCCGCTGGATAGAAAGGCGTCGCCAGAAAACTTGATTGCAGAGAGGCTCGTGGGAGCGAATGAATTGAAACTGAAGGCGGTGGCGCTTGTGGATGGAATTAAGGCGACGAAGAGCAGTGGTACAAATGGAATCAGCTGCTGAAACGACATATTACTGAGAATAAGATCTTCCCAGAAAACAAGGACATCAGAGACAAGAGAGAGAGAGAGAGAGAGAGAGAGAGAGAGAGAGAGAGAGAGAGAGAGAGAGATTGTGCAGGGAGCAGAACGTGCCTTTTGCACTACCTTTGAAAATAATTTTATGGATGAATGTGTAAGAGTCTAAAAGGTGGCTTGATTTCTATGGTTAAAATGATTAACAATTTGCACTTAGTGGTATATTTGTACTTCTACATACTTTGTATTGCACTGAGAGAGAGAGAGATATCAATTCATGTGAACCAGCTTGAGCTTTCATTCGTGGACTGTAAAAGTCAAGGCCATAGCTCTCACAGCTCCAAAATACATGAAAGTGAGTTCTGATGAAAATTACTTTGATTTATAAAAGTTGAAAAGGAACTTCCGGAGTAAAACTTTGCCCAGCTCGAGTAAGCACAATCCGTGCTTAGCTGATCGATCAAATATGGTGGTCTGCACGAAGAGGAATAGCTCAGTGTCGATTCACAAGTTGAAGGTCATGAGTTCGACACTCATAGCATGCATCTATCTTCGGCCTTCTCATTGTACCAAAAAGAAAATATGGTCACATCTCACTATCTTAACCGAAAGATGAGTTGATCCAATTTGTTATAATCTCATCAAAAAACATGAACAGAGAAAGCTAATGTGAGTCAAGATCAATAGAACAATAAGCAGTTCTTGTTGGCATACAGAACTCATTCAAGCTTCTCAGCCTCATCCAGTCATGTTGCACCAGTCGGAGCCCAACCATCGTAGATCAAGAGGACGGGCTGCCCCAAAACTCTAAAATCTAAATGGAGGAGCCAGACCAGCTCCGGACCTCCGGTTCCCATTGTAAAATTTTTAGCTCCACTCTTGTGGGTGACGAGTAAAGCTCTCAATTCATGATTCCCCAAGCATCTATCTTCTCCAAATAGTTGGTATGCCACCAAAATGAATAAGTAAAATCTTTTGAATCTCGCAACCCTGCTACGGTCTACTGAGTGCCGGTTTGGAACGCAACTTAGCGAGAACGAAGCTCGTGATGTTTAGAAAAGGGATGCATATAGTTTTGGGATTTGTAGAAAAACTATTTAGTTGTCATTAGCCAAGTGACTAAGAGGGGTCGATCTACAATTAGGATGGAGAGACATTGATGTGGCTTGAAATGAAATCTATTATGTAAAATACATTTAAATTTGAACATATTATTATACATGAAATACGAGAAATGATAATGAGTTCACGAATTAAAAAATGATAGTTTCTTTTATTTATTTTCTCTCATAGTTTATTTTATTTTAAATGGACTTAATTTTCTAGAATCAATGGGAGAAAGGGTCGAGGGAGAGTTCGTGGGATGGGGACCCACTATCTCATAACGGTCTCCAATTTCTCTTATAATTGAATGTAAATCATTGTTTTCTTTTTGTTTTTTCTCTCTTTTGTGCAAAAAGTTTGTGATTGTGCATGCATGTCTACATCATTTGTTGAGTTATGCACATTCTCTCAACTGTCCTCTCCATGTAGTTGCTCCTCCAGACTCTAGTTCTTTGTGCTTAAACCAACCCAGTAACGGATCTACATTGAGTCAAAATATGACAGCCGCTCCACCCAAAACTTAAAAGTTCGAATCTACATTGAGTCAAGATAGGACAGCCGCTTCACCCAAAATTAAAAAAATTAAATGATAAGACCATATCCCATGGTTGAATTGAATCTATGCGTACCACACATGGTCCGCCCCACCTTAAAAAGTCCCATGACCTACTTGCCCTACCCACACAAACTTTTTGACCCCCCACTGGACCAACCACAGGTGCTTTGATTATGAGTCACTTTCGGGTTCTACGGCTGCATGAATGGGATCCTTTGGGATCCCCAGCAACACTCGTGCTCGCATTGGCCGGCTCGCTCACCAAGAGTGCGTTTGTTGGTGTGCATCTGTTAGAGTCAAACATATGTTAATCTAAGCTAGCTCGTTCATTCTAACAGCCTAGCGTTAGGTGTCGTCTAATGACAGGACAATAGCATATTTAATTAATAGTTAAGATTTTGGGGGTGAAGATCCCAACTTCTGTATCAAGCCAGCAAAAGGTGTCGCATACATGCAAGGCCTGTCGTTTCCACCTCCACCAAAGTCATTTGCTTCGAACTTGACTTTATATATTTCATATAATATTTATGCTCTAAAAACTTATGTGTTAACTTATATAAATAGTGTTATCCTTACGAAGTATTCGCATGTCATTTGCTTTGCTAGGTCAAGGCCTACACTCTACGGCCAATATGTATTCTTTAACAGAAAAACAAATTAAAATTAAGTTGTGGGGAAAGCGACTACAGCATGGTAGTTTGAGCAGTTCTCCATAGAACCACAATTAGGAAGGCCACCCAGCTAGGCATGGCCAGTTTGGCTCAGACATCCCGGTTCGAGAATTTTAACCTCATTCCCTTTTGAGGTTCGAGTAATTCACGCTATCCTACAGGCTTTCCGTGCCTCTTAGGATCGTAAGGAATTTTAACCCAATTACCCTTCCAGGTTCGTGTGATTCATGCTATCCTACAAGCTTTCCATGCATATTAGGATCAACTAACACATGTACAAGTACCATTCACATGTAACCTTTTCCCTCTTCGGCCTTCAAAGTTCTCATTTGAATATTTGTTATTATCACAAAGATATGCACGAGTGGTCATTCCGCCCGGCTTTGTGGTTTGGATTTCACAACGACCATCACACCCTCCTATTCATCGAAGCTTGACAATCGCCTCGATGGTCTGGTGTGGGTCGCGTGCTTTAGCACCATCCATTTTTGGGGCTACTTGAATCGGCACATGAGTTGTTACACTCCTTAGCGGATTTTGACTTCCATGATCGTCCTACTATCTTAATCGACAACACCCTTTGTGGGGTCTAGGTTAGCGTCATAACCATACTAACGGTTCATCCCGTATTGTCAGTTTTGCTTAGCAAAAATGGTCCACTTAGAGCTCTTATTCTGCATCGCGGCTCAACGAAGCAGTCGTGATGTCCTACGCATTTAAAGTTTGAGAATAGGTCGAGGGCGGTGCACTCCTAATGCCTCTAATCATTGGCTTTACCTCATAGAACTCTCACCAGCTCCAGCTATCCTGAGGGAAACTTTCGAGGGAGTCAACTACTAGATGGTTTGATTAGTCTTTCGCCCCTATACCCAATTTAGATGAACAATTTGCACATCAATATCATTGCGGGCCTTCATCAGAGTTTCCTCTGGCTTCTCCTCGCTCAGGCATAGTTCACCATCTTTCACGTCGTGATAGGGATGCTCTCAAGAAGATCAAGGTCAATCGGCAGTGCACTCTAAGGGGATCCTGTCACTCAACTTCCTTTCGCCTTTCAAGTATTCACTCCCATTGCTCGCACACTTACCATAATCGATGGTTCTGACCATAATCGAATCATGTCATAAATGAGTTAGAACCAAGAATCAAAACTGGCCCAAAACAAGAAGAGGCAGTTCCAAACTTCTGATTCAGAATTCCTTAAAGTTTTAACGTTTAAAATTTTTTTTTTGCTGGTTTTAGAACCGGAACCAGTCATGTCTACACTCAGCATCATTACTTTGCCCTGAACTCTCCGCAAGTCAATAGACTTGCGTCCATTCGCCGTTCAAGCTTCTTTGTTAGTGACACAATCGGATTGGTGGTAGCTAAAAGAATGAATTATGCACACTTTGCATGGCGAGATGCATATACCGCAGAGGGTGGCCATGATAGATTTGCATGGTTGGTACCGTGCAGTGATGTTGTGCTGTGTGTCTGCGTCCTTGTGCTTGTGCACGTCTGTGTGTGTATGCATGCATGGTGTAAAAAGTGGCTTGAGAAAAGATTATCTAGGCATGCTTTGACTCGTGCATGCTGATATAAAATATGCAGCCAGTGTTGCGTTTTCAACTCACTACATCCAAAGTGTGAGAGGATGAGGACGAAGGCACCTTGATGGCAGTTAAGATCTGGTGGACTTTTTACTGTCGTTCCGACCCATTGATGACATCCATCTGAGTTGATCTCGTCGTGTCTGAATAATACTTGTGATTTAGCTCACTTGCGTCCCTTGACATTAATTACCCAAAAAAGATTAACTAAAAAACTTTTATGAGATATTGACTGATTAATACTTGTGAATGATAACTCTAAGAAAACTAGCTTGATAGGTATTATCAATTATATAAAATAATGTCCATCATCATATTTTAGGTTGCCATATCCCTCTCTCACACTCGTATCCACATCTATGTCCCTCACCTGCCTCATACCCTTGTAACATACGGTTTAAGTTGTTGACCTCAGATGCTTCCACCGGCAGCTGAGCAGTCTTCAGCAATACGGTTGAAGATGTGAAAGTGGAAGCGGTATCCCTGCAAGGGAGTAGGAGACGAAGAAGAGTGTAAAGCAAAAAGGAGAGTGTGGTTTCCGGCTCCTTTCTAAGATTATTTTCTTTTTGAGTGTATACTTTTTTATGTTTTAAGTTGTATAAATATTTGACTTTTTCTCTTTTCAGTTTTTTTCGTTGGGCTTTTCGTTAGTTCTAACTTTTTAAAAAGATAAAATAATTTTTCTATAAATCTTATTTTTTATAAAAAAGTAACTCATAAAATCCGAGAAAAGAGTATTCTTCCTCCATTTCATGATTGTTGTTGTTATTGGGGTCGATAGTCGCCACCAACAACTTACTCATTTTAGGACCATTCACATTACAATACATTTCCAAGATTGCTCTTTGAAATATTTGAGTGGCAACTAGCAATACATGACTTGTTCCCCTCACTAATTTTAGGTAACATAAAGATTGCACAATTTAAACCTCCAAAATCCCCAAGATAATCAATTAAGGATATATATATATATATATATATATATATATATATATATATATATATATATATATATATATATATATATATATATATATATATGTGTGTGTATGTGCATGCATGCATGCGTGTGGGCATGTGCACAATTTCTGGCTGCGTGTTTGAGTTGTGTGACCTTTCATATCATCACGTCCACGCGTCTCAGCCACAGCTGACACCATCAAACTCAATGAGTGAGAAAAAAAAAAGAGCAGCGACCTCAATTTCAGGCCCGACCCCCAACTGACTTCAAAATTGGGCCTGTGTCGAGGTTAGTTAGGAACCCAGGTGGGCCTGGACCCGAACCTAAACCCGACTCTTGTGGTTATGGCCAGATCTTGAAAATTAACTTGAACAGAAAATTCAACTTAGGCAGCAGACTCTGACCCGTTTGCCACCCCAGGAAGAGGTAGATAGACATGGCTAGTTCGGAACTGGATCAGCCGCAGTTTCAATAAAAACCGAACCAGGTCAGGAACAGACAGAAACCAGAACCAGCCAAACTGGAACCATGGATCCCTTCGTTCTGGTTATGCTGAATAGGAACCGCACTGCCTGTTCAGTCAATTTTTTAAATTTAAATATTGTAAATATATTTTCCAATTTTAAATGGTTTGGAACTCAGATTAGATCAAAACTAGAACTGGTGGTTCTAAATTAGAATGAGAACCGGTTCTGAGGGTAGACATGCCAAGAAAAGGTCTGTGCTAGTGAAGAACAAGTGTTTTTTCGCATCCGCCCAAACCTTTTTCATAATTTCCAGATTCATTCTTTTCAGGAACGTTTATGACTTTGATTCGAGAAAAGTCTATTCAGCCGATCCATTAAATGTGACAGTAAACAATTAGTTTTTAAATTATTTTTTAACCCTTTATAATAGAACTATAAACTAGAATCTATTTTTTAATCATTTGAATATGGATTTTATGAGCAATTTTATACGTTCTAAAAATTGATAATAGTCACACATTTCAAGCCTCATAAATTAAAGTCAAGTGTGATACAGTTTGTAATTTGCTGATAATTGGAGATTTTGCGTGTGTGTCTCCAATATATATTTGGAAAAGACTCCAACATAAGGGACTAATTTTGGAAATATTCTTCAAGTAGACACTAAAACCTGCTTACTCTCTGTATATACTGAAAAATCACTACAGATAGCACTCTTCCCTGGTATACAAACATTGAAGTGCATCATCGTATTGTCCAATTCTTGACATCTTATCACAGAGTTTCATGTTGCATAACCCAAGTATCTGAGATTGGCACGGACACGGGAGGGGGTGCAGATGAGGAACATTTTGTAAAAATCATAGGTTCAGGGACATGGCTACATAAGAATAATTCATAATATATGTAAATGATAACAAAAACAAAAGAGAAAGATGTTTTCGCAAGTTAATCACTAATAAAGTAGTAAGTGATCAATATTCTAAAGTGTCCTAGTAAAAAATAGATGGTGTTAAAGTCCAACAACAGTAGCAGTATGGCTGTCAAAGTTTCGGAGTGTCTACACAGAGACCTCCAAATGCAGATCCACTTGAGATTTTTTTTTGTTTCATTTTATCTTTTATTTGTGTCGCACATACTCTTTCTCAAACAATCCATTAGGACCTGGAGAGGCCACACATCCACTTCAGCGTCTTCAATTTCTGCTACTATGCATATTCCCTGGCATGTTGAATGTTTGATGGTTGATTGTCCAAAGCTCGGCAGCATGGTAACACCGATGGACTGATATTTTTCACAGCTACCACACTTGATTCACACATAATATTGAGGAGAAGGTGAACTTGGGTTGTCGTCCAGACTCTTGTTGTACCGCAATCTCTCTTTCTCTCTCTTTTTTATTATTCCTTAACCACCTTTAAGGTTAAAGCCCTAAGAATCTTAAATACATACAATATATGATATATTACAAGTATACCATTAATGAAATGAAAGTGCATGAACCTTTAAAAGCAAAAGAAAATAACAGTTGGTCATAGACAATTGTAGACTTTGATTGGAGCCAGCCGATCCTCTCAACACTCCTCCCTCAAGTTGGGTTAAAGACACTACATACAACTAACTTGTTCATGATCTTTCATAATATTCTTTTTGCCACTACTTTAGTCAATATATCTGCTACTTGGTCACTTGACCTCACATGAATTAATTGAAATTGTTTGTTCAATATCTTATTTCGAATAAAATGATAATCTACTTCTATATGTTTTGTTCTCTCATGATAAACTGAATTCAATGCAATTTGTACGACTATCTTACTATCACAATATCCATGGATCGCTAATCATATCTCTTCTCCCATATCCTTAATAAGTATATGAAGCCATAATCCTTCACAACAAACATGAGCTACTGCTTTATATTCAGTTTTTATACTAAATCTAGCAATAACAAATTGTTTCTTACTTTTACAAGATACAATATTGCCTCCAAACATAGTTAAGTATCATGTAGTAGATTTCTTGTCATCTATCTAGTAAACCTGCCCAGGTTGCATCTGTGTGTACCTCTAACTTTAGGTGTTTATACTTAATATACATCATTTCATAACCTGAAATTTTCTTCAAGTATCTAAGAATTTGATAGACAACTTTCATATGACATCTGGATAGTGCGTGCATATATTTATTCATAATACCCACTGTAAAGTGATATCAAGTTTGGTGATAGTTAGATAAATTAGTTTTCCACTAGTATCTGGTATCTACCAATATTTTTATATTTTTTATCCTCATTCTAAGATAATTTTTTGTTCATTTGCATTGGTACATCACATGACTTAGAATCAGTCATCTCAGTGTCTTTTAACCAGTCTAACGTATATTCCCTTTAAGTTAGAAATATTTCTTTGCTTGAATAAAGAACTTCAATACCCATAAAGTAGTGGAGTCTTTTCAGTCTTTAAAGTCAAATAATGTATGGAGTTGTTTTTTAGCTCTTCAATTTCTTCGATATCATCACTTGTGATTATAATATTATCAACTTATACTACAAGGATAGAAATACCTTTACCATGCTTTACAAACAATGTATGATCATTTGCACTATTGAAATAGCCAATGCTTATAACCCCTCACTGAATCTCTCAAACAAAACTTTGGGGATTGTTTCAATCCATATAAGGCTTTCTTCAATTTACACACCTTCGATATTCTCTCTTTGTTTTTCAATCCTCGAGGTAACTCCATATATATCTCCTATGTTAGGTTTCCCTGCAAGAATGCATTTTTCACATCTAACTATGAGAGTTTCCATTTTTTTAGTTGTCATACTAATAAGTACCCTGACTGTAGTAAGTTTTACTACTGGTGTAAATGTCTCAGTGTAGTCTAAGCCGTAGACTTGGCTGTAGCCCATTGCTACCAGCCTCGCTTTGTATCTGTCGATGCTTCTATTTACCCTTACTTTAATGGTGTAAACCCATTTACAATCTACTATCTTTCTTCTTAGTGGTAAGTTCACTATATCCCATGTTTGATTCCTTTCTAAGGCCTCAAGTTCTTGCTTCATAGTTAGTTGTCACTCAACATATTTATTAGCATCCACAAAATTTTATGGAATGTAAGTAGAGTTCACATTTGCACCAAAACATTTATAACTAGAAAATGTATTTTCAAGAGAAATATACTTACTAATAAGATAAGTACATGCTCTCTTTCTTTCTTTTAGTGCAATGCGGCAAGTTAAGATTATATTCTTATCTTGCACATTGACCTCTAGAGGACCTGAAGGGGTATACCTTCCTCAATCGTGGTAGTATTTTTAATCGATAAAATTATTCTTCTCTCTCCTCTGACATATGTCTTTATCTCTATTTTTAGTTTATTGTTCATCTCACTTCTCTTCACATGATCTTCATTTTCTTTTTCACTGTTGTAGTGTAGAATTACTAGTATGGCCTGTGATGATTCATCAACAACCCTTTTATTCTTCTCCTCCATTTCACAATAAAACTTAGACTCATGAAAATATACATCCATAGTAATATATAATTTCATGGGATGTATCCAACAAATACACACTTAACAGCTCTGGAATCTAATTTATCTTTCATCTTAGAATAAATATGCACATAGCAAACACACCCAAATACCTTAAGTTAAATATGAAAAGCTTTGTTAGTATGATGAAGCATTATAAATGGAGATTTACCATCTAAAAGAGTAGATGGGGCTCTATTGATCAAGTACACTAATGTAAGAATTGTCTCTTCCCATAGGTATTTAGGTGAATGGGGGTTTTGCAACCTCAAAAATATGTCGGTTTTTCTTTTTTGCCACTCCATTTTGTTGAAGAAAATTCATGCATGTGGTTTGATGAATAATCCCCTTACTCTTCAAATAATTCTTAAGAGTAGAATACATAAATTCACCATCATTATCGTACCTACGAATCTTTACTTGAGTTTGAAATTGATTCTCAACTAACTTATGAAATGAAGAAAATAAAGATTCTACCTCATTCTTAGATTTTATCAAATAAATCACTATACATCTTAAACAATCATCAATAAAATTGATAAAGTAACAGTGACCATTAATAGCCAAAGTAGAGCATGGGCCCCATATATCATAATGAACTATTTCAAAAGGTTTCATTGCTCTAAAGTCACTTTTATGAAAATAGTTTCTAACATATTTAGCATGCTAACACACATCACATTTTTAAGACTTCTACATTTATCAGGTATAATAATTCTCAACTTAGATAAAGGTAAATGTCCTAATATAGTATGCCCAAAGGCTAGATCTTTGAGTCTTTAATCTGTCATGACACCATGTGCTTGCATATGATGGCACTTTTCCTCCAAAAAGTATAACCCTTCATGAGACTAATACGTCCAAAGGTTTCCTCTATCTTATGGTCTTGAAACACACAACAAGAAGACATAAAGGTTATTAAGCATCTTGAATTTTTCACCAAAGAACTGATAGATAATAAATTAACTGGAATATCAGGCACATGTAAAACCAGTATAATAGTTCCAAACATTAATTTCAACTTCTCTTTTCCAACTACTTGAATATAAGAGTCATCCCCTAGTCGAACTTGTTCATGTGTAAATAGTTTTTCATATTCATAAATACCATGACTACTTCCTACCATATGACCTAAGACCCTTGAATCAATTATCTAAACACAAAATCCAGAGGAACATGTGTTGTTGAATTCGTAATTGGAGTTCCTTTCTCTTGACATTATAGCAGCAATTGATTCTTAGTGCTCAGTAGACGTGCTTATTGTGTTGTTGAGTCGATTCTCTATTTTTTTCAATATTTTCATGACAAGTGTGAGTGATGAGTTATCCCCTTCTTCAATTTTCTTTTCTAAGGTACCTGCAACTTAAGTTTTTTTCTAAATTGAGGAGATTTACCAACAAGATCTCAACATTGTTCTATTATATACCTTCTCATAGTGAGTGCATTTTAGCTTGTCTTTTTCATCTCCTTGAAGGGCACTGCATCATCTTCTTATTATGGTAGGATATCTCCAACCTCTTCCACTTGTAGAGCTCCTCTACCAACAAAGGTTGTTTTGTCGCTACCTTCTAAATTTCAATAATGTTATTCATGAACATAAATATTTTTTCAATGGAGGGAATCATTAATTGAGTTGACTAGGAGTTTACCGGGGCATCATCCTTTGCCCATTTGTCGTAAGCAATCTCATCTTCAAATGGTGTTTCTTGACTACCTGTTAAGTAACCTATTTTTCCTCTTGCTCTTACTGTTAATTCAACTTATCTAGTCCACTGCCTGTAATTCTAGCCATCTAGTTTAATATTAGTTATTTAAAATGATTCACTCTTCATCTCATTATTTTGTTTCTCGTTATAAACATATGTTTCCTTTTCATTTTTCTTCCATCTCTCCCTTAATCACAATCAGGTGTTTCTTGACTACCTATTAAGTAACCTATTTTTCCTCTTGCTCTTCCTGTTAATTCAACTTATCTGATCCACTGCCTGTAATTCTGGCCATCTAATTTAATATTAGTTATTTGAAATGATTCACTCTTAATCTCACTATTTTATTCCTGGTTATAAACATGTTTCCTTTTCATTTTTGTTTCATCTCTCCCTTAATCACAATCCTCTTATAACAAACAGTTGGTGAGCATATTTTTACACTTAACGCAGCCCAACACGAGGTAAAATACAAGAAAAACTGTGACTTGTTGATTGTACCTGAAAACAATGTTCCTATGATTCCTAAGGACAACTTTGTTCCTAAACAAATCCCTCAATCATTGACTTACCTCAATAACAATTGATTGTGCACAGTTGCAGTCCACTCCCCACTGCAGCAACCTTAATTTCATGTCGTTAATGGATGTAATACCATATTATTTTTCATGCAATATTGAGGAGAAGATGAACTTGAGATGTCGGCCAACCTCTTGTTGTACTACATCCTCTCTTTCTCTCTCTTTTTTATTATTGCTTAACTAACTACCTTTAGTGTTAAAGCCCTAAGAGATATTACAAGTATGCTACTAATGAAATGAAAATACAAGAACCTCTAAGAAACAAAAGGAAATAACAGCTGGTCATGGACAATTGTGGACTTTGACTGGAGCCAGCGGATCATGCCTTACAATAAGTACCTTTGAAATAGAATTTAACTAATGTACAACAAAAACAAAACCTAACTGATCTAAATTGAATCGCTTGGATCCACACAAGGGGAAATGAAAAATGGACTAGAAAGCCATCTTGATTGTAAACATGATTACTTTTACGTGATTTTTCTTGAATCATGAAGAGTACATATATTTACAGTACTGAAAACATGATTGGAAGAATCAAATCCTTATATCAGAAACGTGCAAAGAAATAGGTATCCTGTGAACAATCTTCAACCACTACCTGTGGTATCAGATTGATTCAACCTGAACCAATTAGCAGACCTATTATCAATGTGGGAAGTAGACCTCCTCACCGGCCTCTGCAAACCTATTTGGTTCTGCACTCGTCTGTCACTTGAAGTCACTAATGATGGGCATGTCTCTGATCCACCCATGCAAAAGCCGGTGTTCAATTTCATTGATCCGAACCTACGGGAGCTGAATGAACAGGATGATGATGCAAATGGTGAAATTCTTGTGCAACTCTTGAAGTCAAGTTTGTATGGTTTTGGCTTCAGTGATCCAAGCTTGGTTGGTTCACCAGAAAATGTTGTGCAGAAAGCAAGCGACAAGCTTTGTCTACCAACATCCTTAACTGGACTGGTACCAGGTAGCTTGATGAATGAGATTATTGGATGCCGGCAGAAAGGGCACGGGATTGACCCTGGCGGTCCAGATAATGTTGATGTGCTGTTTGTACAACACAGATACAATGCACATTGGGTGCACAGTTCATGCCTGCAGCCTGCAGTCGTACAAGTAGAAGTTACAGATATCTAATGAATAAGGAGGAGGATTGTTTCCAATCGCAAGCCATTACTATGATGAATCTACAGATAGGAACAGAACTACTGCGTTTGCTCGTTACATATTAAGGAATGCTAGATTTATGCCATTAACAGTGGACAATAAACTCTGAATAATTCGTGCCAAAGTTGGCCAAATCATTGCTAAATTTAAGAGCCCACCACTGTACACTATGCCTCTATCGTAACTCTATATTTCAGATTTCCTGGCATTTACCAATTAGGCATATAATTAGTATCTTTTAGTCAAGGACCTGATTTTTACTTATAAGAGGAAAACAATTCTATGGCAAATGATGCAGATGAATTACACATGCAGATCTAACAAATAAATGTGAAAGGGAAACAGAAAAGGTTATTCATATAGATGCAATGAAAAAGATTAGAGAGATGGAATTTAAGACCGAAGGAGACAGGGGCAGATACTTGGAAAGTCTAGAATGAACAACTTATTTTGATAAAGCATGTGAGACCTAGTCTTTATCCTTCCCTTGTGCTGTAATAGCATTGCTTGATGAGACGATTCGTCCAAGCATATAATAAGCAAAAGCTTCTTATACTATTTTTCATGATAAAAGACTTTAGGTGACTTCTCTCCTGGATAGAAGAGACTCCAAAGTGGACCCTAGACCCATCTATTGACTGATCGTAATAATTCTGTGTTTCTGTTTACCCTCATTGAGATGAGGTGTTCTTTACGAAAAAGGTTAGTACCAAAAAAGAGGGGAAAATATGAGGATAAATGACTGTCTTTGGGGCACACTAACCAGTCCACGTAAAGATCAAAATCACTTTTCCTAACAATTAAGTATTTGAGTGATAAAAATTGTGCAGGCATTATGTACCTTCTGCAGCTACCGAACATTTCCTTTCTAAACAAACAGAACAAGGATCAAGAGTTGTGGATAACTGACCAGGATTCCTCCATCCACATTCCCTGAAAGAAAAAAGCATTGTCAAATGCTAAATAACAAGCAGATAGAGCAGGATGAATGTTTGAAAAGTTTAACTTTGACGCAGCTGAAAATGTATGGAAGAATAGTGTTCACCATTGTGCCAGATTAATAAGTCGTAAATTACAAACAAACACAAGACCAAATGGAAAGTTTACCATAATCAAAGATTTTCCAATAATAATGATTCAGATGAATGTAATTTCAGAAACTGGTTTTAACCCGTAAGGAACATGCCAGAACCAATAGGTAGCATGGTGTTGTGAATTGTATAGATTGTATCTTTGTTCCAAAGTAACTGTTGTTGCATGTATTATAAACTTGACATATTTAAATCCTTGACAGTAACTGCCAAATGGAACATGTTCATTCTTGAAACAAAAAGGAAAGGAGGATCCAAAGAAGTTGAGATGGAAAGCTGCCCAGGGTGAGATAATCAGCAAGGCAGTGAAGACACTGAATTTAGAACGCCAGATTGTGATGATATTTTCAGATTAATATTTTGTGAGCTAATGGTATTAGCACTACTTATTAAAACGCTTCAAGTGTTGTTCAAATACCTATCTTTTAAGAATCTTTTGTTAGGCCAGACATAACAATTTGATGAAGAAAATAGTTCATGTAGCTGCCATCCCATGTGCTTAACCACAACTTATACACCTAACAAATGTCACCCACACAAACACACACACATACATATACATATGCACATACATGTGTATGTATAGATGTGTGTATGCATACAAAAGTATTCAGCATTCTGATGAATCAACTTGCTTTTGGTGATCCATGGGAGACTTTTCCCAATTCATGTCTTCAGAAAGTTGAGAACAGATCCTAATTTGAGAAAGAGTATAAGCCACCGTATGGATGATAAACATTACAATATTTCCTTATCCAGCCTTTCTGTGCCATATGAATGGAAAGCTGGTCTTGGTCAGGAAAATGTATATCCTACACGGAGGTCCATGTTATAAATTGCAGGCAAGAGAAAGAATTGGGAAATTAACAAATAATAGTATTATACAATGGTGTATCTAATGATGAAACCCATACTAGGAGTATCTAATTTTCAATGTCTTTCAAGAATAATATCCAAATAATGGCAAAGAGAGGATCAGAAACTTAAAACACTGACTGGAGATGCAGGATCAATTGATACACAAACAATAACCTCAATCCTATGGATAATACTAAAATTAAATGGAAAACTTTGCAAGAGATCACAACACAAGGTAGACAAGGAGCTCCATTATATAATTTATAGATATGAATTACTCAAGAAAAACCACATATGCACGAAAAAGACAAGAACTGCATAGCACCTTGCAATCCTTATAATGCTCTTAAGGGGAACTGATAAATATGGTGATGGATTAGAACAAGGTGGGCATTCTGGCTGCTTGTTTAGGACTTCTTCAAGCCAATTCCTATGCCACAAACGTGCAACAAGCAAGGGGTTCCAGCTGTGAAACATAAAACAAAATGAGAAGGATAAGAACAGTTGTTACATTTAGACTAATCAAAACTAAATGTTATGCCTAAAACTGTTAGTCTGAATCTTAAACAATTTAACTCGGTGTAAGCAGAGCACGATTTAGTATAACTCCAAAACTAACCATCAATGAGTAATTGTAAATTAAGTACATACCCATTTGCATTTTCTGCAGTCAGGCTTGCATCTCTAGAAATTAACATCTGTGACGAGAATCACATGCATAAAGTAATTAAAGATATCAAACAATAAATTCGCAAGACTGCAACATATTTAACCAAAAGAAAGTTAAACAACCTGACAGCACTGCGCATTTCCTCCACATGCAGCATAGTGTAGGGCTGTGCTTCCGGCACCTGCCATAAGCAACAAAACAAAGAAAATTTTTAAAGCACCTAGAGAATGGAGAGCAATCAACGCCACCTGAAGTTTTGCGAATTGTTGACATACCTCAAGAATTGGCAAAATGAGAAACACACCTAACTTTTGGAAATAGTTAGACTCACAACTGACCTTTTGCACTTCTAGTCAACATTAACCTTTCACCACTAAACCAGAGTTAGCATTTAGCATGTTAGGTTAGTTGATTAACTTCGCATACTTACCCTCAAAGTCAGTCACCTACGTTAAAGGTGTATTGTTGCATAAGCTTTTTGTAGAACAAAAGTAGTTATGCTGCAATACATGTTATGGCAAACTTGTATCCTCTATCTCCTTTGCTTTTTCTCCAACCCATTTTGTCTCTTGTAAACATAGAATATGAATCTTTCTCCGAATCATAGTATCTACCACCTCCATTAGCTTACCCGATAATGTTCCGATATTCCAAGAACCAATACGAATCTTATTATCTTGGAGGGGTTGTAATATATATGTATATATATATATATATATATATATATATATATAGAGAGAGAGAGAGAGAGAGTCTGCAAACCTTCTCCATTTCTTGGAGGGGTTGACTACATGCAATCTTGGTTGCTTGTGCTCGACCTTGTGTTATATTAGCTACGACATGCAACTAATCTTAAAAGATTTCCTTATGGTGTCTCCTCATGTTGTCAAAAGGTTGAGGCTGTTTATGCCTTTACGATGTGACCTGCAGCTCTTGTTTCTGCTCTTTGCATTCTGAGTTTTGAAGTGATCGTTGACAACTGCAGTTTTAAGTTCCTGTCTTCCTTTCTGCTGGTTCTATTCAATCAACATCAACTTCTTGATCCAACCATCCTTATTTTTAGAATGCTAGACTAATCCCTTAGGCAGAAGTGATGAAATATGCAGTGGAAACTGTTCAATTTGACTTGGTTGTTCTTCATGACATACTCAATAGTTTGTGTGTTCCCTTTTCTGTTTCACTACTCTTGGTTCATTTGGTGAGTTGTCGAATCACATCAGAGCTTTCATGGACAAGAAATCTATGTCTCTAGCCTCACATATGGTTGTTGCCAAACTTGACATATCACATGTTTTCATACCAAATTTCTTTGCAAGTGGAGCTCGCTCAACTAGATATGAGTCAGTTGTCAACGAATTTGAAATCATTAAAAGATATTGGTTTAAGTGATATGCTTCTCAAACTGTAATTGACAGAACTATGAACTAGTAAATTGGCACTGTTAGTAGCATCATTAAGGTGAATACGTACCTTACACATTTCTTTTCTTTATGATTTACCCTTTGAAGATCAAAGTCTCAAATATTGGGACCATCCTAGATAAGCCCGCTTGCTCTAGAAGACGTTGAAATTAGTGTTAGGAGCAGAGGTTTTGAATATAGTTTGTGCTTACGCACCCCAAGTAGGACTAGATTGGGAAGAGTTAGATAAGGTGTTTCAAAAGATTCCACAAAGGGAGATGATTTGTTTAGGAGGAGATTTAAATGGACATGTCGGTAAAGTGGCACTAGGATATCAAGGAATTCATGGAAACTTTGGTTTTGGGGATATAAACGAGGAAGGTAGGGAGATTTTAAATTTTGCTATGGCATTTGATCTCTTTATAGTCAATACAATCTTCAAAAAACGAGATGAACATTTAATTACTTATAAGAGTGGCTTATCACAAACATAAATTGATTACTTTATTTGTAGAAAAAAAGATAGAGCGTGTTGTAAAGATTGTAAGGTAATTCCACGAGAAAGCTTAACCACCCAACATCAACTTTTAGTTATGGATTTACAAATAAAAAAATGGACAAAAAAGAAAAGAGTGCATTAAGCTATTCAGACTAAATGATGGAACCTCAAAAGCGAGAAAGAAGATATATTTAAACATAAAGTCCTACAAGGAGATGTTTGGAATTATGTTGGCACACCCTATGATATGTGGAACAATATGGCTATACATATTAGGAAAGTAGCCAAAGATGTGTTAGGGGTATCTAAGGGAGGTGTACCGGCACAAAAAGAAGCTTGGTGGTGGAGTGAAGTAGTACAAAATAAAATCAAGGCAAAGAGGGCATGTTACAAATTATATTATGCTAAGAAAACTAGTGAAACTTTAGAAGCTTATAAGAAAGCAAAGAAGGAAGCGAAAAAGGCCGTTAGTGAAGCAAAAGCTAAGATTTGGGAGGACTTATATAAAAAACTCAACTCAAAAGAGGGTGAAAGAGATATTTTTAGGATAGCTAGGGCTAGAGATAAGAAAACTAAAGATCTTAATTATGTTAGATGCATAAAAGACGAGGATGAAAAAATTCTAGTGGCAAATGATGATATAAGAAATAGATGGGAAAACTATTTTTATAATCTTTTTAATGAAAATAAAGATGTTAGTATTAGTTTAGGAGATTTAGCCAAGTCAGAAATGTATATAAACCACAATTTCTACCGACGTATTCAAAAGAATGAAGTCAAAGAGGCTCTTAAACATACGAAGGGTGGTAAATCGGTAGGACCAGATAATATTCCTATAGAAGTTTGGAAAATACTAGGAGAAATAGGAATCACTTGGCTCAAAAGACTATTTAATGAAATATGGAAAAACCAAAAGATGCCCGAGGAATGGAGAGCAAGTACACTTATACCCATATATAAGAAGGGAGACATTCAAAATTGTGCAAATTATCGAGGTATCAAGTTAATGAGTCATACTATGAAATTATGGGAAAGAATTATCGAACGTAGGTTAAGACAAGTATCAAGTACAACAGAGAACCAATTTGGATTCATGCCAGGCAAATCTACTATTGAAGCGATTCACCTTTTGAGACGTCTTATGGAATATTTTAGAGCAAAAAGGAAAGACCTACACATGATATTTATTGATCTAGAAAAAGCTTATGATAGGGTACCGAGGGAGGTTCTTTGGAGAACTTTGGAAAAAAGAGGTATCCCATTGACATATATTAACCTTATAAGAGACATGTATGATGGTGCAAAAACATGTGCGAGGACTCATGAAGGAACGACAGACTTCTTTGAAGTTAATATTGGGTTACATTAAGGATCAACTTTAAGTCCATACTTATTTATAATGGTGATGGATGAGTTAACAAAACATATTCAAGATGAAGTACCTTGGTGTATGTTATTTGCAGATGACATTGTATTAGTGGAGGAGTCTAAGGAAAAAGTTAATAGAAAATTGGAACTATGGAGAGAAACATTAGAAAGCAAAGGCCTCCGACTTAGTAGAACAAAGACAGAATATATTGAATGTAAGTTTGATCATTTGGTTACTTCAAAGGACATAGAAATTAAAATTGGCACACATTGCATTCCCCAAAAGGAAAGTTTTAAATACCTAGGGTCAATTTTTTAAAGTGGTGGAAGAATTGATGGAGATGTTACACATAGAATTAATGCTGGTTGGTTAAAATGGAGAGGAGCATCAGGTATTCTTTGTGATAAGAAGATATCATTAAAATTAAAAGGTAAATATTATAGAGCAGCAATTAGGCCTGCCATGTTTTATGGTTCTGAGTGTTGGGCAGTTAATCATCAACATGTACAAAAGATGTCTGTGACAAAAATGAAGATGTTGAGATGGATGAGTAGTCATACAAGAAAAGATCGTATACATAATGAGGTTATTAGAAACAAATTAGGAGTGGCACCAATAGAGGATAAAATGAGAGAATATCGTTTAAGATGGTTTGGACATATAGAAAGAAGATCAAAAGAAGAACCTGTAAGAAGGTTAGAAAAACTAAATTTGGAAAGTATTAAAAGAGGTAGAGGACGACCACAAAAGTGTTGGAAAGAAACAATAAAGAATGATCTAGCTTATTGGGAGTTAACTGCTAACATGGCACACCATAGGGATATGTGGAAACAAAGAATCCATGTAGCCAACCCCGTCTAGTATGGGAAAAGGCTTAGTTGTTGTTGTTGTTTGTTATATATTACAAACCTTTAGCTTATGCACACAAGCAATCATGCTAAACCATCCTAAATGATATCAACTGTTGGATCAAAGAGATTGATGATTGGAATTAAAAAGCAAAAAGATGCTTTTAAAATCAAGTACAACCTATAAATAATACAAGTGCACTTGTTGCCTTTTAATCTAAAACATCCATCTACTTGATCGGATGGTTGGGATCATTGACAGTGATTTACCTTGAATTGCTTGTTGTCACATCAGCTACAAGCTCCCTCTCTCTACCTAACCTATATATATATATATATATATATATATATATATATATATATATAATCAACAAACCACAAATACAATGAGTCTAACAATAGGTCCTTTTTTGAAGGCCTAACTGTGTGGATAGAATTTCATCTCGGAGTTTGTAGGAATTAATTGCTGGCTCATCAAGTCCAACCTCTATGAAGGCTTTTGTAAGATTCAAAAATCGGTGAAAAGCAACTACTGTAAATGCAAAGCTTCTCAAAGCCATGTCCGATTAAACAGATCATGCCATGCTACTGTGGGATATCAGATGTGAAAGTTTGGTCAGTCAACACGCCAGAGCATTCACATGATGCCCCAAGAGAACTGAATTGGTATGAAGGAGGTTAAGGAAGAGGGAGAAAAATCAAGGATGCACTTCAGCAAGTGAAGAATTACCAATGAGGTCAACTGTTGTCCCATCTTCCACCGTCACTGCATTAACAGAAGCTCCGAGATCCAAAAGCAACTGCACGCATTCAACATGTCCATTTAATGCCGCCATATGGAGTGCAGTTATACCACCATCTGCTGCCTTATTGATGATCCTGGAGAGTTCACTGATGAAGTATGAAAAATAGGAAAAAACAGTCATTATGTGAACTTTAATGATCCACATACACTGGTAAGCCAAAAAATCAAACTAATTATGTAAGCAGAATTCCAACATACTACTCATCAAATTCAACTGCTGATGCTTTCTTTCTTGATCTTGCCTTAATCAGATCCCAAATTCCACCTACACTGGGAATATAGTCCGCAAGAAGGAGCCTGACGCAACGTGAGTGCCCATTCAGTGCAGCGAAATGAAGGGCAGTGCCACCATTGAGATAATCAGTTTTATGGATCTGTGCACGGAGACCCAAAATGATGAAAAGGAAATCTCACCATTGTCCTGAGCTAGATAGCAGTTTTCAAACATCAAATTCAGGAAAAGCTGGAAAACTTACATTGGCCTCAAAAAGTATGAGAATCAGAACAACTTCCCAGTGACCGTAGTGACAAGCCTGCATCAATGCAGTCTGTTCAACAAAAAAAGCAACTCATGAATTTTCATGTCTGGGCATAGAGTTTGATTTGGTATCTAACAATAAATCATCCCCTTCAAAATATAAGTCGCATCTAAAGAAGGCAAAAGACAACAACTAAAGCAATAAAGCAAAAAGAGAGTTGTCTGTGCTTCTTAGATATCCCTGATCCTTCTTGTTGATTTATCAAGAAACTAGAATTAAGCTTGCTGTTCGATGCCTAATTTTTGAAGAATAAGATTAAGAAATTGATATAAAGTTATAAACACATTCTTTTTCTTCCTAGCACAGTCAACCTGCTAGCCTTTTGAGCATCCTCTTCGGGAATGTGTTCAATCTTTTGTCTTTTGGTACAGGATTCATATGTAGGAAATGTTTTGGACCTGATAGAGTTCATAGGAATGCTTCGGACCTGATAGAGTTTGTAATCTCTTCAGTTTCACCTCTTGGTGCTTGCAATATATCCTTTTTCACTTGTCGAGAAAAAACAAAATCAACCTACAAAAATTCAATATAAGAAGCAGAAGACTTGACCTGCCCACGATAATTTCTGAGATTAATCTCCACTGCAGACTCCAACAAAAGCGAAACAACCTAGAGAGAGTAAAGAATACAATATATCAACTGAGGAGGTCGGGAAAAGATATAGCTTCACCAAATTGATAGTACGTCAACATACCTCATGGTGCCCTTGCGCAGCAGAATAATGCAGAGGAGAATTACGAACTCCAAACGTCGAATATCTGGCGAGTCGCGGATTGCATTCTAGTAAAGCCTTGGCTTCTTGCAAATCTCCATCTCTCGCCGCAGAAACCAGACGTTCCCCTGACCCTGAGCACCCAAAAGAATTGCCCATCATGCCCAGAAGCTTCATGATTCATCCCATTCCTTTGAAGCAGCAACACGGACTCAATTGAAAACCAACAAATGGGTGAAAGAAACAAAGATTTTCTTTCACCCCACAAATCAAAACACCATTAGAATGCCATCTTCGACGCTAAAAACTGTCACCCAACTCCTCGAAACTTCCACCATTCATCAAAATCCCCATGACCCAACTCCCCGAAAGCACTCAAGAGAATTCCAGCCTTACAGGGGGGAATTATGAACTCAAGAAACCTCTCTCTTCAAAAGGCAAGGAGTCAAATTTCTCTCTGTTCCCAGGGTGGGGAAAAAGGAGGATGAATTGAAGAACTAAAGAATAAGACGCAACCTTGGGAAAGGTAAAATCAAGATGTAGATGGCCTTGATGATGATAAAAGTGCAGCGGCGTCAAGGCAGACGCATTTACTACAAACCTACCAAAACAACCAGGCGTGCAATTAAAGGGCGCGGGCGTCTTCATCATTGGTAACAAGAGAGTCAACCAACCGGTAGCCTGTTTTTGGGCAAACCTGGTCCTCTCTCTCTAGATCTCGTGCATTGCTTTTCACTTTCCTTTTCTACCATACACTAATTTCAATTTTTATTACACTAAAAAAGATTCAGTTTTTGGTAGAGGCCGGTTTTATGGCTGTGTAACGAAAGAGAATGTTTTGACAACATATGGTTTTCCAACTAACCGCACACATACAAGCGCGCACACAGAGAAAGAACTGAAATATATTTTCTGCCAGCTTTTGCTTTCACTGCGTTGATATGATAAAGAAGATGGTGGGCACCACAATTCCTGCCCCATAGTTTAATATTGCTGGGGAGTGAGGTGGATGAGAAACTTGTGGCTTATGAACAAGTAAGAAGCAGAAAAGATTCACGAGCATCGTGATTGACGAAACCTGTCAGATTTCTCCATTTGATTGTTCATTGGTAGCTTAACTAACTTGGCTTGTTTAATAATCTTTGACATAAGCCTTACATCCAGATTGTCTGTGCCTAATGCTGCTGATATATTCTGCCTGTGGCCTCTAAATACAAGCTTGTTAACATGTTTCTGCAAGACTCAAGAACCTAATGAGACGAGTTAGGGTTCATCGGTGAAGGCAAATGCGTCAAGCTGTGAGTAGGTGTCACTGCTCGGCTTGCTCTGTAATTGGGTACTTATAATACATAAGTTAGAAAAATTTCCTAATCCAATTCAATTTGTTATATGGGCTTCCGTATTCCTATTTTACAACAAATATTTCTTTAAATGTAATTCTCAACTTAAACGAGCATGGAATTCATTTGCTAATGAAATATATATACATGCATATGTAGTATGCATATAACATTTTTCAGCTTAATATGGAGTGAGCCAAGCCTGCAGTGGTCTGGCCATGCATGCCAACCACGTCTCAGTAGAGATGAACGATCCAGAGTCGGCTCGGCTGTTCGAATTGGGTTAGGAACCGGAGAAACCAGTTCGGAACTGTGGATCACTCGATTCAGTTACAGTTCCACCTTTCATGAAACTGGTACCGATAGCTGCAGACCATTGGTTTCGAATTTTTTTCTTCAACATTTAATTATTTTAAATTGTTTTGCCGGTTATGGTTGGAAGATAACCAAGAAAATCGATGGGTCAACTGCATGGCTGGCTTCTCCATCTTCCTTTGTTTTTGGGTCTAAACTCGAATCTTTCAGGGACATATGTTTGGTGCGATATTTCTTGACTATTACATCATATATATAATCAATCACACGGTGGTAATGAAGTCGTTTGTTTCATATCGTTGTTGTTGTTGTTGTTGTATGTGCATTGAATGTCGGCGATATTTGTATTGAAATTGATACAAAAGTCGATATGTGTCATTCGTGCAGATCATCTAGTAAAGTTTGGTATGAGAGGTTGTCTAACAATTCTGAGTTATTTTCTCTCTCTCTCTCTCTCTCTCTCTCTCTCTCTCTATATATATATATATATATATATATATATATATATATATATATATATATATATAGAGAGAGAGAGAGAGAGAGAGAGTGATTGTGACCACCACTAATGTTGTCTTCATTACTTTTCAAAAGAATGTAATAATATTGTCCTTTATTGTTTTCTAAAAACCCTTAAATATTTTAAAAGCATTATCATGTCACGTTAGGATCAATATATATATATATAATGATTGGATCCTACCCACTGCTAACGTAGCTGACTCATTTTCGACTGCTGATTTTTAAAGATATGAGTATAATAATGTTGTCTTTTATCTTTTTTAAAAATCTTTTAATTTTTTAAAATTATATTTATATAACTTTAAAGCAATAAGTAAATATGTCAAAGGTGGTAGGATATATATATATATATATATATATATATATATATATATATATATATATATATATATATATATGTGTGTGTGTGTGTGTGTGTGTGTGTGTGTGTGTGTGTATGTATGTATATGTGTGTGTAAAATGTCAATTTTGTTGAAAAGTACTTGGGTCCTGCTATATGATATGCTCCAAATAATGCATGAGCATGGGGCAGAGGTCCAACTCTCTAGGCCTTGTGCTACCACGCTATATTCATGACCATGAGCAAAAGGATCATATAATTACATTAAGCCTAGATTGAACTGAAACCACTTACACACTGAATTTATCTGCCATGGACAAGCTGAACCACAAGTAGTAGCTTGTCTCTTTTGTGGTTCTTACAAGAGGTTCGAGCCAGTGCACCTGCTCATGAGCTACTTGAGATGAACTCGATGATAACTTGACTCACTCTTGATGCTTGCAATTGTGTCTCAATTAGTCTTGATTGAAATGCCAATCTTGCATGATCCAGAGGAGAATTCACAATAACATTTGATGTATATATGGACCGCTCCAGGGTTTGCTTTGTAGCATTCTAGCTCTAATAAAGCTACACGGTTCGGGTTATAAACTGAATAAAGATGAGATATTTGTTTTTGGTTCATAATTGGTTTCAGGTAAGATTTGCATGTAAGATCAGGTTCAGCTGACATCCAGTTTCAGACTGGTACCATTGATACTTTGCTTTAGCTAGGTTTCACTTCGAGATTTTAGGCTGGTTCAAACATAATTACTGGGCTTAATCTTTGGATTTGGATCATACTTAATTTAGATCATGTTTGAATTTAGCATTCTATTGGTTCCGAGACACAGGTGGTGTTGGAGGTTCCAGGAACCAGCTTTGAACTGCCCCATAACCTATATTGAGTAATTTCTTTTACACATTTAGATTAATTTTTTGGTTTTTATTTTGTTGTTATTTGTGTGCATGGTATTTTTCGACTTAATCAGTAATCTTCTGATGTGTTTATGTTAAATTGGAAACTATTACATATAAATCATTCTTAATTTAGTTATACATGTATATGTGTGTGCATGTGTTTATGAAAAATGTGTGCATGATATGTTTGCCCATCTTAGAAAGTCTCGAGATAAATGATAGAATTAAAAAAAAAAGTACTCATTTGTTCTTTCATTTTTTTTACTCAACCATCCATCTCCTCGTATAAATGATAAGAGGTAGAGTTTTTCAATGATATAGCAAGTACATGACATGGGAATCATATTAGGCTTTTCCTTTAAAAAAATATACTAGATTTTCAAGGATGTGTGTGTGTACGCACATGCGCGTGCACTAGAGCCCATCATTGTAAGGAAACTCAGGCAGCCGAGTGCATGTGTTAGGTGCATCGAGTTGTACAGGGGGGTTAACATCCACTTTGCTCTCAATTAATTATTAATGAATACTTTTACGTTAATAAGCTGCTAGGTTCTGCCTAAACCCAGCCTTTCCTCGTAGAAAATTTAAGAAACGTTTTCAGCATCGAGTTGGATCATGATAATATGTACTCCGACTTGAATCATTTTCAAGGTGACCGACCCTCTTGATTCATGGAAAGCATTGATTCTTCGTCAAACCATCTGCCACATCATACTAACTTCGGAGTATCGACAAAAGATAGGAAATAACATGATTCCATTTATTCAAACTCTGGCTTTCGATCTACACTATTCATCTTTATAAGGACATGAAGGTTTAGAAGAAGATAGATTAACATTACCTTAGTAAAATCTCAACTAAAATGGATTAATCTTAAATACTGATTCTGTTACTTGAATGAGAATTTTCTGAAAAGAACAATCCCAACGCAATAAGAAACTGAATGAGAAAACTTGGACAAGTTTGGTTAAACAAAAATGAACTGCAAAACAGAAAACTCGGGAAGAATTCTGAGCAAACCATCTTAATTTCTGCCACTTTCTTTACCCTGCTCTGTAATAATGAAAAAAGGGTTCTGTTTGATGTCTTCAATCGAGGAACTCAGGCGATCCAATCGGATATTCTTTCTAAGGGTCGGACGGTGGGAATTGGCAATAAAGCCGTTATTAATCAACATGCACCTCAAAATAGCGTACTCCGGCAGCACAAAGATGGCCGCGAAAAGTTTCAGTAGATTACGAAGTTGGTAGTCAACAACCACCTCATGCTTTGGAAACTTCACGCATATTTTACGTATAATAATTCTTTTTCTATGCATCGCATGCATGATCTACAGTTCATTTTACGTACAAGAAGCTTTTTCCAACTCAAACAAGAGATCTATTTCGCCTTCGAAAATATGAAATGCATGCTATTCCATGTCTGATTAACAAATTAATGCTCGTATTTTTTGGTCTATTTATGCATATTTACTCTTGAGAGAGGATATTTGGAAGGGGCATCTTCAGTCAGTAGCCGTAAAATTCAATGTGGAATCATTTACAAGGAGAATATTAGTTACATACAGAACGCAATTGTAAAGAATACTCTGTCATTGCTGATATTCTATTTCTTGAGCAGAACTCTCACAATAACTAAGCTACTTCAAGGGGCATTTGATTGTCCTGAAGCTGCTGATGATTAAATAGTTGAAATCTATTGTCACACGGAGAGTCCCGCAACTCATCCGATACTTCGACTCTTGACACCCTCTGCAATATCTATTTAAAGTGTTAAGCTACTGAAACTCTTTGAGCATTGTATGATTATTTCCTTGTTAGTGGGTTAACTTGTGAAAATTTTAATATGGGTTAACTTAGACATGAATGTTTCCTAATTTATTTGATAATAAACATATGTAATTATGAGATAATCCACTTTACGTAGAATATATAAATAGCATTTATCTGGCCATGCTCTTCCTGTACCTAGACATGTCCGATTCCGAGTAAACCAGAACCAAACCGCTCTAGGAGCAGTTCTAATTTATAAACCGTGCTGAAATCAGTTTTAAAACATATTTTTTAAAACAAAGGGTTCATTTTCCCTTTTAAGAGTCAAACTCCCCCAACTAGCTCAATGGTAGAGAGCATCCTACTGTTGAGCCACCACCATGTTTTTATAACCTTTAGTAAAGAGCGGTATGGAACCGTCGATTCTGGTTTCAGAGCCGTTTCGAAAAGTCGGAAAACATAACCAAACGGAGAGATCTTCAGTTCTAAAGCTGATTCCGGTTACCAGCAGTTCGATAGCCGATTTGGTTCCGATTCAAACTGTTGAACTGATTTCAATTCAGCCATATCTACGTGCACCCATGATACCATATATGCACATCCTAACTAAAGATTTTCTGTTTTTTAAGCCAAACGGATGCCCACAAAGAGGTGAACAACACGCATGTATGTTAATTAAAGAATGTAATGCACACAATTTGATTAATTAGCGGCTCTAATTGGGGACGTCAACCACTTAGGTTTGATAAAAGATTGATCCATTTCGAACTTGTTAGGGTCAGACTTACGATCTATGCAAGAAAGTCTGAGCGTGGATTACGTTTTACTTGTAAGATCCATATATGGTTTTAAAAGCAGATCCGGTAGAGCCTAAAGCATACATCCCAAAGTGGATGCTACATCTGGATACGCTGATCCAGATTTGGTCCAACAGATAGCGAATCATAATGGCTACGCTCTAACCTTTTTAAATTTATTCTTCTTTGATGCTTCATTTGTTAAAAGACTGCCACCAACAAATAGGAGTTACGTTTTTACGTTTGAATTTCATCAAAAAGGTATGAGCACATGCATCATGGATATTTAAACCATATGAATGAATGTAAGCAACCAAATTTGAACAGATATGAATATAATATCTCAATAGCTTCAAAATATGATTGTTTTCTGCCACTTGTGTGCATGCATGTGTGTGTATATATATTTTGGATGTTACCCACTTCTAACACAATAAACCCATAGTCACCCTCATACCCTTTACTTTGAGGAGGGTGAGAGTAAAAAAAGAGTTTTATTAAATTTATTTAAATATTTTATAATTTTTTATTGTTGTATCCAACACTTTCACATTCGTTATAAAGGCTATGTTAGGGTTTGACTTGTTAGCACACGGATACACGGGTAATGACAAGTCGTACCTTTCGAGAAAGGATCTTTCTTTTCTGTTATCTTACTCCCCCCTTGTCCATCCTTGACTTGCGTGAAAGGATCTTTCTTTTCAATTTAAAAAGGGGAAATTATGTGGTAATTTTAAACACTCCTTTAAATTTAAGATGTTTGCTTTACTTCCAACCTTTCCTTATAAGTTTCTATTTTTTTCTCAATTTTTGGAAATAAAAGTGGTAATTATTTTGTCCCATTGGAATATTTGATGCAAGAACAGTCGACGCCCACATCTTTTTTATGAAAAGGTCATTTGGCAAAAGGATTAGCATCTCTCCCCCCCCCCCTCTTTCTCTCTCTCTCTCTCTCTCTCTATATATATATATATATATATATATATATATATATATATATATATATATATATATATACATACTTGTAAGATAATAGTCAGAACTGATTATGTGAAGGATCATGCATAAAATGCAAAAATCTTCTACTCATATAGTGAGCTCAGCAGATCATGTAATAAAAAAGGCAATATAAGTTATTGTTATTACTAGGGATAAATAGTAATTTAGCTATTCCTTTTAACATTTTAAACAAACAGGGACACACACACACACACACACACACACACATATATATATATATATATGTAAAATTGATGATGTTCGATATATTGAGGTTCAAATAAGTTAAGTAATGTTGGCATAATTGGCTTCTAAAATAAAAAAACCTATAAATTAGCTGAATCAAGTTAATTTCCAGTAAAAAAA
The DNA here is from genome assembly GCA_036023115.1 of Brasenia schreberi. Classification (NCBI taxonomy): domain Eukaryota; kingdom Viridiplantae; phylum Streptophyta; class Magnoliopsida; order Nymphaeales; family Cabombaceae; genus Brasenia; species Brasenia schreberi. The sequence continues at coordinate 23,580,301 of JAYKKT010000079.1, read as the reverse complement.
CTGAATTCGACCGAATCATGTTATGCATGATCATATTAAGGGTTCATCACAAATTCTGATACTAAGGGCTTACAATTTTTCTTTTGTCAAAAGTGCAATCAGATCGAGATTACATGATGGAACTAGATTTGCATATGTTTGTTATGCAAGTATAGGATAGTGAAAGTATGAAATTCGTGGTTGGATTCAAATTTGGGTTCAAATGCAAACATCAAATCCTGTATCAAATCTGTCTGTTATTTGGATCTTGTTTTGTTTGTCAAAACCGACTATTCGTGTCAGCGTTGCCGGACATTGCATCCCAGGTCGGTGCACTGTGAATTGACATCCCTGCCCCTGAGTTTGAGAGAGCCAAGGGGAGAAGGAATACACTTCACTTCTTGATCGAGCATCGTACATGGTTCCAAAGTTATCCAACTTAGTGTCCTACGTATCTTTTGGCTTAGGGGCGTCTTCTGCCATAAGATCTTTTTTGCCATTTTAATCATCCTAAGTTTGCAATTATCACTTTTCCAAAATTTCCCCATTTAAAGAACTTTTTAATTGCACACAACACACCCTTATCACTGGTCTGCAGGACTCCTTATTTGGCGGACCAAAGTGGGCTCCATTCTTTCGACACCTCATTGTCTGCCACTATACACATTCTCTCTCTCTCTCGATAGCAGAAAACTGTTCACTTATATCCTCTCAAGGCTTCGATCATCTTCTATTCTTTGTTTACTTTGTGGTACGTATTTCCTCTGATAGAACTTAGAAGGTTCTTATGCATATAGAAATTAATAATCATTCAAAATGACACAACAAAGCAGGATTCCCTGAACAAGGAGACAAGTTTATTAAATTGATTTTCTTTACTTGAGTAACTAATACTAATAACAAGGCACTCTAATCTTTGTTTAAAAATAAGCGCCTAGATCCATTTGCAGCTAATTAAACTATCATTAAAGCCACTGCAATCCACAGCTTTCGTCATAGAATCATAGTTGGCCTTCATTTATGATTTCCTTTCATATATTTCTATAATTTCTGCATTTTGTAATTTATTTGCTTGTATGCGCAAGGAAGATTCCTATTTTGCCACCATTGACCTTCAGATTTCCTTTTCTGCTCTAATATGTCAAGAAACGAGCGTCCCTTTCCAGGTCTTTAAACTCACACCCCACCATATTTAAGTTTGTAAAATCATCGAGGCCTTTTCGTTTGATATCAACAAACAAAGGATGGTGTCTTCTCTTCGTCTCTGAAGAAGGGTTTTCTGTCTGTTCTTGGGTGAAGGTTTACTTAGATCCAAGGTGAGAGTTTTCCTTATTTTTAAGAGTGCCATTTTCAGCCATTTCACGGTAGATGCTTGCTTTTCAGAAGAGAAGATGAGTTGGGTTTTCAATGGAATCAGAAAAAATGAAACCTTTAACAGTCCCCCACTTGTTCAGTACCTTCTTGGCCCTCCCCCTTCCTCTCCTCCTCCTTATGACCAGAGTTTTGAGAACAAGATTAGTCCTAGCATATTGTTGATCATAATAATTCTGGCTGTGATGTTTTTCATCTCTGGCTTGCTTCACCTTCTTGTCAGATTGCTCATTAGGCCCCCAAGGAGGGATCCTGATGATTTAGATAATGTAACTGTCCTTCAAGGGCAGTTGCAACAACTCTTTCATCTGCACGATGCAGGTGTTGATCAATCTTATATTGACACGCTTCCTGTTTTCCTCTTCAAATCCATCATTGGTGCTAAAAACCCATTTGATTGCGCCGTCTGCCTCTGTGAATTTGAACCCGAAGACAAGCTTAGATTGCTTCCAAAGTGCAGCCATGCTTTCCATTTAGAGTGTATCGATACATGGTTGTTATCACACTCAACGTGCCCTCTGTGTAGAGGGAGCCTCCTCCCTGATTTTTCATCCAGCAACTGCTCTCCGGTCGTCTTCGTTCTCGAGTCCGGCAGTGAAAGCTCCCGTGAAATCATTGACAGGGATTTTAGGGATTCTTTCTCAGCTACGCATATAAATTTGGAAGATGGATTCATGTCTGAGAATTCTCAGAAGCTGCTGACCGATGTTCCAGCGAAGGAGGAGCCTAAAGTCGTCCCCGTGAAGCTCGGGAAGTTGAAGACGACTGGTCTTGGTGGTGGTGACGGCGGCGTCAGAATTGGGAGCGTTAGAGTTGGGGGAGAGAGTAGCAGCAGCATTAGCAATGTGGACTCTAGGAGATGCTACTCAATGGGTTCTTTTGAGTATGTCCTAGATGAAGCATCTCTTTTAAAAGTTCCAATTGTTTCAATGAAGAAGAAACAGCCTACGAGAAAGGCAGCCCTGCCTCTAAATCTAGGCCATAGGCCTACAAATTCCATGTGTGATCTCTCAAAGACTTCTCATTCAAGAAGGGAAGGATTTAAAATCACCGATCAGAACCAGCCAGGCTGCTCAGCAGTGATTCAGGAGGCTAAAAGGGAGAGCTTTTCGGTGTCAAAAATTTGGCTTAGATCCAAGAAAGATAAACCATCTTCTTCCTCTGGAGATTCGTCACGAAGGGCATTTTCGTTTCGGCTTCCTATGCGAAGAGTAGATGAGATGAAGCCCCATGACGACAATGTGCCTGAGATCATTGAGATTGAAAGTTGCACGAATCAGGGTGATGGCTGTTCTTTGCCTATAAGTGAATGTGGTACTGATCAATTGAACTGTGGTAGACATAGTTTGGATTCCCTAAGCAACAAAACACCATCATTTGCAAGGAAGACACTCAATTGGATTGTCGGGAGACAGAACAGAGTGATGCATTCAGCACCATTAGCTCCAGTC
>JAYKKT010000079.1:23175000-23572500 GCA_036023115.1 Brasenia schreberi | reverse complement strand
AAGATAGACAGTGATTTATTTGTAATTTTAGAACCAAATTAGGTGAATACGCATGGGATCATTTCAAGCATGTTTTTTTTGGAAGAAGTCAAAAACACCTAATGGCAAAAGGGCAGCAAAACTGATCGAAATGCCATCTACGCAGGCACGCCCCACACACAGATACACAGTCGGCATTTGGAGAAGTATTGTTGATGACGAACATTGATGAACAGCTGACAAAGAAAAGCAGCATTTGCTGAATGAAAGTTTTGGCTTCCTTCTTCCACCACTACAAAAAAAATCAGATAATAAAAGCTTCTCTTACACAACCACTTGTTACTGACAACATTGTTATCGTATACCAAATCGTTTTATGATTGAACCCAAGGGTACTCCTCCCTCCCCCTGCTCATCAAGAAAACAAAAACATTTAAACCAATCCTCCACCTTATGGAGAAAAGAGACCATTGACAAACTAACATACTCTTGTGTTCTCTATTGGGCATGGATATCTAGAAAAATGTTGATTGTTTTAAAAACTGAAACAAACAAAAAGATCTCACTTGGATTCCCTCTTCTTGATCAATTGATGGAAGCAAAAGAGACCATTGACAAACTAACATACTCTTGTGTTCTCTATTGGGCATGGATATCTAGAAAAATGTTGATTGTTTTAAAAACTGAAACAAACAAAAAGATCTCACTTGGATTCCCTCTTCTTGATCAATTGATGGAAGCCTTTGACATCGTCCATGCCCTCAATCTGGAGATATTAACTGCAGTAGATCCATTGTTGAATACAAAGACACGGGCATCATCTCCTACAGCCTTCACAGGATAAACTCTAGCAGTAATGCAGGTCTTGCCGCCCTCACCAAAGCTCTCCACTATAGAGTGATCGATCTACCAGAAATAAATTCATATGTAAAATATCTATATATAAGCATTACAATAACTTTTCAAGAAGATGTGTTTTGTGATTCACCAGAACAGATCATTTCTTAGCTTTTCCCTACGGATCTATGGACAACCACCGACTAAAGGCGGATGAGGTTTTAGGGACGCATTAGTAGGGAATTATGCCGACGCCCACCAAAAAGTCCCCACTTAAGGTTGAAGCTTGCTTTAACACCAATCCGCAGAGCAACTAGGAAGAAGTGTAAGGAACAAGGGTCACTTAGCATATTGAAAGGTGAATCGTCCATAAATTGTAAAAGCTACAAAAATTATCAGAGGTTTAAGAGAAATCTCCAGGACCCCAGGTTTGGGCAGCTTATGCTTAAAGTGTTGCAAATGCCTGCGTGGAGATTAGCAATGGTGGATTGTACCGTGGGCTACCCGTAGCGTTTTATTATAGCCCACGACTAAAACCATGGGCTACAATTCTTAGTGAAAACCTTTTGAAGATTATATATGCATGCATCCATGACCTTTCTCACAGCAGCATACACATGGGTATCAATATAAAACCTTTAATAACCAATGCAGGAAACCGAGCTTAGAACTCCAAATTAAGCTAGGACGCAATTGAATCAAATGATTGAAAAAGAAGACATACCAAAGAACGCAAAGAGAGCTTGCCGTCGGTTAGATCAACATCTAAAAAGCCTCCGTATGTAGTTTTGTCGACATCCGTCGCAAGTGTTGACCTGCATTATTAATACATTTTAGTTGAAAAATCTTGGACTGTGCATGTGCAAGCAGTGGCGGGTCTATGTTAAGGCGAGAAGAGGCATCTGTTGTATACAAATTTTGAGAAATAAAAGTAAAGGTATAGACCACGGTTATATCCATGAGCGACATAGACCACAGTTAATCCATGTGCTATTTTGTAAGCCACAATACCTTGGCTTAGAAAAGAAATCAATAAAAAGGTACAACTTACATTTTAATGGTTCCAGATGGTGTCACTCACAAGATGGCTGCCTATCATGCAAATCTCATAAAAAGACCGTGGGCTATTCACCTAGCCCCAATAAAGCATAACATGAGAAAATGGTCCATTTATGTGCTTACTTGCTTTGGTCGCTGCACATCACCACAGTATGTTTGGTGTTTCGTTGGCCCTTGAACACCCGGAAGAAGACAGCCGTATGCTCTTCCAAGTCTTGTGAGGCTAAGACCAGCAAGCCGAAAGGTCCAACTCCACCTTTCACCGAGGCACCCTTGCTGCTACATATCTGTTGCGGGTCCACCAGATTTGGGTCTAAAACCTCTGCATCCTCTAAGCCTTGCAACTCGAAACTAACTTCTACATCTGCCTGAAGAAGCTGACTAAAACTTGTCACAAAACTCAAAATTTCTTCTCTTATACTACAACAACAACAACTACAACTAAGCCTTTTCCCATACATACTAGATGAGGTCGGCTACATGATTCTTTGTTTCCACATAGCCCTATCATGTGCCATGTTATCGGTTAACTCACAATAAGCTAGATCATTTTTTATTGTTTCTTTCCAACACTTTTGTGGTCATCCTCTACCTCTTTTTATACTTTCAAAATCTAGTTTTTTTATACTTTCTTATAGGTTCTTCTTTTGATCTTCTTTCTATATGTTCAAACCACCTTAAACGATATTCTCTCGTTTTATCCTATATTGGTGCCACACATAATTTATTTCTAATAACCTCATTATGTATACAGTCTTTTCTTGTATGATCACTCATCCATCTCAATATCTTCATTTCTGTCACAGTCAACACTCACAACCATAAAATATGGTAGGTCTAATTGCTGTTCTATAATATTTACCTTTTAACTTTAATGATATCTTTATATTGATAAATAGAAATTTTAGGTTGTCAGAAAAACCAGTTTGAGTACAATCTTGACAGAAATGAGTGGATTGGTTTATTTTCACCTAGTTCCTTTTGTGAATTATCATTTCGAGTCAAATACAGGGACTACCTAATATAGATAGGTCGCACATAACCCACATCACTTACTGTGAGAAAGGCTTGGAGGTTTCCTTCGGTACATTCATAAAGTATTTAATTAATTTTGTGTCAAATTTGCCAGCGGATTACCTGAATCTTTTTACACTGCTATTCGATAGATGATTATGTCAGACAGTCAGAGTCTCAACAGATAGTATGAGAAAGTCCAATATAGGTTTATAGAATCGGGTTCTTTTTAATAGCAGAAACGATGAAGCTTTTACCTGCGAAGCTTTAATTCTTGGAACTTCAATAACAAAACCGCTATTGATTTGCTTATGTTCAAAGTGGTATTGGTCTCTACGGAGAGATTCAACTTCTTGCACTGGCCACAGAACTAACTGCCTCCCACTTGGATCAAGCCGAATACTCCGAGGAATTGACTGAAATTACAAACCAAGAACTCCAAATAATAGCAATACTCATAAGATATACTTAGTGTGTGTCTGTGTAAAATCAGTAAACTTCAATGGCTATGAGCCAGTATGGTAATTTAGAATCATAATTAAAGTTATTGCAAGGAACTTACTTGAACACCAGCCCAGCCTTTTTGCAGATCACTTTGCAAACTATCTGATTCATTCATCCACCCCCAAAGGATCCTTCTGTTCTTGGTGCTATCAAAGAATGTCTTCGAGGCATAGAACTTCCCGTAATCATAGCGAAGCCCACTCGCATTATCAGCAGAAGTATTATCAGGTATATACCTATCTTTTTTGTAGAAATATGTCCCTACTGTATAATATTCATACTTCTTGTCATCCAAGCTTGCCTTCAGTACATGCTTCACATGCTTACCATCAACGGAGGTATCCATTCCCTGAGTCCCTCTTAGAGAAACAGGGTAAAAGTCAGGGCACTCCCACATTCCAGTTCCTTTTGAAGAATGGAGAGGGTGTTTAGCCTTAACCCAGTGAATAAAATCCCTACTTCTGTAAAGAAGAGCAATTCCTCTGTGACCTCTTTTGCTACCAACAAGGACTCTCCATATTCCATCTCGGCCTCTCCATGCTGTTGTAGGGTCCCTAAAAGAGCTAGAATTGATCTTGTTGTGAGCAGTAGGGGCCATTAGAGGGTTGTAAGAAGGCTTGACCCACTCGCGAAGGAAAGGGTCAAGTGGGTTCTTGGGCACTGCAATGTTTTGAACTTGCTGGTTTGCTGTGTTTATTCCAGTGTATAATATGGCTGGGTTGCCTCCTGGAAGGATGGTAGCAGATCCAGACCAGCAGCCATTGATGTCAAATGGCCCAGAGGGAAAAATTGCTGGTTCGACAGGCAGCCAATTGATCAAGTCTGTTGATACGGAATGAGCCCATATAATATTGCCCCACACAGCACCATACGGATTGTACTGATAAAATATATGGTAAACTCCCTTGTAGTACATGGGGCCTGAAGTTGACACACACACGCACATTAGTCTATATAATGTAGAGCTTACTTTTATTTGAATAGTAATACCAGAGAAAGGAAGCTTACCATTGGGATCTGGGTGTTCATGGAAGCCATTCACAAACATCAAGATGTAAAAGAGAAAGTTAGAAACAAATTACAGGTGGCAAATGATACAAATACATCAGATCCAAATGAGAGGAGTTAGTTGAGCTAAACCATTGATCCAGTGACTTGGCGGCTGAAAGTGATAAGCGGTTCTGCTGTGTTGAGGTTGAGTATAGTTGGATTCCACAGATTTGAATTCTTCAAACGTAAGGTGTGATGCTTGAACTCCAGTACCCAAGAGTAAAGCGTGGGTAAGACCCAGGAGAAGTATCAATATGACAGTAGTTCTCATTTTACCTCAAAACAGCCTGCATAATAGGCACTATGTAAATGCAAAAGAAAATTTAGCAGTCTCAGTTTGATAGTATATCTAAGGCATGAGGTGGGATTTCTATGTTGACGGGAAACCAATGAAATTAATAGGAAATAGAAAGGTATATATGATATAAGAGCAGAGCATTAGAAGCTTAAAATGTCAAACTGGCATGTAACTTCCGTAATACGGCAGACAAGAAAACACCAAAAGTAGCACCGAACATGGGGATTGTGTTATCATGAACTGAAGAGATTAAAATAAAAGGAAACTTTAAAACGACAAGGATTCCTATGAAACGTTATGGAAGTGGGTATTGAGCAGATAATTGACTAGGACTTTATAGCAGATAATGAAAGATCTCCCCGACCGCTACTCTTCCAGGTGCTTGTATACGATTGGAGTTCGTGACACAAGTTTAGTATTTTCTGTGGAAGAAGCCAGCGTCTATATGTGTTCATGTGTGTGGGGAGAGAGAGAGAGAGAGAGAAAGAGAAAGAGAGACGTTCATTAAACTTGATGAATGGCATTAAAGGGACTAGTGAATACTAGGTTTTCGACAAAACAAATCCTACTAACCAAGGAATCTCCTTTTCCCTTTGAGTTGGATAAGTACATTATTTAGAGTTCTCGAAAAAATACAGTATTTTATGACACAACATACACGCATGTGCGTCCATGAACACATACATACATATATGTGTGCGTGCATGTATCTAGACTTCTCATAACCATAATACTTTGTAAATGATACAAATGTATCTACGTACTACATACACACACACACATAGATATATATACACACACACAATTCTTCAATCACTTTTTAACTAAACACTATCCACAGCTAATAAAAAGGGAAGGTTCTTTTTGTTCTTTTTGCCTATAGCGATAAGGGAGGGGCTTATTTGTCAAGGGCCAAATTAACAAGGATGGGTTGATTTTTTAAAGAGATTACCAACCAACAAGCCGATATCGTAGGCGAGGTTTTATCTCAGTGATGTAGGTTGAGACCACCGTTTGATATGGCCCCTTGGTGGCGTTCACCTTGGGGTAACAACGACTCAAATGGTTACCATCCACAGTCAACGTTATGAACCCAACACAAGTCGCGTTGACAAAGACAAGCGTCATGTATATATTACTTTCTAAGCCATCACCACAAATTATTAGCAGAAAGACATTGGACTGAGACAGACACAGAGAGAGAGAGAAAGAGTTTCTTTGTTGAGTAGAAATAGATATAAACAATCTCGACATTGGTGGAGTCTTCACTCACCGGCGTCAAAAGTATGAAATGATTGATCCAAACATTTCTAAGAGAGACTGTATCTCAAACCTCCAAATAATACCAAATGATGTTGCTTTCCTGATTATACAAGATGTATCAGCTCTCGCACAGAGAGAGGGGGGCAGGGGTTTATCAGCATATAGAGGGGGGGGGGGGTGCTGGCTTCGGTTTGTTGTTGTATGTTATGGCAAGGGAGAGAGTTGAGGAGATAAAATCAGGGTTGGGGTTGTGGCCGACTTCGCTAGAGATTTTACCCTTGCTCTTATCCAACGGTTATGCATGAATACGAACCACGTTAATTCCGTTGCCATATCTGCAAAGGTCACACTTACTACGGAGCCAGCCTTTTCTCACGAGTTCCTTTCGCTCCTTTTTTCCTTAAACGGCCTCCCCATGATTCCTTTTTCCGGTGAATACCTGCCCATGAAATTTGGCATTGGTAGGAGAGAGATTTAGGGTTAATTGTAGCAGATGTTGGATGGTTCAGTGGGTGTACCTCCATGAAATCAAGATTATCATTGTCATGAGTTCTACCTTAAGATTCCATGAGGTTTCAATTACATATATGATTATGTAAAAGAAATATGTTAAGGCATTACACATGCCGACGTATGACAGTGTCAGTACCTTTTACAATTCTTAGCATTCAAATTTCTTGTTTGCGCCAACATGTAACATTGAACATGCCGGCATACGTCAGAAACTCTTGGAAAACCGCTCAGGCCGGAACGCTGTACAGCGGTTATAGATTTTTCTCTGCATTATTATTTTTTTTTCTTTAGTGTGTACAGGTATGGCTGGCTCCTACTCGGGTCCAACCGTTTGAACCGGAACCAAATCGGGTAAAAAACTGACCGAAACCATAACCGAAACCAACGACTTGAAACTTCACATTCAGTCTCCCCTCTCCTCTAAAACTTTTTCAAGTTTTCCTCCTCTCCTGATCCCACTCTCTCAAATTTTCTGCTTTTAAACTCATCATTTGGCTTGAGATGGACCCTTTTCACAGAAAATCATCATGTAAACTTTTGATGGCCGAGGATCACCATTTCTATTAGGTGCTCTATCCGGTAGAGATATCATTACCGAAATAGCACCTTATGTGATAAAAGAACGCATCTAATTTTAGTAACTATACAACTAAAGAATATTCAATGGTGGTGTTAAAATAATAGAAAAGATATCTTTGTAAAAGCTTGTTATTTCTTGTCTTCAACTTTATGTCATAATTAATGCCAATAAATTTTCAATAAAATTTTAAAAGTTAAATATTTATTAATAATATAAAAATTAAATCGGATCTAGAACTCGGCCTTGGAACCAGAACTGTATTTGTTCTAGAACCGGCAGCTCTGAAGGTGTAAGCAAAACCAATCTTGGGTGAGCTCGAAATTTTAAAAATAAAGAATATAAATTAATCTAAAAGATTAAGTCAGTTTTAGAATTGAGCTAAGTTACAGTTCCAGGTAATAGGGTTACCGGAACCAGCAGTTCCAGTTTACCCGAAATCATCCGTGTGCGTGTGTTTTGCCAAATTTATATGTAAAATATTAAAAAATAATTATTATGTTTCTCAAAAAATAATTAGCATGGTGGCATCATCTTGTTGCAAGATGTGAAGTACCCGAGGAAGGACCCTCATGGATCATCCTTTGAGAATAAAATCAGAAACCGCAGTCATCATTGGTTGATACAACAATTTTTTCACCAAAGATAAGAACTTTCATTATGTTAACATAATGAAATGTACAAGAAGCTCTTGGGAGCAAGCAAAAACAGTACATATGGAGAATTCCAAGAAATATACGTGAAATGTTAATGGCAATACAAATATAATAAAATGATCAAAGATAATGGCAAGTTACGCATTTCGAATTTAATCGTCAACTTCGATGCCAATGAACTAACTTCATGAGGTTGCCAGATTTATGGTTAAGACTTTGTCATTCCTGGCACACCAAACAAGAAACAGAAAGCCAACGTATCCTGCATCCGTGAGATCCATGAAGATTATGAAACATCCATAGCCACCAATCTCTTGAAAAGATATCTGATCTTGAAGTCTGCATCAATCTTGCATTTATATTGTGGTAATTCTCTTCTTTGTCTGACAATAATCTACCAACTAAACTTCGATAGCACTGTTGAAGACCTCGAATATCTTCATCTTGAAACTTAAGTACCGTATCGGAGGCTGCCACAGCAACATCACTCTGTGATTGAGATTCCACAGTGGGAGAGGTAGGACAGGCCCCTTACTCGAACCTCCTTTTTTGCCTCGTACCTGTCCCTTCCCCATGGGGACGGGTATGGGATCGGGTTTTCTTCTCGCAGGTAACAAGCCGTCCAATTACCCAATTCAACTCCAGTAACATTTTTAAAATTTAAAAGCATCCTTGATTAAAATTAAATCATTCAGAGATCTAACTTCTATAATTAAAAAGACTTCCACGTAATTGAAAATTTGAATTTCAATATCTCACACGCATGCTCATATGAGGTGTGCACACACACACTGGTTTGATACTTGCTACCCTGTGCTGACCCCATATCTAGTCAAAACAATTCGGACCAGGTTGGGTTGAGCTCCAATGGTTGGACCCATATCGCCATCCTGTTTGCAGCACATTATTACGATTCAAAAGATGCTTTTTGAGGATGAAAACAAATGAGTGGGTCATAAATGAAAATTTTGATCATACAGAAATGTTTATTTTATATTTTGATCATATATTTCATTATAGCTATATGATTCAGAGTATTGTTTCCTATTTGATCCCTTTGAGCAAATACCACTATTTTTTGTTTTGGATCTTCCAAACCATTCCTGCAGGGGATCCGGACCCATTTTTTTCTGATCCTTCGATAAAAAGATTCATTCTCTTCATAAAAAATATGAGGTAGAACCAATAAAGAGTTCTTTTTCGATTCATCCCTGGAGTTGAATACCTCATTCAAGAATTGTTTTTTATCGAACATGGAGGAATCAATAGAAAAGGCAAATACATGGAGTTATATGTGGATTAAGATGAATGAAAAGAGACATGTACAGTCAGGACAGGAAGTTAGGGGCCATAATCCAACTTTAAATAATGAGAAAGGGGCTTCTATGTTTGCCAACTTTCAACATAAACCATATCATTTTTTATTGTTTCTTTCCAACACTTTTATGGTCTTCCTTTTCATCTTTTAACATTTTCATCAATCTATTTTCTTTAATCTTTAATCTTCTCACCGAAGCTTCCTTTGATCAAACATTTATCTTTAATCTTTTAATACTTTTATGGCCGTATCCAAATCATTTTAAATAATTTCTTATTTTATTATGTATTAGTCTCATTCCCAATTTGTTTCTAATAACCTTGTTACATATACGGTTTTTCTTCATCATCTTTATTTTTATCACAAACTTTTTTGCACATGTTGATTGATTAACTGTCTGAATACTTAGAATCATAAAACATAATGAGTCAACTTATTACTCTATAATATTTACTTTCAACCTTAATAATATCTTCTTGTCACAATATTTATGAGTTTGAATAAAATGAATAAAAGCAAAAGTTTTGAAGGATGTTTAATCGATCACAATCAATTCGGCACGCCAGGAAAAGAGAATTCTGCTGTATTATAACACTTAAAACACTGAAAAACTGGCCTGACCTTTAAACTTATTTTATTGAATTCAAGGATGGGGACTTAATCTCTATCTTTAGTGTGATAAAGGAAAAAGAGAGAAAATTTACAGCAATAAATAGAACTAGCAAGTATAGTTACGTCCAATGTACATGGAGCATTACGTGTATATGTATTTGGATACACACACACAAATTACAGGCTACAAAAGCTTAAGTTACCCGCCTGAGGAACTTATTCAGACTGGTGCTTGGTTGATGGATCCATCTGACAATGTTAAAAATCGTAGCAGCACGATAATCACTCTTCATCCTCCGGTCCTCTACAAAAATCTGGTTCAGAAGGCTTCTTTAGCTTAGGCATCTCTTCAGCTAAACTTGCACGCTCCTGAGCTTTTGAGGCCCCTTCCTCGTGTTTGTGGCGAATCTAGATGCAAGCATGCTGAAAGACAGATTCCGCCTGATATTAGACGAGTCCAATACCGCCTCATGATTCTCTTGCATTGTCTCGTTTTCATCTTCCTCTCCCACCCTCGTTTTGAAAAATGACTTCCATTCTGAGCTCCCTGACCATCTTTCTTCTCTTATTGCAGCGCCATGCAGCTTGTATGAAGCAAGCAGTCCATGTCCTCCAGTGATGGGAATAAAAGCGGAATGTGTGCTGTAGCTTCCTACTGTGTAACCTCCTAAACTGGTTTGCGACGAACCTGAGATCTTCTGCTCGTAGTGCAAACACCTCTACCTCACTCGGTGCTCTGACTGTTCTTGTGGAAGTTGGAAAGTCGACTGTGGACTTGGGAAGCAAGGCCCAACCAAGCAGCTCTTCACCACAAAAATCTCCAGCGTTTAAGGTTATAGAATTGAAAAACCAGTCCTGCCTCCATTGGTTGTGGAACTCTCGAGCCGCCCATGGATGATAAAGATCATCTCTGTCACTGGGTCACCTTCACGTACAAAGTATGTCCCTTCTGTGCTCAAGCATGAGCTGAGACGCTCGCACATGGGTCATGAGAGGGTCAATTGAGTTAAGAAAAGATGTATCAATTGTAATTAGTGTAGATCAATTTGGTTAAAGTCCCCGCCCATCCATTACCAATAAAATAAGCCTTCAGAGCCAAAGTGTCTTTTGACAACTCCCGATCCATGATATAGATTACAGAATCCACAAACTGGCAGGGTGTATGCAGTAAACAAAGTCATATTGTAAAGTGAAACTTTTTGCCAATTTATCACAAGAAAGGCGAGAGGAATACCTGCATATTTCCAATCAAACGCGCGAAGAGAACTAATCCCACTATGGAGATGAGGATGCAAAATGTTGTCTGTCCAATAAAGGTACTCGTTTGCAAGTTCTGCCCATAGGAACTGAAAATTTCATAAAAAGTTATAGCTGACATGTCTTCCCTTTTGAGTATTTCATGTCCAAAGCATCTTATCTATTAAAAGGCAGATCATGCTAGAACCAACATTTAAAAGAACAAAAAGTACTATAAAAGATTTATCCGTCAAGTAAGCATGATTGACCAATGAAAATTGCAAAACACTAAGTCGCAAAAAGGCAGAGGCCATCCTTGAATTTCATAGGGAGGAACAACAGTCGGATCATGGTGCTCAGTTTTTCACATGTTTTGGCTGTCAGAAGCAGAAATAACGTGTACAGGAAAATTCACCCTGAAGATAGCTGCCAGAAGGAAAACAACAATCTTCCTACTTAATAGGTGGTCAAGATTTATGTTAGGAAAATCTATTTAGAACATGATAGACATCATCCACGTAACTATGGAACATGCTTAGATAGAGCAACTTCAACTTGATATTATGGTAATCTGAGAAAATATGCATTCCAGTCAAAAGCATTCAACACAAAGGAAATCCGATTTCAAGTATCTAATAGCAATCTTTCTGGTATCCATGACAAGCTCACCCCTGCCAAACACCCGTGAACTCGGTGCTACTGCTACATAAGCAGTTCGGAATTTAATCAGCACATGCAATAAATAGAATATGTCTGCAACCGTTCTGAAGATAGTGACAACAATTCCCAAATTCAAGTCGGTTCCCATACACGACGACAATGCTCTTAATGATGGAAGGTAGAAATACAGTGGGTCGAGGAAAAGAGCTACTAAACATGACATGAGAAAAACGTAATTCCACATGAGAACAACTTCGCTTGCAGGGTCGAAAACTCGCTTTCTCCATGGCTCATTCTCGTGATCCTTGAACAAGGCCTTGGTCTTTGCAGCAGATGGACCAGCCTGGTGACCGAAGTGCCCTCGGTTCATTAAGTGGGCCGAAGCTCCGAAAGATTTTGCATTTGTTGTGTGTGGAGAATCAACTTTCTCCCGTAAGGGCCTAGTGTTATTTTCAGATTGATAAAATCTGGCATCAAAGCGTCAAAACAACCAGTAAAAACTGCAGATTTCTCAAATAAAAACAAGAAACAACTATAGATAAACCAAGAAAACTTCGCCCTTTTAAGTGAGAAAATCTACAATTCTAAAGGAACGACTAACTCGAGAGACTCATTTACCGGACATACCTCTGTAAGAAGGAACCCAACTAAAGAATGCGAAATTAGATAAAACGAGCACAGGCAGCAAACTCAAAGGCCACAATTAATGGACAAATCATCTAATAATGACGTTAAAAGCAAATAAGGAAATCATTCACCGTAAGACGATATTGGGAATATCTTTACCTCACTAACTTCTCTGTCTTGAACTCCATATTGGGATTCAGCGACCTATATCACTCTCCTCCGGAATCGATTCGGAGTGCGACGCAACGCCGACCATCGCTAACGAGTAAAAATCTGAATGAGAATAATTCCTTCCCCTTGAAATCCACTCACCGAGCAAGATCTTCGGCTGCAAGTCAATCAAAGTCAACCACAACAACCAACCAATGATGAATTCACATCTGTCTTCCCCGATTTTCACCAACCAAAGGCCCTGAGATGTAAGATTTCCTTGTCGAGAACAATTCAATAAAGGAAGATCCTCTTCCTCAGCCTCTTCCAAATCAGATTACAACAGATACAGCAAACAAAGACGAACTAGAGGAAATCAGCAAATCGGGAGTAAGATTCTGCGATAAACAGATACAGGCTTACAAGCTATTCAGCAGATAAACGAAGGGAGGAAGTTCGATGAATCAACGCGAGTCCTGTGATGAATTTCTCTTTTTTTTCCTGGGTATATTTTCTGATTTTTAGTTTCTCTTTTTATTCGAAGTTTTTTCTTCGGTCTGACTAGCACAGGTCGTGAGTGCACGACTCACTTCTTTCTCACTTCAAAGGGTGTGCCTCTGAAACAAGCCCTTCTGTTAATTGATGGACACGTGGAGAGTACAATGTGGTCTGGCACAAATACCCTCTGCTATGTGGCTGGATGCAGACCCGAGCCGAGCTTCATTCAGACTCGTCTTGTTAACATTGACCAGTGCTCATGCATGTTTGCTCCTTTCAGCTAAGTCGAGAATAAGTCCCAATGAACCACACCGTAGACGAACTGAACATGAGCAAGCTAAGATTCAGTGTCATTGGCACAGAACAATGGCTTATGCATGTTTGCTTCTTTTGAGCTAAGTCAAGTACTAAGTCACGACAAGCCGCAACATAGGTCAACTGAACAAGAGCTCGCTCATCCAAAACAGACTAACAAAGAAACAAGCATGTGCTTGTTCATTAAAGCTGAAACTTATTTTACTTAAATTTATTCATTAATAAATACAATTTTACTAATTGGAAGTCACCAAATTAATTTTCATTATAACAATAATCTCTTAGACAGTTCTAAGTATTAAATTGATCGATCTCATTCATAGTTGAACAAGTTCGTACCCTTATAGGCAGAAAAACAGCAGTCATGCAACTCTCAACATTAATTCACCTGGCAAGGGGTTCAACTCACCAGATGAAGATCGTGAGTTCAATACCTGTGGAAGGGGGGCCTCCAGTTCTAACGAAAAATGAAAGGATTTATTTATGATCAGTTTATTTGGCTTTAATTAAATGAACGTCAAACGGTCTTAAGACGAGCCTAACCGAGAATAAAGCCCCCCCATTTGAAGGGCTTGATCTAATCGTGATTACGTTTTTCATTTTCTTATTTTCCTCCTGTCGCTTTTCTGACCCCAACTAGCATATCGGAGTTGCATTTTTTCGCGCCGACTTTTTAATGACGAAAAAGCCCTTTGACTGTTTGGACTCGACCGAGTAGTGAAGCAGCTGAGCGCGAGCGACTAACGGGTTTCGGGTCTTGGATCTTGTGCTTCTGCACGTAATCGGATGGGCCAAGTCCACTTTACCCGAGCCATGCTACACGTCAACGGGGGTTGGGCCCACCCTATGCTGCCAATAAGGAATCAGGATCTTTGGATGCATGGGGCCTACATAAGTGGAAAAGATATTAGACATTAAATGAACGGCTCAGATTTCACGGAAGGTAATAGCTAAAAGAAACTCCATCTTACCTAAAAACGATGTAAAGATCTATTGTGTGTACCTCATTTTTACAACCTTAGGAAGGTGGTTGACTAAGAAATATGTTGGGTCCTTACTAGAGAGTGATAAAACAAAGAACAGTAATATAATACTTTTTATTCAAATCTCTATCATTAATAATACCAATTACTCATGAGAATAGTTTTTTTATGATTTTTTGTTTTTTTGGGTTCCTTAAATAAGTGGCATGTTTTAGGTGGCATCATTTTAAAAGATTAAAAATTTATTCAAAGTATTATCAAATGTCCCAATAAAATAATACCAAAATAATGGAGTGAGTTGTTTTGAATTGACATGTTTCTTCCATGAACACAAAATGACATGACATGCAAGGGATGACAATGTCACAGGTTGGAGAAGGGCAAAAACAGGTAACCAACCCCACGCCCAAACCTCAACTTATTCGAAGTATTACCAATATAGTTTGGATCTAATTTCATTGCATGTAATGGAGCAGGTACGGGTGCCCTGTACCCCGATTCCAATCTCAATAAAATTCCAAAGTTGAAAAAGTATTTTAGATTATAATAGAATAATTTGTAAATCTAATCCAAATAATTGAAAAAATTCAAGGTCAGGTGGTAGAAATTTACACGCAGATGTAGTTCATGTTGGATACGAGCTGGGTCCTTCTTATCCCATACCTGCAAATACCCATCAAAGACGTGGCCAACAATAATCAAAGCTGAGATACTGAAGATTGAAAAGATCGAGAAGGGACGTTGTGTTGTAACTTGCCTGGCAGAATCACAGAGATAAGATGGGAACAGAATGAATTAGGTGGTAGTGTTTTAATCATCGTCAACCTCGGTGATATTCTTTCTGCTTCTTCCACGCTTCGAGCTGTGGTGAGCACTTCATATGCCCATAATTCATGTATACGAACTTTTCACATTTCACCTGAAAAGTCATGATGCTCATAAATTCTTCCATGCTTACAGAACCTGTATCATTTTCCAAACTTTCTAGCATGCAAGCCTTTTTTTGACTCTCAACAAGAGCAGGTTTCCATCCTGCATCTCCAGGCATCCAAATTAGTCCTTTTCCAAATATAGAATGCACAAGGCATGAAGTAGTCTTTTAGGTTTTGACTCCCTAGTCGGTCAAAACCTAATCTAAGGCGATCAAATAATTGTTCTTTCATTCTTTGATTCACAGGCCTTGGACGTAAGGCAATCCAAGAAGAATCTATTCCTGTTCGGTTTCTTATGGATTCTGCCACCACCACAAAGGCCAATGGCTGACCCCCACACAATTCCACTATTTCCTTAGCAGTAGAATCCCATACACCATGAGGAATCCTAACAACCCTTTCGCAGAAGAATTCCCATGCATCGTTAAAAGCCAGAGGGTCCACCTTGACATATTCTTGAATGCGCATCTGCACACTTCATAGTTGCGAGTCGTCAACATTATCTTGCAATCATTCTGTAGGTTGGGTTCAGGAACCCCTAGTTCTTGAAGATCTATGTTTTTCCAGAGGTCATCAAGGATTAAAAGAAACCTGCGCCCTTGCAGCCTCTCGTACAACAAAGCTGCAGCTGTGAACTCGTTCCCTTCATCTGCTACATTTCGTAAGAACACTTGCCATTTGTGTAACAATTTGTATAGTCAAACTTCGATAATAGATATATACGGGTGGGCAGAAGTACAAATGTTTCCCCTTTGCAAAATATTTTCGGCATTTTAGTCACGATATATAATAAGTAATTCTCCTTTTTAGAATAGGTTCGGTTCCCGATAGGATCGCGATCCCAGTGACTGACCAACCCCGAACTGGAATCGAAGGTAGATCTCTCCCTCTCGAGACCAGACAACAAGCAACTAGCTGATCTCGTGTGGCCAGAAAACAACACAATGTAAGACCAGTATACCAGTGTGATTTAATTTAAAGCAAACTTGTAAATATCATGAGGACACTGTACAATGGGGCTGTTAAAAGAAATATGACGAGGACATGCTTCGTGGCCCTTAGTTGTTTGTGTTATTATGAACGGTAACTATGGCTTCTATTTTGAACCTTTTTCCTTTCTCTATCGTCCCTATTTCTTCCATATAATTTACTGAAATTAATAACATGAAAGATGGAAACATAAGCAGTTGCAGTCTAGAAGGCAAGATGGAAACTTTACCCGTTGCGTTGGCATCACTCTTGAGATTGAAACCTGATCTCTTTCCTGCTTGTCTCAATGCTTTCCTCCACTTGTTGGCAAGAAAACATCTTCATGGCCCTTAGTTGTTTGTGTTATTATGAACGGTAACTATGGCTTCTATTTTGAACCTTTTTCCTTTCTCTATCGTCCCTATTTCTTCCATATAATTTACTGAAATTAATAACATGAAAGATGGAAACATAAGCAGATGCAGTCTAGAAGGCAAGATGGAAACTTTACCCGTTGCGTTGGCATCACTCTTGAGATTGAAACCTGATCTCTTTCCTGCTTGTCTCAATGCTTTCCTCCACTTGTTGGCAAGAAAACATCTTCATGCCTCCTAAACTGGTCTTACAATTTAACAAAGTTTCATTTCAATAAAAAAGTGCTTTTTGCAATTATTAGAAACATATTTGTGATTATACAAAACACAATTTTTAAAAGGGCTGTGAACCCAATCTTGAATTCATTCTCATGTAAAAACTAAGAAATTTCAAGCTTTAATACAAGCAGCTTCTTCTTGAAATCACAACATAATTTGGAACTCTTTCACCTGCTTATTCATTCATATCATGGAGTGAATCATGAGTTTAACATCAAAACATGAGAACAACATATAACATGTATCAGGGTGACATGTTGAGCGCCCATCTTATTCAAAACTAAACCATTATGCAAACCAACTTCTGTCAAATTCACAAGATCTTCCACTGGTTTACAATTTCATCACCACACAATGGGCCGCATAAATGTCATAACCGAGCTTTCCGATGCAAAACGAGAACATGGCAATTACTCCGACAGTGGCCTTCGCCTCCGGCTTGTGGATTCTTTGCCTCAGATCGAAATTGAATAACCATGATAGAATCTCATCATGCATTTTGAAAATCTTCTTTAGAATCTTCTTTTCCAAACGATGGAGTAGAGCAGTTGCCCCTAGATTTAGAAAACCAAAGAAACTCCCTTCTTGCTCGTCCTCGTCTTCATCTTCCTCTTGTTCATTACCCTCACCATAATATCTTTTTTCAATCAGCTGCATTGTCCAACGCAGCATAGACAGACCGAGTTCGCGAATCAAAAAGCCAAGCATGAGGACATCAATCACGATACTATGAGCAGCCCATCCACCAGCTCCATTGAATAGAGCCTTGGCCATGGCACCAATGAGGAACAGAAAGAGAAGCACATAGGCCACAGTGATGGAGATGAAATAGAACCATTCTGTGCAAGGCCATCTGCATTCAGCCAAAGCTTTTCTGAATATGCGCCGGAGTGCGAGCGGCCGCTGGGAGTAGGGGACGATGATAGAGTATGCAATTGCAGCCGCTAAGAACAAAGACGTCGCGTACAAAGCATAGACGTAAAGGGCTTCCATGCCTACAAAAGAAAGTACATATTGGTGGTTCTTGGCATGCTTGACATCTGCAGAATTAGCTTGCGGGCTGAGTTGGGTTGTCAACTCTTGAGCCAAGCGCGACATAGCTAGGTTTGCGCCGAGCACGATGAGCAAGAGGGGTGAGAAACCAAAGATTGCTACAACAGATATCAACTTCCACTCCATGGCTTCTGACTCTGTATGGGCATATGGGAAGGAGTGCGGAGTTGCACTTATAGAGTAGCCTCTGCTTAGTGTAGACCCATGAATGGAGGAATGTCACATGAATGGGTCTAAAAGGCTCTGGGCCGTCGGATCTTCTCATACATATATCGTTGACATACGACTCTGTCAGTCAGCCGCGGTACGACTTTGTCTCCTCCCTTTGCTCAGATTGTTTATTTATGTGAACTGTGCGCACATTCAACTCTCTCTCTCTCTTTCTCTCAAAAGAGACCTACTAAAAAAGATTAAACCGTGCGAATAAAGGTTCGTTGGCTCCATGACTTCTATCCGGTACGGATACCGATACCGATATGTTGTGCGTACGATTCGGGTCTTCATATATTCATTCTAAAACTTTGTATATTTAATTATAAATTATTTATACGTTTTCGTATAATGTTTACAATGAAGAACGTAAAAAGGTTAGATTTAAATGGGAGTTAGTACAATGAATTTGGATGAAATGACGAAAAATAGTTAAGATATCTATTAAGATAACAAAGAATGTGTAGTGGGATAGGTGAAGGAGGGATTTGGATTGGACTTGGAACCATTTGATCAGTACTTAAAAAAGTGCCCGGTACAGAGTGAGCAGCTAGGCTACTCGTGTGAGTTGTATATAATCTAGGTATTCTTAAGCTTTCTCATATTATTTTAGTTTTAATAAAGTAGTTTTACGATCCCAATCATATGTACGTCTGTATGTACGATGAGGGATATATCGCGACTCCCGGGATTTAGGGGATGTACCTGTACGCATGTACGTAAGTATTCATGAAGACTACTCATCCGCAAATACCATTTTTGTGGAGTCCCGCCAGACTTTAAACTAGGTCCTTCTTGGGAGGAAAACCTTAAGTTTATGTTTATATATTGTATTTACTTTATGCATTTGTATATTAGTATGTATATGTTTATGTTTATGTTATATGTGTTAGAATGTTGTTTTGTTAGTATGTTAATTGGTAATATATATATATATATATATACATATATATATATATATATATGTATACATATATATATGTATATATATATATATGTACGTATACATATATATATATGTACGTATGTATGTATATATATATGTATGTATATATATATATATGTATGTATGTATATATATATATATATATGTATGTATATATATATGTATGTATATATATATATATATGTATGTATATATATATATATATATGTATGTATATATATATATATATGTATGTATATATATATGTATGTATATATATATATATGTATATATATATGTATGTATATATATATATATAAAGAGAGAGAGAGAGACACTAAGTCATGGTAATTGGTCACGTTGATCAGTGACTGGGACAAAGCTTGTTTGGCATGATTGTTGACTCGGGGAGTTCGTCAAGAGCTCATTTCATTCCATATACTGAAATATGAAATGTTTATAAATTAGATTATTGGATGATTCTTGGTGAGGGCTAGCTAGCTAGCTCGTGGTCACATCACTCTCGAGCTTTAAGAGGTCTATCATCACATCGTACGTCTGGTGTTTTAGGTGGCATTTAGCGAGAAGAGAGGTTGATGGTGTCAGCAGTGGTGGCAAAACCATACTTGATTGTGTTCGATGGTGACAGTGGTGATGGGTGGTATTTCGGTGCTTTTGATTGGTAGCCTCGATGGTGGCGGAGGTGGTGGACCAACTTAGGCGGGCATTTCCAGCAAGGTGTCATTCTTACCGACGTGCTCAACACATGCGCACTCTCTATTTGGAACGTAGGAGATGCCCTAGACTTTTTATTAGTTAATTTGCACAAGGCATTTTATATTGTGACCAGCTGTTGCCGAGCACGTATGCAGCGTAACTGTCATTCTCTTGATCTATACCACCTGGTCACGCTCTCTCCCCTGTCAGCAAATCTCTGTCAAATTAATCACCGTGTAGTTTTTGGTCTTGTTACTAAATTGAAATTAACGGCAGTGGTAAGGGTCGCAAATCATGTCCGCCGGTGGGATTCAGGTTATGTCACCTTGGATTCATGTAATAGACAGAATGACTGTACTGAGAGTGTTAGTTCAATGGCAGGACGCTCAAATGTTGTTGTTGGTGGCGAGTTCAACTCTCAAAGAGTGCATGCCTGAGCATGCATGTTAGTTAGGCATGGACGTCTTCTTGTAACAAAAAAGAAGACAATGATCCGAACAATATATTTCTTTTTATAGGGTGACTGTCCATAACACTAACCCAACCTGGTCGTGTCGGGGCACTTGGGACTGACTCACCCAGATTTTCCATTTCAGAAGAAAATAGGAGAAATTGAAGATAGAGAAAAATGAAAAGTAACCCTAATCTCCACAAAAGAATGCAAATCCAGAAAGAATGGATTGCCAGACCATCACGAAATAGGGGAATCAAATGGGTGAAGAAAGGGGGTGATGGGCAACCAAATTGATATTCTGAAACAAAATCATTTAACCCATCTCACTACCCTCTGCGGCTCACAAGTCAAACCCAACAGAGAGAGAGAATCTTTGCTTTATTCTATTCTGATAAGACATCTTGTCTGAAAAATCATGCATGTAGCCGCCATCAAGATTGTTTATTCATACAATCATGGGAAAAAAATGAGCTTTCAGTTATACTGTTACTTGTCTAAGTGTAAGAATGCAATCTACATACATACACATACAATATCCAATATGGGTTCACTTCATAAGAGAAAAGATATAATTGTTAACGTGGTGCCATAACTAAGAGCAGCGATAAGGCAGTCTAAAGGCAAATCCTAAAGAATTATCGCTTCCAGGCACTTCATCATTTGCCCCAAGAATGACCTGAACTTGATATCATAACCTGAATTCCATATTTGATCACTCCAAAGATAGAGCATGATATCAGATGCAGTCGACTTTGAGGGGTTGAGTGTTCTTAAACGGGGTAACTCAGTTCACCTTTTCTGTGAGCTAAGGCACCCATACCAGAGGTACTCACTTGACTATCTGATGGATATTTCATATCTCTCGCCAGAGTCCTCATTCACACAATGGAGAGTGGATTTCATATCTCATACACACTTGGGTATATGATGAAAACTTCCATTAAAACAAACTTTGTCTTCCCTATCTTTCTCATTCTGGGCTTTCTATTAGAGGTTTTTATTCGTATCCGTAATGTATGCATTTTATTCTTATCCATAGATAACATATCCATGGAGTCTAGAAAGAAAGTTTGTCTTCCTGTATTCCATGGATTTGTTGTCAAGAATAGCTAAATCCGGCGTTACATCTCCCAATTGGTCATTTGAGCCTAGCTTTATGACACACTGGTTTTACTGCTCACTTTTGTGGGTTTTCCAAGTTATGCCAGTTATGATTGTAAGTTTAATTACAATCGATATATGTTGTGTGGTTTTTTCACATACAACATGTTCTTTCCTACACAACAATTATCATCGTATAACTTAATACACTTTAAACAAATCTCAAACTCATATTTGCAACATGCTTTGAGAAAAGATTCTAAACATAGTTGGCATATACGATATAGATATCTCATTTCTCTTAACCATATCATGAACATAATGGTACTTAATCATTATATGCTTACTTCGGGATCTATCAGATGCACTCTTAATTAAAGTAATTGCTACATTGTTGTCACAATAAATGACAATTGGCTCATTATCTATATCCAACTTATGAAGTGGCTTATCCAAATGACACTAGTTGTAGTCATACATCAAGCAACACAACATATATTGCTACAGTAGCGGCTAATTTACCAATCTACCAACTTTATATTTTTTTTCCAGAACACATTTATAGCTTGTCTTTCCTTTCTTTTGGTAAATTAGCCAATTCTTAATATTGGGTTTTTTCAATAGATTCAATTTTCTCGTCCATGACTTTTTCCAATTTGACGATTCGAATGAGTTAATAGCTTGATGATATGTCAAGTTATTTGTAAGCTCATCTAAATCCACCGAATTGCACACTTCAACACTGCAAGGTACATGTGATAATTCTTTAAGTAGGATGGTGATACATAAGGTCTTTTACGTTAACTTAAAGTTTCAGTTTGTTCAGGAAGATCGTCATTATCTATGAGTTCAAATGATGAAGAATCTAAATTTACTAGATCATCCACATTCATCATCATTCTCCAGGTTGTCATTCTTAGTCTCCTTTAAGAATTCAACATCCCTGCTTTCTATTAATCAATTGTCCTTATGATAAAACCAATATCATTTATGCTATCGAATGAATATACATCTCAAGGACCTACTGTCGAGCTTATCCCTACATTGGTTAAGGATTTTCACATATGTGATAGATCTCCACCTTGTAGATGATCTAGATTTGATTTTCTTTCAAACCATATCTCATATGGCATAGAGAATATAACCTTACAAGGTACTCTGTTTACTATATACACAGTTATACTTACTACTTCTTCTTAAAATATCCTTGGTAGAAAAGCATATATTAAAATAGATCTTATCATATTCAGTAAGGTCTTGTTATATCTTTCTACTATATCATTTTGTTGAGGTGTTTTGGATGTTATATTTTTTTTGAAATAGCAAATTCTTTACAGTATTACAATAATTTTGTAGAGATGTATTCATTACCTCGATTAAACCTTAAGACTTTGATTGTATGTCATAGTTAGTTCTCAACTTCTTCCTTATATTCTTTAAATACCTCAAGTGTCTCATATTTATTTACTAATATATATATATATATATATATATATATATATATATATATATATATATATCGAGTAATCATCAATAAATGTTATGAAATAAACCTTAGCTCGATGTGATATCACTCTAAATTGTTCACATAAATAAGTGTGAATGATCTCTAATAGGGTTGTTGCTTTAGTTATTTCTTTGAAAAATATTTTTTTCTCAACTTTTTTAGACTTATATAACATAGGTGTTTATGTCATACATTCATATCAATATTAAAGGCACAATCAATATAAGCAAAAGAACCATCATTTTTATTGATGTTTAATTTTAATAATCCATATTCAACATCAAATAGTCCAAAGAAAGTTATCCTCCCATGCTTCTCCACAGTTACCTTACTAGTGACAAACGTGACTTCAAAACCTTTCTTAACTAAGGTATGGAAAGAAATTAAATAATGTTTTATTGATGACACAATTAATACATCAATTAATGCAATTGTTGTGCCATGTATCATAAAGGACACAACCCTAATGATATCTGAGAAAGTATTGTTTCTAATGTATGCACGATGTTCGCTTGGTTTATATTTCTTTAGGTCCATAGCCTCTTCCTTACTCTTTGAGATATATTTTGTTACTCATAAATCGATTAAACAATCTGTTATTGGGTAGTCCATATATAGGCATTCTGAAATCACGCAGATTATGTATTGCTTCTTTGTTTGATCGAGTTGTTTGGTATTTTCACTAGTAATCTTCTTGTTGTAACAATCTCTCTTGTAGTGTCTCATTTTTTCATAGTTTAAGTACTTGATCAAAGAAGCGATTTCTTATAATTTTTTAAAAGATTGACCACCTTTATTATTATTATTGCCAAACTTTTTGTCTGGTTTATTGTTTTTCTCGTTGAGTTTGGAGCTAGACCCTATCTCGTCTTGAGCTACTAATAATTTTTCTTTGTTGTTTTTATTCATTTGTTCTTCTTTAATTATTAGTTTTAGGAGTAATTCAAAAAAGTTTGTTTCAGCCCTTAATCTAATAGCAGTTGTAACCATATTCTAAAATGAGGAGAAATTGTTTATGATAGTGGATATTTGCATGGCTTCGAGGATGATCGATTTCGCTACAACTAAGTCTTTTGTCTTCACCAGCATCTAGTTCACATGTTCTACTACATTATCTCATTCTTTCATTTTATAGAAATTGTATTTCTTTAGTAAAGTTGAATATGTAATTTGGTTGTAGTGTCATATTTAGTTGTTATTGAGTTAAATAAATCTTTAAAGGTCTCGTATTTTTCGAAGACCCTAATTTGGTCATTCTTCATGTATGTCAACATTATGGTTTTGACTATTGTGTTATCTTCAATAAATATTTTATATATTTTCTTTTCTTCTTTTGTTATATTGGGAGTGGAGACAAAATTCTTCTCTTAATACATAATCTATACCTTTCAGTATAAGAGCCAACGAGATACGTCTTTTTCATGTTTGAAAATTTAGATCATTTAATTTCTCAGTTTTTTACAATTCAAATACACATATTCTGAAATTTATTTTTAATTGTTTGACAAAAATAGCAGGAAGATAGTATAAAAGGGAAACATTCAACATGCAACATATAATAATAAATAAGACAACTAATAACCAACCATCCAGATATAATTTGCAAAATATCCATGCATTGATATGGGAATAACTCTAGGTACCAAAAAGCAATTTCAATCAATGCTTAGATACTATTTTAGAATATTATTAATTTGATTCTATTATTTCATAACCAATCTTGAGACAAATCTATAATTTCCCCTTATTACCTACTAGAGAGAGCTGAGCTTCAGAGTTACTATGGCAAATGTTTTGTCTCTATTGTTCTAGTCAATCTAATATGGTATAAGATCAAGAAATATGATAACAGTTATCTTTTATAAGAGGTATCTATAGATATTTTTCTTCATTTAAAAAACTAAGAGCTCACTGTATGTTGGAAGGAAATACTAAATTAAATAATATCTAGTTTTTGTAAAGTTAAATATATTTTCATGGCAGAAATGAAGATGTTGAGATAATGAGTGACCACACAAAAAAAACCATATACATAGTGAGGTTATTATGTTTATTTTTCATAGATTTTCAAAACTTGTCGGGGACAAAATAGTATTTTTTCTCTCAGTTCAAATCTATAATTTTGCTTGAAGATAGAGAGCAACATCGTCTTTTCGCTGAGTGGCAGACCTGTGAATTTTCACACATTCAAGGACAATTGTGTAATTTAATAGGTTGATTTTTGGTAATTTTCACAAACTACCAGAAGATAGAATTATCATTTTGTTCATTTAAGGGTAAAATAGTCTTTTAACTTTAAAATATATGTACTTATTTTTAATTTCATCCCATGGCCCTTCGTTATTTTACCGAATGATGGATGGTAGAACGAACTTTTCATTCCTCTGCTCAAGGCGATTTTCGTGCAAGAGAGGGAGAACAGGTAGAGCGAGGAAGGAGAGAGGGAGAGAGATGATTGGAGAGACGACAACATTTATCCTCCGATTGTCTTCTCTGATCGATTTTCTGGTTTCTTTGTTTGTGACTTGACAATCTCAAGTCACTCAGAATGACTTTCGACTGTCTAATTGCCCCTTTTCCGATAATCTCAAGCCACTTATAAATGTGGCATCCGATTGTTTGCCGTTTTTCCAATAGTCACATAGAGTTATTTCTCTTTTTTCTCTTTCTTGTTTTTAATCTCTTCTCTATTAACGGTGACCATAGGATAGTCGGGTGTATCCCTATCCTTTGTTGCTTTTGATTTTTCGTAAAGGAAAAATTCTTATATGAGAAAGATTTTCTAGCGTACTTTCTCTCTTCTTTATTTTTAAATACTAACAGCATACCTATTTTGTAGATTTTGGTCAACTTCGCCTTGATACAATTAATGAAGATTGTTTATCTTGTGCAGAATCCTCACCGGAGTCCTCAATCGCGCAACAGAAATTGAAAGGGCTGAAGAAAGACATGCTCAGCGAGAATAGGAGAAAGAACGGGAGAAAAGGGTTTACAATTATCCTCAAGGTTTTTCAAGAGAAGCTTTCTTATTTGAGTTTTTATTCTATTCTATTTTCCACATTATTCGTTATAATCTTTCCCATTTCTCTCGTTTTGGGCTTTTTGTTATAAGTCTTTATTCATGGAATCTCCAAAGATGGTTTGTCTTCCTATATTCCATGAATTTGTTGTTGAGAATAGCTAAATTCAGCATTACAATATCCTCCAGAGTCAACCATCTATCCACCATACAATATCCACCATACAATGCCGGCTTTTAGGAAGAACGAAAGCGGGTAAACTGTAAACTATGTAGAGGTTATGTTACTCTCTCTCAAGCATGCTTCATTTTTAAAGTTCTTAAAATCTATTAGATGTAGAAACTTTTATTATAAAAGGAACGCACAAATTCCGTGGTTATTGTATCTAGGTCATGCATGTTTCCAAATCATATATTTGTTTTAGAAGAGAACTTTCTTTTTCTTTTCAGTCGCAGGCTACGAACAGCTGCTAGAGACCAACGTATTAGAGAATACAACAATATGGTCACAATATGATCTAGGTTATTAAATCAATATTATTGAGAGGATGCCTTCAGTCTTGAAGTAGCAATATTTTAGTAGGAAAACCAGCGCAGGGGAAAGCTTTATCCCTCAGTGGGCCCACCCGAATGAACCAGATCCTGCAGCTTCTTAATCAAATTTTTAGTGCTCCAAAGAACCATCATGCAGCTCTCTTGGTGGAAGAGCTTCTTCTCGTGAAGTGGCAGTCCTTTGTTCGCCATTGCAACATCATACCCTTGATTCTGTAACTTTCTTGTTCTCCACACCTCGATATGGCCCTACCCTTCTCGTCCTGATTAGCAGAATCATAATGAGCAAAATCCTCTGTAAACGACTTCCTATGGCGATGCATGCATCTAAGACATGCACCTGTCAAAGAGAAAGTATTGGATTTGGCAAACCATATCTTGGCTCGAATCTGCTCTTTGCTGCGACTAGTTACAAGTGAAGTGAACATAATTCGGAAAGCTGAAACTTGCTACATTTCTAATTTCTTTCTGATTTCTGCCGTTAAAGTTGCATACACTCTATCCTTGATTTTGGAGTTGTTAGAAAGGGTCTTCTTGGGTTTTGATGCCCTCTACACCAACATGAAACTGATGCGTTTGATGCTCCTTTTTCCAATAAAAAGTGAAGGTTTTGATGGTCTGCAAGTGGATTAACGCACTCAGTCTCTGCAACGTTAAATTTGGATCTTCCTTGGCACTGGACGGCTAATATCAAATAGGAAAATCCAGGTGGATTGTAGAACAAGCAAATGTTTCTTTGTTGGATTTCTATTGGTATGAAAATACCCCAAGTATCGATAAAGGGCACCTCTAAGTGACTAGAAAATTAAAGTAAAAAAAATTCTAGAAGGTTGAAAAGGTGTAATAGAGACCAACCTCAATATACGGATCCCACATGCTTCCCATCTGATTTTTCGATACATAAATTGAGGTTTTGATTTTGCCCTGAAAGCTAACTCAATTCACTTTTATTGCTCGTTATATATGAAAATGAAACATGGAGATTGCCAGAGCTAGGACTGTTGATCCCAGATACCTACGCTGGGCAGGATGGCCCGAGTTTTGGCGATGAGTGGAAATACAATATGAACAAAAAAGACCAACTCGTGTTGAAGTGACAAACATTCAAATGGCAGTAGCCTCGAATTCTTGGGAGGCTTCAAAACTTCATTCTCCTTGGGGTTTTATTAGAATATAATTGAAAGATCAAGCAGAATTAGAAGTTCCCAAAAATTATTGGACAAAGATAAAACTTTGAAATATACAAATTGTTTTCTATATAAGTTGCTCGAAAAATTATTGCATAATTTTTATACGTCGACATTATTAATAGTATATATCTCGATGTATTGACAGAGTAAATCTTTACACTCTATCTAGAATGCTCGGCTTTAGTTCATATGTCTATATACATAGAGATTCGGAAAACTCTTGGTTTTGTTTCTAGTTTAGAGTCATGCATGTAAGATGTCTGCAAGTAACTTAGTTTTGCACCATATACGAGCCAATCTGCTTGCTCCATTTGGTGCAAAGGCGGAAGAAAACTGAAGCGCACCATCAAAACTCAGTTCATGATGCAAGTCAACAGACTCCTCCTAATTATGAGCAGAGACAAAAATGCATAGCTCAAGTAGGATACTTGTCTGCTCGTATACTGTGAAAATATACATACTTGGTGGCACCGCCAATGCCTTGAAAGCATACAGACGTATCTGCCAATCCAAAACCACTCCACTAGCCCACAAGAAATCGGTAGACATCAGCAGTGAACTCCAACGTGCATCAGGGCCAATAGCCCGGTTGTGTATTTATGATCAAGACTTCAAAAGAGTGTGCAGTCTCTGATTGTGTGTATGTGTGTGTGAGAGAGAGAGAATGAGAGGAGAGAGAGAGCTGCAAATCAAGCAGTAACATGCTTTTGTGTGGGGCAAGGACTTGCTTGTGTAACCTAACATGCCCGTCTGCGCATACAAGTCAACAGATGAATTAACGTGCAAACCATGTGCACCAGTATTAAAAAAATAGCACTGCATATCAAAGTTGAAGCAACTTCTTCATTTAAAGGCTTGATGGGTGACCTCTTGCTCACAGAGTCTCTGAGAAAACCATTCCCGGCCTACTATTACCTCTTGTGCTTAGTTATGATGGCAACCTTGGAAATTCCTGTCATAGACTTTACGAAGATTCATGGTGAGGATAAAGCGAAAACCATGGCTCAAATTGACGATGCTTGCCGAGACTGGGGTTTCTTTCAGGTGATACTTTTCTTTTGAGCAATTATATCCAAGGACCAACATAAGCACCTGCGTTGTCCCAACCCTCCAGTATTCAGAGAAATGATATCGGGGCTTCAGAACGTGATCCTTACGGGCTTTTGCTTTCTCTACCTTTCCTCGTCTCCTTTGTTTTTTGGTTACAAAGAAAGCCGAAGCTGCACACACACATGCACCCCATTAGAATCGAAATCCCAGGAGCAGCAAGGGCATGAGAGCACTGGCCAGTTAAACTAACCCTCTGCCTGCACCTCATGTTTGAATGAAAATGGCATGCAATAATTGCAACCTACTTATCATTCTACTTTTCTTGTTAAAATAAACATGCATCTTCTAGCTCTTCTTCAAGATCTTTTCAGACGCTGATAAGTATAACTTTAATACATTCTCACCCATGTTTTTGTTGTGATGAAAGGTACATGCTTCTTTTTGTGCCTATTTAGGTGCCTGTATGGCTTTTATCTTTCCTTCTCCAATCGCTTTATTTTATGTGATTTTTTATTATAAAAAAGGAACGGTTCACTTAGCTCTTCCCCGCTCTTTCTCGAATCGGTGGGTTCGTATGGCTACTGAAACTTTTTTTTTTGGTCGTTGATTGGTAAGCCGGGGATTGACATGCCCCGGGTATCAAATTTGTGACCTACCAACCTGAAGGTTCTATCGAGTTCACCCTCAGTCAGGAGACAGTGGATTCTTTGTACCAGCAGCAGCAGCAGCACACTAGTACTACTACTGTTTTGTTCTTGTTAGTGTGCCTTCTATGTTCCTTGAAATGAAGCAATTAATCCTACTCCCAACATGCTTGGCTCAATTTAAAGTACTTTATCGATTTATTATGCAACTGAACTGCATTCACACATATACCTCTATTCGTTTTATATGACGTGTTTGCCAATCTATTTGTGCAGCTGCTTAACCATGGAATTCCAGAAGCCCTACTAGATGGAGTAAAAGACGTCTGTATCAACAATTATAAATCCTGTAGAGAGGAAATCTTCAAGAACTCTGAACCCGTTAAGGAACTGGAGAAAACGATGTCTGGAGCTAAAACCCCACAAAAAATAGAAAATCTAGACTGGGAGGATGTCTTCATGCTTTACTACAAGGAAGACAGTGATGAATGGCCATCCACTCCAGAAAACTTCAAGTAAGATTCCCACAACGACTTCTCGACTCAACTATGAAACTAGCTTATTTGAACCACTAAGCTAAAAAGTGGATTTGCATTTCCTTATACGCAGGAAAACAGTGGTTGAATTCTCAAACAAGTTGAAGGAGCTGGCAGTGGTCATACTGGAAATAATGGATGAAAACCTTGGCTTAGAGAAGGGCTATCTGAATAACAGGTTCAAGGGCAGTGAAGATGAGCCCTTCTTCTCTACTAAGGTGAGCCATCTTATGTTCCTAACAGAACATTGCAGAAAAGGTAGCCCTCTTTGTTGATAACAAGCTTGCTAATTGTCAAGATCTTTGCAACTTGTAATCAATAAGCCAACAGACAAATATATGAACATAAATAATTGTGAGCTTTAGATTTGCAACTTACAGTTGGCTACCGCTACCCCCGTTATGAATTTGCCTCACCACAAAAAACAATCTACGTCTCCTGTGGATGCTTGAATCCCGGAAGTAAGATTTTTTTTCTGTTGTACCCTCGTTCAGTCTCTTCGTTCAATCTCTTCGTCCACGCCTCACACTTACAGTAGGAATTAATCCAGGACAACACGGCGAACAGATCATCCCTGAAGCGAAAGCCATTGAGTGCTGGATAAGTGTTTACTGCTATTAGTGTGTGTTGCTTCTATTCTTTGTGTTTCAGGGCAATGTTTTTTCTGTGATATAAGATGTATGCAAGATTTGATTATATTATCAAATGTTTAGTTCGGTTGATAATAATCATTAAATTCTCATTAGCCCTCACATTTGCTGCCTTTTTTAATATGATCGTCTGGTATTATTAAAAAAACAAGGTGAGCCACTATCCGCCGTGTCCGCGGCCAGAACTTATTGATGGGTTGAGGGCTCATACTGATGCTGGTGGAGTCATCCTGCTGTTTCAAGATGACCAAGTGGGTGGACTCCAAGTCTTCAAAGATGAACAGTGGGTCGACATTAAGCCCATTCCCGGTGCCATTGTCATTGACATTGGTGACCAACTTGAGGTTCTGAGTAATGGCAGGTTCCTTAGTGCATGGCACCGTATTGTGGCAACTAAAGATGGTAACAGGAGGTCTGTGGCTTCCTTCTACAACCCTGCACCTTCGGCGGTCATCTCGCCCGCGCCTTCTCTCCTTCATGGCGACCCCGAGCTCGATTTTCCGACCTTCCTCTCTGCCGATTACATGGCTCGTTACTACAAGGGGAAGTTTCTCCCGAAGGAGCCCAGGCTTCAGTCCATGAAAACTAATTAGCTCTCTCGTGTCTGTCGGAATGTGCATGGCCAATCGTGGTATACTGTGTCTATATGTGTAATGGTTGTCTATGTGCCCTTTAGTTTGCTGTTGTGTCGTGTAAGTGCAACGACGGTGCCTACAGATGATGTACACCTTCATGCAAATAATCATCTTCATCTTTGTCTTTCATTTCAGTAGTAAAATGTCGGGTTTGTGTGAAATATAAACACACACACACACACACACACACACACACATATATATATATATATATATATATATATATGGATCCTACCACCACCCATTACTTTTCGATGATATAATATTTATTTTAAAATTTTATAAGAAGTTTTGAAGCTAATGTGCTGTAATGTAGAATCCACTCAATATAGCGAGGCAATGACAGAAAGGGTAAAATTCATGTGATGCAGTTCATCTGTCCTTTCAAATTTAGCCCGCTCTCTAGATTCTGTTTTTTTTAGATTTTGGGTGAGGAGCCGCCTGACCTGGTCATGGAAGGTAGCGAGCTTATACCCGTGAAAAGAAAAACAGAATTGTTCTCCGAAATGATGCCTTACGTTATCTTATTAAGAATTAATTAACCACTCATTGAAGTAGTCAAGATAATGGGGCAGGTTTTCACCCCCCTGAACCAACCCCGGATTGTAAAAAGGTAAGACCTGACTCCTATTCTTGCTCAGCGGGTCTCAGGGTTCAAAGGCCTCCCTCACCCACACATGACCTCTAGAACCCAACCCCACCTTGGCCCGGCACAACCCGGCTGCTGTTGTCATTTTTGAGAAAATAAACTTGGTTGACCGTAAGTATTACTCTGTTTCCTTACGTACTTTGTTCATGAAACACATCAACGTTCAATTTTAGTTCGAGTTCGAAAAGGAAATGAATTAATTGGGAAAAGAATTGCTTATGTTATAAATATTATTTAATATATATGTACATAATTTGGGCAGGGTCCGGGTAGGTTCGACGTTAAACCATCACTGAGCTGCCCCAAATAACGATAAACTAAAACCTTTGCAGGGTGGAGCAGGTTGGGTACCTATGGACCCGGTGAGGGTTGCAATCCTTCGTTGTCCAGTACAGTTACTTAATTTAATAAAAAAATTACATCTACAAATAAAAACAAAAAATATATAAGTCAATTGTATAGTATGATTGCATATGATGACAACGTATGATTCATAGGATGTGACATGAACCAATAAGTGAGCGAACACAATGCCTGGATCATTGTCAGTATTAATGACCATGTTATTTGGTATAATATGAGAGTCTGATCAATGTTGGTTTCCCCTTGAGGGTGTATGCATGTAAGTTTGTATAAGTTCGCCGTCTTTTTCTTCTTATTCATAGTTTTCTGATCATTTCAGGAGAAAGCAACCATTCACGACAATGCTTAATATGAGTGTCATCTGTGTGGTTGTTGGTAGATCATGGCTCTTCTTGGTTTCTAGTCATATGCATCCTTTTGCATTTCCTTAACTTTCTTCATGGACCCAAGTTTGCTGCGGTCTGTTGGTGTTCTAGTTGGGGTTTATATGATTCATTTCCTTCGGCGCTTCAAGTGTTTAATATATCGTTCGCCATTTCGAGAGTCTTCAATGATCATTACTTCTTAATCCATCAATGACTAATGTTCATTTTCAGAACTCGTTTTACTACTTTATCCTTTCGTAGCGAATTGATTTACTACAAGAGTTCTTGCCAGAGAAAACCAACCATTGCAGCTTGACAGACACCAGAGTGGGTCTTGTGTTTCATGGTCTTTCGCAATTACAGTGGATCAGTGAAAGGTCCATCTTCCTTCCCAAAGATAGCTCAATATTACAAATATTGCTTAGTTTTGCAATCTTTGAACGTAAGCAAATGAATATTAGTACAGAAAACACCAGTTGGCCTCGGGGATTATTGTGTCGCAGCAACATACTGTGCTTCCACTAATAGAAGATCACCATGGTTCATTAATCATTGGTGAAAAACTCGTCTTCGTCCTCTAATGGGCTATCCAACACGCTCAGTCGCAGCTCAATTAGAACCACAGGTGGCTGAGTCCAACCTTCAGAGAAAGGCCATCACTGCAATCAGTAAGTATATCAAAGCAATTCACGCCATGTTCTAACAAACTAATCTTCAACAAAATCTCAGAACAAGCATGCTAAACAGCTTAGGCTCACACCGATGTACACACACACCCACATACACGAAATCTACCCCAGTTACACACACAACATTATGTTAAAAGGCTTGTTTTTTACTCGAGTTTCAGCTTGCAATGGGATGTGAAAATTTCTGTGTTTTAGGTTTAATGAGCTAGCTCATGTTTGGCTGAATGTGCATATGAAGAAAAATAACAATCTAATGAAGCTTCAGACAAACCTAACTCACGTTTTACAACAGTACATGGTATGAGCACAACATGATCGTCTTCGTGTCGCATCATTTTCATGTTCATGTCAAATAGGTCAACAGGAAATCACCCCATTTTTACGTCCCTAACAAGGAGCTTTTCGGGTTGTGTTCTTATTGACTTCTCATGTTAAATCTGAAATTGCCACCGTATCATCTTGTCTGCCCATGTGAAAACAGGTTAGTTGTAGGCGATTCACTTTTCTTGTTTCTTTGATTAGACACAAGCACGAATATCTTGGGTCGTGTATATCCATTCCGTACTTGATCTGGGCCGGCCTCTCTCTCAACTTAGGGAACCCGGTTTGTCCAGCGTAGATGGGATTCCGAAATTCTATATATATATATATATTAAAGGAATCCCATTTCGCGGAGGTGCTAAACAGATATTCGCTGTCAGGGGAGTTGGGGATTTCCTTTTAGACGAGCATCTATTGTATGATTCCCGATGCCTTCCGCTTCCTGCTCCTTAAGGATCTTGGTTCCTCATGTCTGAGCATTTTCTCCCGGTTATTGGTGCATGAACATGTGAGTTGTGTGAGGAATGAACGTGAAAACACCGACGAAATGAAGCTTCTCATTGTGAGGGGCAGGCAGTTCTCATGATTTCTTTGTTCCGTAGTCATTGTGGATCCTCTGGTGGAACAGGTTGTTGCCAGTGCATGTGATCAAACTCCGCACACTTCCTACAGCAAACATACTGTTGAGCACGCTAATCAACACCGATTTGCTGATCCTGATGATGCATTGGATGGTAGTAACACGAAGCCATTAGGCTGTGAATTAGGAGATGGGTCACTATCTTTTCTCGCTGTTTCTTATCTAAACCCATGTGATGGGTTCATCAACTGTCCCGAAGTCCAGAATCTGAGAAGTTTTATGTTAGTTCTTCATGGCATCCTTTAAGACATGCAGCATTATCTGCCATTGAACTTGCTGCTGCAAGAGACAGACATCTTCTCCAGCTGGAAAGACTGATCACGAGGATCTTGACCTTTCTGATAACTTAATTACAAAAAGGCAAAAATGGTAGTACTCAAAGGTGAGACTCTCATCTCCTGTTATGCAGAATGTATATCAAAATGAGATACATTTAATTGGAAAGCGGCCACTACATGAGAAACTTGTCTCTATCTTTCGATTAGTATCTTCAGTCAAATGCTGAGAATTCATCGTTTGTTTCCTAATGTCGTAAGTCTGCACACTGAAAGACTTGATATCCTTTTATGGCTACTTCAGGACGACACATCACTTTAGGAAGTGGAGAAGCTTCATAACACGCTAATGGTTGTCTTTCATCAGAAACCATTGGGACACTGAGGCCATTATCTCTGCACTGGTTATGATGCCTACCTTGTACGGGAACCTTGTCCGATGTATGTTACTTGCCTTCCGGTAGCTTTCTCATTCTATGTGCTGTTGATTTTCTCCGAGGATAAAATGCATATTCTGTGCCTTTCAAAATTTAAGCTTTGGTGCACTCGGGAGCGTTCATCGATTACATGGAGAAAAGATCCTGAAGCATCATTATGCTGTTTTTAGAATTTTAGTTCCTGGTAGCCTCAATGATGCAATCAACCTTTCTAAGTCATGGTATATTCCCTCCCCATTTGAGAGCAAAATGCTTGGTTTTCTTCATAGTTAATTGGAATACGAAGGTTTCCTCGAGGCACTGAAACATGAAGGAGATAGCTTGATACAAACAGGCACCTGCATATACATAGTCGGGCACATAGAAGCAATGCGCATTCAAATGTAATAGAGTTTGTTGGGTGCTTCATATTTTCCTTATCAACCCATTCATCTTAATCCAGGACTATGATGCCCATCTAATATCCATGTGAATGATTCTTGGCAGAACAAGTGTTGATTCTTCGCGAATTAGAGCATTTCATGATTTATGATGGTCGACTAAACATGATCTAGCGTTATACAATGTAATCTACATCTAGATTGCAGACACTGTATCATTCGTGGTCTTGTTAGAATTGGTCCTACCCTATGATCTCTGGAATAATGAAATTACCAATGATAGATTCTGTTGCATTCATGGTTTTATCATGGATTCTAAGTACTGCTACGGCTCTCTTACACTGCTCTTCATTGAATGTTTGTTCTGAAGAAACATGAAAAGGAAAGGTCTAGCCCTCAGGGCATGCATTCGTGGAGGGTTCGGTGCATATGGATTCCTTTGTTTGACGGTTCCTTGCTGCCTCCTGGAGCTTAACCGGCCAAGCTGGAGATAACTGTCCCTCAACCCATCTGGGAAAACAAATTGATGCATCTGGACAGGCTTTCCACTTTAGAAGAGAGTATTATCATGCCAATGAAGGTCATTTTCACTGCAAATATTATGTCAAAAATATCTGAGATCCATTTATCAAACTTTAGTGATCTGCAAAGGATGCATAGAAAGACAACCGAAACAGGATCAGCTGAACTTTGTTGTTTCCTTTTCCTGACATTTCTGATGGAAGGAATTCTGTCAATATTGAGTTGCAGAAGGATTCCATAAAATTTGTCAGTTCAATTGAATCTAGTTTATGTACAAGACCAACTAGATTCTCGTGATGAAAATTTTGCGAGTTCAAACAATGCATGGTTCATCTTCTCTCTCTCTCTCTCTCTCTGTGTATGTGTGCATGAGGTGTTTGTTTATGAAAGGGTCTTATCCTTAGTTGTAAAACTCACTGGTAGAAACGCTAAACAAAAATTGAAATTTCTTAGTCCCTATTGAATAGCTCATTTACACCTTTCTTCTAGGGAACGCAAATGCACTTACTCAGAAACTTGATTTTTCAGAAAAAGCCCTTAAACGGGATTCTCATTATTTGGCACGGCTTTTTAGATACATAAAACAACTTAGTATATTAAACAAAAAGAATGGGGTAAAAGGACGTGCGCTTTTGTGGAGCTGGAGATGAACCCACTTGAACATAAGCATGTGGGAAAATATTAAACAATGGCCACTGCCATACCCTTCTTAGCAACTTGTTCTCCATTCCCATCAAAAAGACAAACTGAGAAGGAAGATGCAAGCATCTTAGACTTAAAGTTAAGAAAGTTAAAAACTTGAGTTCAAGAAATGATATCTTTATCAATTTGTCACGAGGAGCACTTAGAGCAGGTATTATCTGCACGAAGGCATGATTCATTCAACTCTTTGCATTTTCTTTTCAGCTTTTGAATGCATCCTCTGTAAATCAAAAGGTTGTCGAAAAAGGTCAAGCTTGACTTATTTCATGGCAACCAAACGGTTCTCGAGCATGCGATGAGCAGAGTGGAAAACCGAGCTCGAGTTGCATTGTTTACTATGTCGAAAACATGTTTGGCAACAAGTAACACGATATGAACAATGCACCTACAGCCACATGGGTAGTTCAATGCATCCATCAAGGCCTGATCCAAAAATGCAAATAACAAAGAGCGAGCTAGTTTGGCTTACACTTCCTTCAAACCAGGTTGTGCAGCCAAACTCCGGGGAAATCTAATGTAAACCCAAAATTTCTGTTCGCTCATGACAACAGATTAATTCCACATTCATTGAGAATCCAGAGTGTACCTCTTTATCAATGTATCAACAGTGAAATTGATCGACAAGAAGCTGAGGAGAAGGAAGCTGAAGAGGAAAGTGGAAGACTAGAGACAAGTGAATAGCTCTCAGACGGGCTACGGCACGAGTAGAGGCTGCCAATGCAAATTGAGTACAGACTATTACTGCTATTTCCTAGTAGTTTCGAGCACGATTAAGCTCGGTGTGAGCACCAGACTAAAAGAGGTTTCATACTCATCTCTAGGAAAGCAAAAAACTACTAAATGCTTGTCTTTCAGCAGCTGAAGCTATAATCCATTTCCACCAAGGTGTTGTCATCATCTATCGCGATCAGAAACAAGGCGGCAACGGTGCATCTTCAGACAACTACGAGATCACCCTGCTGACGAAGAATGTGAAGACAGCATACTCGTCAGTATATTCATCGTATTTCATAAACGTGCAGTTTGTGCGACAGAATCATACACTGTAACTAGTGAGAGGATTTGATCAAACTGACTACAGAAACTGAACCAACCAGTCTCATGACCATGCAACTAAATCAGCCAACTTGCATGGAACGACAAAATAATCGATTTCAGAGAAGGATTCATTCATTCATTCGATAAGGGTGGCCCTTATATCTCACTTACACGGGTCAAGGCACTCGCAGAGAACAAGAACTCCGATCTGATCAATGGGGTTACCTAGGTACTGTTAGTTTTCTGTAAGTGAAAATCCCATGGGCAGTTCATCATTTGGGATTGACCCCTTGTACTTGACCTCGGTCCAACCGATTCAGAGATGGATCCGGAGAACTTGCAACGGGTAAATCTGGCAGGATTCAGATTCCCCGCAACTCAAGCAGCTCTAGTACAAATAAGTGGACACGGAAGACATTAGAAGTGCATACCAGAAGTTAAGCTGTGAAGGGTTGTGAAACAGCCCTACAAGCATAGGATGCTTGTATATATAAATATTCTAATCTAAACAGACATAAATAATGGAAATAAAAAATCTCTTCCAGGTGGGCCTTCTAGTATAAAAGCGATCTCCACAAGACTCCATTATTTAACCATGATGGAAGGTTATTGACTATACTCGGCTTTTGCCCTTATCTTTGTCAGTCTCCTGAGGAATCTGCCACTACTATCATATGATCCACAGAAAACAAGGGAATATGAAATTAGTAATTACCCAGCACCTCATATGAGAAAAGATAACAATACCAAGAACCTCAGTACATAAGATAAATTACTTAAAAATCAACTCAATTAATTGAAATTTACAGATAAATGTTTACATCTCGGCATTTCCGGGATTGTAGCAACAGATCTAGCTTACACAATCTTAAGTTTCTTCCACATTATCTTTTTCCTTCTTTTTCCTCTTCTTTGCATGAACTGTTTAGATACATTATGGGGGCATGAATCTGAATAAAACCACACAAAAACAAAGATTGAAGACCAACCCTACCTAATACTGAGAGATGAATTCCTATATATAACTGACAAATAGTCCGCAAAAAGGCCTGGGCAGTCCACAGAACTAAAACATGGAAAGACAGAAATCTTACATGGATACTTGCAATACTACTCACTTGCTACACCAAGAAGTTTTTATTTCTGAATGAAATTGAAAATTTTCTTCTCACTGATCTTCAATAATTGTGAAGAATCGAACCCTGTGACAGATAACTTGCTGTCTTTGAGCAATTTTATGCATAATGGAACTTCGGTGAGAAGAAATGGCACATTCCACAGATGAATCCAGTTTCTCTTGCATCAGCTCATTTGCTCACCAATCAGGTCAAGGCCCACAAGGAGGAAGGAAACCCCTTGGAACAGCAGGAAGTAGAAATGGATGCCCTGAGCTGACAGCAAACTGCGGGCTGCCGCAGTGAGGAGGAGAAATGCTAGACTTAGCTCTTTTGTGTAAATTTTGTTGATCTTCCTTTTAGGACGTACTGCTTTACTTTCCTTGAGCTTGTTCAGCTCCGAAAGCTCACTTTCCGAAGATCCACGAGTAAGCTGCTGGTTCAAAGCCTTCGATTCTCTCTCCTCTGCTGCCAGTAAGTCGGGCTCAGAAGATCTGCCCGCCTTTTTGGTGACCACCCATTCGTAAGAACTCCCCAACTGGAATAACCCCGAAACCATCGCATTGAACTTGGTCACAGACATGGTGTTTTCAAAGAGAAGATACGGAACAATGAAAGGAAAGGACCGTGGCGCCGGAAGAATATTTAGGATTGACATGAAAACGGGAATATAGCAAATCACCCAGATTGGCAATTCGGCTTCTGGAATGAACATGGTCAGAGGAAGAATAATGCAAAATAGCGTGAAAGAATAGAATGGAAGAATCAATTTCCTCAGGAGGAAAAACAGGAAGATTAAATTGAACTTCTTCCAGACAGATATCTGCATCAAACATTGGAAAAAGGAAAATTTTCTGAGGAAAATTCTCGAATCAAACCAACAGAAATCATCCAGCTTTAACCAGACAAAACCTTGGATTTTATGATGGCTGGAAGACATAACCGGAAGAGCTGCATTGGACCAGAGTGCCACCTATGTTGTTGCTTGCGGTACGTTTCATACGATTCTGGAACTTCGCAGACAACCTGACAAGAAGTGCAGACAAAGTTAGTTTATTTCAATGGCCAAAACAGGATTACAAAGAGAAGAGACTAGAGTACCTTAACATCATTGAGGAAGATAAACTTCCAGCCATTTAGATGTGCTCGGACGGCTATATCCATATCCTCTACAGTGGTTCTCTCAAGCCAACCACCAGATTCTTCAAGGGCTTTAATCCGCCACACACCAGCAGTACCATTGAATCCAAAGAAATTAAGGAAAACACCATTGACCTGCTGCTCCACCTCAAAGTGAAAGCAAAGATTTATGTTTTGGAGGCGCGTTAGCAAGTTCTCATCCTTGTTCACAAATGCCCATCGAGACTGAACCAACCCAAGTTCAGGGTTGTTCTGAAAATCGAGGATATCCACAATTTAGAGAAAGTTGATAATCAGATACAGAGGAGAATTCTCAAACAACGTTTTCTAGGTTGTAACTGACCTTAAAATGCGGAATTGTCAGTTTGAGGAAATCAGGATTCGGCTGGAAATCAGCATCAAAGATGGCAACAAACTCATAGGCTTTGACATAATCACAGTTCATAGCAGACTTGAGATTGCCAGCTTTATAGCCAGTCCTCACTAAACGATGTCGGTAGACGATATTCACACCTTTCTGGTTCCATTTTGCGACCTCAGCTCTGATCAGACACTGGATGCTCTGATCATCTGAGTCATCAAGAACTTGAATCAACAATTTGTCCTTAGGCCAATCAATCTGGCAGATGGCGGAGATTGATTGCTCATAGACCTGTCCAAAAAGCTTCACAATCAGATGATATTTGAAATACGGACTCTTAGTAAGATACAATCTTAAGTTCATATCAAGACATGTACAAAATTTAGATTTCAATTCTTTCTACATTACATACTACAAAATTTACACATCAACAATCGGATTTATCATTGTCAAGTTTCTCTTTTAACACGAGATTTTTTATAAAACTAAATATAAAGGCTAGAAAATACATATAAAAAAGGACACTAACATATCAGCACAAGAAAGAGTGTAAGGTCCAAAATAATGAAAGCGGAAACCTAAAAATGGCGGTTACATTCCTTACCTCCCTCTCATTGCACATAGGAATCTGGACAAGAACCATAGGGTACTCATACCCAGGTTGCTCTTCATCCTTGGATGTGAAAGGATCACCTTCAATCCGAGGCTTAATCTTCTTATACTTGATCCAGAAGCAACCAAGGCAAAGAATCATCCGATCAGCAGACTGAATAAAAAACAGAACCACACAGAAATTCGAAAGAGACACAATGAGGGGAGCAATGTAGTCGGCCCGAAAAGCCATCCACGAGAGGTAAACACCATGAAGGAATCCTTGGATCTCAGAGGCATCAATCATATGCAAATTGGGGCGATAGAAGTGCCAACCATTGATATGGGCGATGAATTCGAAAGCCAGAAACGCCATGGAAATGGCCAAGAAGGCCCTAATGAATCTATAGAGCCTGCTTTTGTGCGGCTTCTCTGTCTCGACCACGACACCTTGCTGAAAGATCAAACGCCTCTGAATTGTACCAAGCAGCGCCCATAGCGCCGTCGCCAACCAGGCGACGCAGCCGACCGCGCGGTGAGCCTTGAGAAGAAGCACCCATGTAAACTGTTTAGCATTCTTCCCTCGGTCCTTTTCCACACGCAGGAATCCAGCCTCGGAGCCGTCCAATTCCAGAACGGAGAAGTTGGGGTTCTCCATTGTTACTACAACAGGAGTTCCCTTCCTTGTGTCCTTGGACCACCACTCTGAAAAATCAAATCTTGGTGCCATTGCTCTCTTTCTCTCTCCTATCCACAAGCAAAAGCAGAAGACTCCAAAACCCCACAAAGAGGGAAAGAGGAAGGGAAAAAAAAGAAAAGCCTACAAGCAGGGAATTCAACTCATTACACCCACCATGAAAACCCACAAAGATCTTCTATTGCGCACAATATCAAGCACATCGGT
The DNA here is from genome assembly GCA_036023115.1 of Brasenia schreberi. Taxonomy (NCBI): domain Eukaryota; kingdom Viridiplantae; phylum Streptophyta; class Magnoliopsida; order Nymphaeales; family Cabombaceae; genus Brasenia; species Brasenia schreberi. The sequence continues at coordinate 23,531,062 of JAYKKT010000079.1, read as the reverse complement.
GGCAAGAACAAAGGAGGGAGACAATGGGTTTCTGTCTGCAATGGAGGCTCTCAAAAGAGGTGTGGAAAGAGAAACAACAAGACGATGCTATCAATGAAGCTCAAAAACCATGTGTCCGTGGTCGGCGTCCATACAAATCCTTTCACTACATTACCATGGCGTAAAATAGGGCAAAAAGAAGCATCACCACCAAAGCCTAAAACTGACAAAAGTGACCAAAAAGAGTAGTTATCACATCTGCAACGAAAACCCACTTAGCACTAAAGCACAAGTTTCGTATAATATCTGAATGCTAGAGAGAGAGCAATGCGGATTCCGACTGACCTCGAATTTCAGCAGATTAGAGCCCCAATGGCATCTCTGCTCTCTCTCTCTCTCTAAATACGCTACAGACTGGGCCAGCTACGAGAAGTGAAGTCTGCTAATAAAACAAAATAAAGGAAAAGGAAAGGATGCATATTTTCATGGTTAATTAAGCAATATTAAATTTATAAAGGAGTTACCATTATAGGAGGTATTTAACATATTTCAACAGTCAGCATACAAGCATCCATGCCCACCTCTGTGGGCATGGCTGGTTTGGAATCGGTCTTACAGCTGAAATCCGAACCGGAATGGTGGTTCACATTGCAGGTTCTCGTCTCATTTTCTAAGTTGGTTTAATTTTTTTTGTGTCTTAATTTTTTCTTCAAATCAGAACCATAAGCCAAACCAACGATATGAACTGTAAATCGAACCAGCTGAAACTCTTTTGGTTACGGTACCTGATTCTGCATGAACCTGATTTGGGACAACCCAGAACAGATGGTTTCAGTGTTGTGGTCTCGGTTCATGTCTAACTACAGTCTTGTAAGAGTGTGTCTAGCGGTTTCAATGGAACTAAACCTTTATTCTCATTTAAGGCTTTACTTTCAATCCTTGCAATTTTAAGTTTTGTTGTGCATAAAATGTAGAACTCATTACTCGCATATAAAACTTTTGTTCTACAAATTTTATTTAAGTAAAAAACTTTGACAGCAAGAGATGATAAACAGTAAAAACTAGACCTAGGAGTTTGAGAAGAAAACTCAAGTACCTCTTTATTTCTCACATTGCTAACCCCTTTTATATAAAACTCATGTATAAACTTTATTCATGAATCAAACGTGAAACCATGATAAATAAATTGAAGTATATAAATTGAGGTTGGTAACTAATATGCCCACATCATAGTTTTTAAAATTGAATTACAACAATAAACTTAGTTAAAAGTGAGTAATTCTCATCTCCTTTTAATTTCTCTTCATGGGAAATTTAATATTCGGCCAATGCACGGAATTGATATACTTGGATTCTGACATACACTAAAATACCTGAACATGAGCTTGCTTGTTAAACTTGTTTTCTTTGTTGCACTTTGAAAAAGAAGGCTTATACCAGAGATACAAAGAAGCTCAGTTTGCCACAAGCTAAACCTTGATAATTCATCTTGCAGCCTTCATCATTTATACAAAGAAAATATATAAAGAATGACCAGAGCCATTTAAAAAGGGTTCTCAAACTTGAACAAATCTTATTTTGGAAATATTTTATATATTAAGTGCTTCTTTTGCTTACGGATAATATAAATTGCCCACAGTTATTTTCGTTCAAAATCCATGTTCAATAAATTATAATTAGATTTCTTGAGCATGTTGATATAACTCGCCTTCATTCGACAAACTAGGGTGATCAACTGGTTCATCATTTCAGGTTTTGGATAAATCAACCCTAACATGACTCTCTCTCTCTCTCTCTCTCTCTCTCTCTCTCTCTCTCTCTCTCTCTCTCTCTCTCTCTCTATATATATATATATATATATATATATATATATATATATTTTGAAGCTCCAATGAATGAGTATGTCAAAGAGCAAGATCCAATTTTCTTATATATATATCAATATCTAAAGTCAAAAGAAATGCTTTAGTCATTGTGATTTTTTTTCAAGCTTCGTTTTCTCTCGCTCGTCTAATTCTGTTGAATGTGAAAGGTGAGTACATTCAGCGGCAATTCCTCGGCATGTTAGGGAATACTCCTTCATCGGGTTAACCAACGGTTAAGATCCTCTTTGATATGGAGGTTAAGGTGTAAATTTATAGGACATGACCCATCTAGAGAGAGCTATGAACATGTACGGTAGCCTAAAAGAGTAAGGCATCACAAGAGAAGAAGTTAGCACCCATTAAAACTCGCTCCACATTTAATAAATAAATAAGTTCACACACACACACACACATATATATATATATATATATATGTAATACTTATTTATTAACAAATTAAATATAAATTTCAATCATTCAATTTCAAAGATGAATGATTAAAATTTAAATTAAAAAATAAATATTGTTTTTTAATTAAATATACTTTTAAAATATAAATATATTGTTTTGTTTTTGAAATCTAAATTTCAATCACTTATCTTTTAAATTACGTAATATAAATCTGTTTGAATATGTTAACATATACTAAACTTTATATATATATATATACTTCTTGTGGCTTGGAATTCAAAAGCGGCCCTCAAGCTACACAAAACTTCCGGAGCTCAACCTCCCTAACCCCACAGGCACATGCATTCCTTCTCGACTAAAATCAAGTAGTTAACGCCTAATTCATTGTTTTGTTTGTTTAAAGTACATACGCATATTCAATTTGATTCACAGTTAATGTGAAAAAATTTGAATACAAATGACTTGTATGCAAGTGAACGATGAAAATTAATAAAACATTATTATCCTTTTTTTAATATCGCCACATGGATACAAACGTAAATAATAATTAACCTTCCATCGTGCCTCTTTGTTTTCTTTTCAACCATTCGGGCGGCCGATCTTTTACCGATTAATCGCGTGGAAATCATCGCCGACAGTCTCTCACTCTCCCAGCGCGCCGACACCGACCTCTCAATTATTCGTTGCCTTCGCCCTCTCTCAAAATCGCATTCACATGCTATTCTTCAACATGATGACGTGGCGAGAACCACCATCAGCCCATCCCTTGTTTCCCAATAACCTGTTTTCCGGGCCCCACTGCAACGTTTCATCATATAATTCGTTGATTCGGACTGTAAGACGAAATCCCCATCTGGAGTCATCAATCGGATGTGACAATTCTAATCTTTAACCGTATTTTTTTTAAATCGAAGGGACGAAAATAGATGCAACCCGCAGTATCGAACTCATGACCTTTAACTTGTGAGTCGACCCCTAACCAGCTGAGTATGGGTAGTTGTGAAGTCCAAACATCATTTAAATACAGATTATTGTTTTATTAATAAAAAATAAGAATATATTAACTAAAGTTGGTTAAAATGATGCAAAGCTTGAACCACCATTTGGAAGAGGCAGAGGCAGAGGCAGCGGCAGCGGCAGACCCATTTATGGGTGAGGTGAGGTGCCTTTCTCACCCCAATCAAAAAAGAAAAATTAATACGAGCAATATATATATATATATATATATATATTTTTAAATTATATAGATTGCCTCTCCTCAAATCCACCCAATTGAGCTTCCTCCAACCCGATTTTCTAGGTCCTCCACTGGGTAGACAAAGGATATTAGAAAGTATAGGAAGCAAATGATAACACATGCTTTATTTGTTTGAGAGTTAAATGCTAAAACAACACAATATAAAAGCATGATCTTGAACAAGATTCCATGTATATGAGGCCAAAGCCTAACACCCACACTCACACATGCACCCTTTGAGAGTCGAACTCTCCACCACCAGCAAAGGCGCTAAAGTGCCCTACCTTTGAGCTAACTGCCCTACAATTTTTACTATTGACATAATAATTAAGGTATTAGTAAAGAGGGATCTTTTATCCAAACTTAATTCTACAGGATCAACCCCATTCAAATGACTTTGGTCCATAGGACCATGAACGGGCTTGTCATTTGTGCTCATCGACATGGTCGAGATCGCGCTGCTATTAATAAAAAATGTTAAACTCATCTTTCTCCACTGAAACAAACCAACCTAACACTCAAAATACACATAACATGTTCATGTCTTTTCCTGAAGGCAAGAATAAAAACATACCATGTTCATATTGGGTACTATATTTATGAAGAGAAGTGGTGCTTTCGATGGTGAATAAGTGACGATGTAAACCTGCCTGTGTATGGAAACGAAAGCTGGAAAAATATGCTTATTCCTTGTAAATTGAGGAAACGAAAGCTGGAATAATCCAATAAAGAGCTTATGCTTTCTACAGCGGCAGATCCAGAAACTTGTTTCCGGTGAGGCGGACTTCAGGTGGGGTGAGCTTTAAAAGGTTTCAACTTTTTTTTAATTTCAATACAAAATTTCAAAATTTTGGGTGAGGTGGCCTCTCCCGCCAGCCACAATGTGGATCTACTCCGAATTTTTTATGTTCTTAGTTAGTTGGTGAGTTTCCAAATCAAAGGCAGGCAAGCTATATGTTTTTCGAAAAGGATGTAGCTATATAGTTTAATATAAACCATTAATTAGAAAAATAAGGTATTAGCACAAGGAGTAGTAGCTCACCTTGCTGTTGAAGGTCATGAGTTTGGCATCCATGGGCGAGTCTGGCTTTGGCCTCCTCATTCAACAACAATAACAACAACTAAGCCTTTTCTCATACTAGACGGGGGTCGGCTACATGAATTCTTTGTTTTCACATAGCTGTATCATGTGTCATGTTAGCAGTTAACTCAACATAAACTAGATCATTCTTTATTGTTTCTTTCCAACACTTTTGTGGTCGTCGTATACCTCTTTTAATACTTTCAAAATCTAGTTTTTCATACCTTCTTACATGCACTTTTTTTTATCTTCTTTCTATATGTTCAAACCATCTTAAACGATATTCTCTCATTTCAACTTCCTCATTGTAAAACAAAAAACAGATAAATGAATTTATTAAAATAATATCCATAGCATAGCCTTCGAAAGTTGGTGGGTTGAACTTGGCAATTTGGATCTAACTTTAGAAACAAGGGATATTGTAAAGCCTAAAGTTATGGCGTCTATCCTCTTAGTTTTCACTCTTTAAATCTCATCCTTTCTTTGCTATTTTTTTAATATAATTAAATAAATCACACTTTCCCTCATCACCGCTTTCATATTCTTCATTGGCCTCCTACCTTTCTATCAACATTAAATAAATGTCCTTATGAAGAGCAGTAGCTGCCTGGTTAGGGCGTCAACTCACAAGTTGAAAGTCATGAGTTCAATACCCGTTGCCAGCATCTCGCCATTGTACCGTAAAAGAGCTTTAAATGAAAGATCAGTAGTTTGAACTTCGATCCTAACATTAATGTTGCACCAGTGCCCCTCCATAAATATAGAACTTTAAACATCAGTAAAAATACGCATAAAATTATTTTCTTCTTTATTCTTAAATATTGCATATTTAGTGCAAAAGCATGTATATATGCAGCGATTAGGATGAATATCTTGTATAATTATTCATAGAAGGCACATCTAAGAAGATTTTCATCCACAAACTATGCTTTGGATGAGCTCATCTCATGCCGAGTGTTGGCATAGTCATATATCAACATGTGCATAGTGGTGGATCTACATTGGCCCGAGGTGGAGCTTCTGTACCACCTGAAATTTGAGAAGTATTTTGAAGCCTATAGTCCACGGTTGGATCCATGGGTTATAATACATGGTTCGCCCTATTCTAAACCATTGAGGTGGTATTCGCTCCACCCTAAAAGAATTTCTAGATCCGCCACTGTATGAAAAACTACTTGATCAATCACAAGGTTATGATACAACAAATCATGGTAACACTAATGAAGATTAATTGACATAGACACATTTAAATCAAAATTTGAAGAACTACGAGAAAATCCGATAAGTGTTGGAAGAAAACCCTAAAGCATGATTTTAGTTTTTGAGAGTAAAATGCTTGCACCACTCGAGATGGGGCTCAATGGTGACTGAGAATCCATGTGTTTGAGTGCACTTAGTGTAGGATACGGCTTTGGTTTTGATTTTGATCTCGAAATTAATTAAGTCCAAGGATTGAGACAAAGGGTTGTGTTGAAAGTTAACTAAATGAATTGTTGTGGGCTTGAAGATATCAAATACATTATTAACAAGCAATGACAAATTAATTGCTAAGAAAGAGATAGCATTGGTTTGTCATTAGGGTTTACTTATAGAAAGAAAGAAAGCATAGCAAGGACAAACAAGAATGGTGGCTTATAAATTTAGTACTATAATTGAAGTATGACTCCCTTGCCCCTTGGTTGGTTCAAGTGGTTCCTTCTTTGTTCTCCCTTAAGAAAGGTCTTTAGTTCGAGTCTTTGTGCATGGAGAAAAACTGTGCTCAGAGACCATGACAGATCGAGAAACTCTTTTAGAGTGGGATGAATAACCCCTTGAATGATTTAGGGTGGAACAAACTATGTATTATAGCCCATTGATCTCACCGTCGGCTATAGATTTCAAGTTGATATTCAAAATTTGGGGTAGGGTAGATAACCCATCTCGGCTCAATGTAGATCCGCTATTGCTCACACAGCTTTAACTTCATCCCGCTTGAACCGGATTAGTCGGGATCCGTGGGGCTTCTGGATACCGGTGGTATATTTCACCCAAGAAGAACGTTTAATTGTCATCAATAATCCCTTTGGCAGTTCATGATTTTTTCTTTTGGAGTGGGTGGTGGTGGGGGGGGGGGGACGGGTTGGGGTATCATGATCCAGGATCCGATCCACCGACAACCCTCGATCACGCAATATGTATGAGGCTACTATTTAATAGACAGCGAGCATTTTTACCTACATAGTGGAAAGAGTCAGTTTCAGCCACCATCCAATCCAATTGTTAGGTGGTACTTCCTCCATAATCGATGGCTGAGATAATAAGATCATTAATGGTACCTTATATATATATTATAAGATCTCCAGATGTGTTGGCATGGATGCCATTGGTCTTTAAGATGAACGATGCTTATATTTTATATACTTTTTATTAATTAATCAAAACCTATAAGTCATTCATTGATTACAAGACATTGATTTAAGGCAAAATCACAACATTTAAGACAAAATACAAAGCAGTTGCTTGCCATCAGCCATGTAGAATAGATTGAGGATCCAATATGCAAACTCTTGAGCGAGGAGATCATTATGCAAACTCTTTCTCTTTCTCTCTATCTTTATATATGTAAAATATTTGTATGTAAACTCTACTCATACAATCTCGATCATACCATTGAAAATGTATAGATGGATGTGAGATGAGAAAACAGAAAAGCGAAAAGTATAGGTAGTATGTTAGAAATGAAATTGGTTGGAATGAAGTTTATATAAGAATATTTTTCGTTCTCCAACTTTTAATCTAATATCTCTTTATATATATTATAATGTTACACGTGGTTATGCACGTGTCACTCATGTGTTGTTCATTTGTTTGGAGACAAGAGAGGTCAACGACAAATTGTCAAGTATGGACTTCCTAAAGAAGCTAGAACACTGAGTAATTTCAGTGGGTCCCATGAGTTGTAGAAGGATATTTTGGTAATTTAAGATCCTCCAACCTTTTGCTGGAGCTTTTGTAGGTAAGGTCACTGGATCATCCCTCCCTGGGACCATGTGCTGAACCTAACAAGGTCGCGAAAGGCGTTCTTCGCAGCACACCATGTGAGCCAGCTTTGCGTCATTAATGATCCATGACAAGCAAGTGCCACAGCCTTACTGACCTCAACCTATTAATTCTTTCTCATGTCTTAAATTAATAAATAAATAGTAATAAGTAAGCACCATTGCCCTTATAAGCATTAATCAAAATATTGAGCGAAAAATGATAAATACAATCAAGAGAGAGAGTGCTTATATGAAAAAAACATGAACTCACTTTTGGTACATAATCTTACATTTTTTTTTTAAAATCAACGGTAAAGATTTGAATTACTTCATATTTAATGAACATGGTACAAGATTTTATATATATAAAGAAAATGAAAAATACATAAATAACACTTTCTTTAAAGACCTCAAACTTTCCATTAATGAGAACAATACTTTTGTACTTTTTGTAGGATGCTTTACCTTTTGCTTTAAAAATCTAAAGAATCTAAGAATTGAAATCTTTAAGAAGGTATAAGTGGTGTATAAACTGTGCCCTCTATGTATGTATATATATAATGAGAGAGAATATGGTAAATGCGCACACCTATTTGTACTCAAACATCCTTAAATATCTCAATTGTTCAATATGTGGATCAATGGTTGAGCTTTAAATTAAGAAAACAACAGCGAAGTGAATTTAATGGACCTCGTAACTATAATGGCTTAGAGTAAAAACTCAGAATTTTTTGCTTCTGCTTCACGTTCCGCTTGCGTATACCTTTTACTTTCAGATCATAAACAAATACAATTAATGTATTTCTCTTTTATAGTACTTACTTTGTGTTTCTGCTGCAAGTATTGCTTCGGTATATCCATTTTGTATTGTCCTGGTATGATGAGATCAACTCGGTGAAAAGGGTAATAAAAAACAAGTTCCAAAAACCAACTTTTGCTGCTGCTTGGTGTGGGAAGATGCCTTCCAAAATCTGAAGCTAAGAATCCTTCAACCACATGCTCTCTCTCTCTCTCTCTATTTATCTATCTATCTGTCTATATATATATATATATATATATATATATATATATATATATATATATATATATATATGCTCTTAGTATTGCCTGTGAGCAGATCTATGATGAATTAATTTAACTTTCTTGTTTTATTGATCATCTTGATGGCATTCTTCGATTCGTACTTTTTTTTTTACAATAAACATGTAGTTGTGCATGCATATTGCAGGTGGTGAGTTCGATTTGAAACATGAAACACTAAGAGAGAACTTTGCTCATGTAAGGGATTACCCTTGCATGACCGGTCTCAAGCTCGGATAAAGGAGGAGAGTTGTATTAGATTTCTGACAGTCAGTGTAAAACTTTATCGGACATATCTACCTTGGATTGTATAAATTATGAGTATTGCGTTGGAGCGTTCCTTCTTAGTGACACACTGTAGAGCTCGAATGCAGTGAAAAGTAAACAAAAGTCATCTTCACCCATATATAGTGAGTCAATTGTAAAGAGGGTTCTCACATCATGGAGAGTGTGAATAAAGAAGTTAGTCCCACTACATTGTCACTCGAATGTAGTGAATAAATTATAATGAGAGTCTCCGTATTTTCAATATGAACAAATGCGGGATAAGAAAGCTAGTACTAGATAATAAGATTTGTATTGGTACTTGGAATATTAAAACATTAATCAACAAGTTAATGGAGGTGGTAGATACTATGATTCGGAGAAAGATTGATATTCTATGTTTATAAGAGACAAAGTGGGTTAGAGAAAAAGCAAATGGAGTTGGAATTATTATAAAACAAGATTTAAAGGATAGTTTAGTAGACCTACAACGATATAGTGACCGAATTATGATAGTGAAATTAGTGTTAGGAGTACAAGATTTGAATATAATTTGTGCTTATGCACTCTAAGTAGGATTAGGAGATAGTATAAACAAGGTTTTTTGGAAGGAGTTAGATAAGGTAATTCAAAGAATTTCACAAAGGGAGATGATTTGTTTAGGAGGAAACTTAAATAGACATGTCAGTAACATGCATTAGGATATCAAGGTATTCATGGAAACTATAGTTTTGGGGATACAAATGAGGAGAGTAGGAAGAATTTAAATTTTGCTATTCCTTTTGATCTCTTTATAACCAATACAATTTTCAAAAAACGAGATGAATATTTAATTACTTATAAGAGTGGCTTATCACAACACACAAATTGATTATTTTTTTATAGAAAAAAGATAGATTGTGTTATAAAGATTGTAAGATAATTCCAAGAGAATGCTTAACTACTTAACATCGACTTTTAGTAATGTATTTGCAGGTAAAAAAGTGAACAAAGAAAAATAGAGTGCATATAGCTATTCAAACTAGATGGTAGAGCCTCAACCCTGAGAAAGAATATATATTTAAACAGAAAGTTATTCAAAGAGATGCTTGAAATTATATAGGCACAACTTCTAATATGTGAAATAATATGACTATATATATTTAAGAAGCGGCAAAAGATGTTTTAGGCGAATCTAAGGGAGGCGTACCAACACAAGAAGAAACTTGGTGATCGAGTGAAGTAGTGCAAGATAAAATCAAGGCAAAGAAGGCATGTTACAAATTGCATTATTTTGAAGAATACTAATGAAACTTGAAAGATTTATAAAAAAGCAAAGAAAGAAACAAAAAAAGTCTTTAGAGAAGTAAAAGCCAAAATGTATGAGAATTTATATAAAAAGCTTAACTCAAAAGAAGGTGAGAGATATATTTTTAGTATAGCTAAGATTAGAGATAATAAAACTAAGGATCTTACTTTTGTTAGATTCATCAAAGATGAGGATGAAAAGATTCTACTGGCGAATGATGATATAAAAATAGATGAAAATTATTTTTATAAGTTTTTTAATGAAAATATAGATGGTAGTATTAGATTAGGAGAGTTAGCCAAATCAGAAAAGTATATAAATCGTAATTTCTATCAACGTATTCAAAAGAATGAAATCGAAAGGACTCTTAAACATATAAAGATTGGTAAATCTTTAGCATATAATATTCCTATAGAAGTATAGAAAATCCTAGAGTAATTGAGTTCACTTTGCTCACAAGACTATTTAATAAAATATGGAGAGCGAGTATACAGATGTCGAAGAAATGCAGAGCGAGTATACTTATACCCGTATATAAGAACAAGAGACATTTAAAATTATACACCTTATCAAGGTATCAAGTTAATGAGTTATACTATGAAATTATGAGAAAGAATTATCGAACATAGATTAAGACAAGTATCAAGTACAACAGAGAACCAATTCGGATTTATGCCTGGTAGATCTAATATTGAAGTGATTCACCTACTGAGACGTCTTATGAAACATTTTAGAGCAAAAAAAAGAACTTTAACTTATATTTATTGATCGAGAAAAACTTAAGATAAGATGTCAAGAGATGTTCTTTGGATAACCTTAGCAAAGAGAGATATCCTATTGATATACATAAATCTTATAAGTACATGTACGATGATGCAAAAAAAATGTGTGAGGACTCATTGAGGAACGACAAACTTCTTTAAAGTTAATATTGGGTTACATCATTAATCAACTTTAAGTCTATATTTATTTATATTAGTCGTTGATGAGTTAACAAAAGATATTCAAGATAAAGCACCTTGGTGTATGTTATTTGCATTACAATGTGTTAGTAGGTGAGTCTAAGGAAAAAGTTAATAGGAAATTAAAAATAGAGAAACATTAGAAAATAAAGACTTCCAACTTGGTAGAACAAAGACAGAATATATAGAATGTAAGTTTGATCATTTGGGTTCTTTAAAGAACATAAAAATTAAGATTGACATACATTGCATTCCTTAGAAGAAAAATTTTAAATGACTAGGGACATCGTATTCTATGTGATAAGAAGATAATTTTGAAGTTGAAAGGTAAATGTTATAGAGCAACAATTAGACCTGCTATATTTTATGGTTCTAAGTATTGGGCCCTTAATCATCAATATACAAAAGATGTCTCTAGCAGAAAAGAAGATGTTGAGATAGATGAGTTGTCATACAAGAAAAAACTGTATGCATAATGAGGTTAGAAGAATATATGAAAAACTAGATTGTAAAAATGCTAAAGAGAAAGATGCGATCACAAAAAATGTTGAAAAGAAATAATATATAATGATCCAGTTTATATTGAGTTAAGCCCTAGCATGACACATGATAGGGCACTGTGGAAACAAAGAATCCATGTAACTAAACTCATCTAGTATGGAAAAAGGGTTTGTTGTTGTTGTTGTATGGCACAGTAAGAGAGACAATGTCGCTCAAAAGGCATGCGAGAAGCAAAGAAGTCGGGTATCCGTTGATTGATGAATGTCAAAGATCTTCTCGCCTTAATCCTTTGTTGAGATAATGCAGATGACCACAATATGGATTGCTCCACCTTTCGGTCTAAACACTAACAACCTCACCCAGAATCCCTGGGAAAGCATAAACTCCTCTCACAGCCACTCTCTCTCTTACTCAAGAGAGAGAGAGAGAGAGAGAGAGAGAGAGAGAGAGAAGTGAGATATTGGTCATATTAAAAAGTGAATCCTCCTGACTTCTAAGATGCCTTGGTACAAGTATAATTAAAAAATATTGAAGATAATATTATTATACTAATGAATAAGGTCCTTACATAATTGAATCACTTATATATATATATATATATATATATATATATATATATATATATATATATATATATATCATTTCCCTCTCTAGGTAAAAAGGTATGACCCTTTTTGTCCTTCTCGTGGGTACATGTACTACCGATCTTTTCAAAGAAAGAAAATGCGAACTCACAAGAAGCGTGAGGAAGGTAACAAGCTGCTTCTTTTGCAGCCCCCACAGCCCATTGCCAAGGGGAACAAACAAATTAAATGGCGCATCACAAGACTTGTGATATACCACACTGAACCCATGTCCTTGCCTTCCCTCCAAGTTGTCAGGCCTTCACTTTGTAAAAGAATACATTCATGTATCCAAAGAATATTATATATATTACACATGTACAGTAAGACTTGAATTAATCCAAGAAGCCACATTATATTCCTCAGTCATGTGCATGCTCAGATGAAGCTTGAAGTTTATAAAAGTATTTTACCAGTGTCAATCAATTCGGTTTCCAGCCAAATGAAGTGCATGGCTCAGAAATTTGACCCTTTTTAAAGCCCATTTGCGCATGTTCCTGCGAATCTTACCCGAGAATTCACCAACAGAGTTCCATCGAAGATGGATCTTGTTACATCTTTTTATTCATAGACCGATGACATACGATCTAATACAACCTTATATGCTCTGTCATCTCTATAAAGGACCCGAAATCCCTTTCTTATGAATGAAAAAAAAGACAAGTGGCAATTCAAAAGTGTACATCATAGACACTCTTGGACTTAATCAGTGAGTTGGCCATTGAGAGATCAAAAAAAAGAATTGATTAATGCATGCACAAAAATGGATAAAAGCACAGTTTCTAAGCCAAATGGATGTATGGTGTACGCTTTAAAAGGTGGAAGTTAAATACCAAGTATCTGTAGATAGGAATTATTCCGGCGATCCCCACAATCCAAGCCCAAGCTTTTGGAATGGGTTCTGCATTCGGCAGCAGAATACCTAAAAAGTGGGTTCGTCTTTTGCAGCTAGCTGATTAATTAGGTGTATTGTATATATGTGAACTTATCAAGAACCATTCAAGGGTTGCACAGTGCTCGTCTCTCTCAATTACTCAAATTTAGAAGCAACCTGGCTGAGCTCATCATTCTGCTCATCGTTTGATTGCCAAGCTTGATTTGAACAAATGGCTAGCACGACCCAGGTATTGAACTCACCATCTTCTTCAACTTGAAGGCCTTTGTGCCAGCCACATGGCTCCTTGCAGTTTATGAAAGTTACCTAGCTTATTTGTAAAAACAAAAGAGAAGATTAACGGATTTCCTCATCTTTTCAAGTGACTTCGAAACTTTGGTAACTTCTAACAACTGCCTGAATTTTCGACTGAATTTGGAACTAATAGAACTTGTGCTAACCATTGTCTTCGCATAATTACCGAGTACCTGCAACACCTCTCTTTGATCTTACCTTCCATTAGTGCTATGTTAACTTTTGCTCTAATTATCCTGTTATGGTGATATTTTGTTGTATGGCCGCACATTAATCTTGATATTTGTCCCTGATATTTACATCTTTCTTGCATCTCAATAGTTAACTGCTCATCACTTCATAAAATATCGTTGGTCGTCTTCCTTTTTTCTTTGCAATGTGGAGTCGAAGCCAAATACACGCCCCAAGGTATCGAACTCATGGCCTTAATCTTGCAAGTCTGCCCTCTCTGACAGGTCAGCTATTGGTGGTTGTGTGTATCTTTGGTCCTTTACAACTTTATGATCTTGACTTTTCAATTTGACTGGCTTATTCGAGGAGAATACTATGTTTCACCTTTCCATCTTATCTAACTATGAATGACTATTGATTTCATCTTGTTGAACAGTTGACACTTGATATCAAATATTATCGGATATATAATAGGTACCAATTTTAATTTTTGTATCATTTGTGTTGGCCAAAATATTAAACTTGCAATTTATATATTTTGTCTTCATTAAGTTGGAGCACTCTTTGGTTGTAGGGTTTGTTTCTAGAATTCAAGTTTTCCATTGACTTCTTTCATCTCATTCACCAACACAATTTGGAAGTATTTCATTACTTATTGTCAGCAACTAACCTAAAGAGATATATAAACTTAGTATCAACTCTTGATGTAATAAATGCTTTCACATAAAAAAATTAACACTAACATCAACAAGTTTAGGTAACCCTCATGCAAGTTATTTATCATACGTCCTTAATGAGGTTGATAATTTTGAAGCACGAGCTCGTGACTTGGATCGGGCTACTGTATTGATTTTTTTCAGAAATGGGAAAAGAAAGTCTCCGTTTGCTTATAGAAGGTTTGATCCTTCTCATATATGTATGTGGAAACTCTAACAAATTTATCACTCATAAAAGGTGACCTCAATGAAGATCAAACATCTCAGGAAATAAAAGAGCCTCCGTTTGCTTATTCAATGCATTTTCAGGCATTCTTGCATTAATGCAACCGTGCAAGGTTTTCGACGTTTGGCTTATCATTGTAACATCAAATAACAGATAAGGTTGTTTTCCCTTTTGGACAAAAAAGGAATTGCATTACCTATGGTTGGACTCAACATCTGAACTGGTCGTTCTGGGTCTGCTCTTCTTCTGTTGGTACTTGGCATAAGAATACCATATGCCACCGGCTGTATTAATAACCAATCCAGTGACATTCAGAGCATGCACGCTGACACCACCCAAAACCACAAAACCGAGCGTCTGTAGGAGGTGAGATCACTGTTAGAGCGAAGCAAATCTGACAATCAAAACTTTATGCATGTTTAGATGTACAAAATGGCAGCCTGACACTCTGGCACGGTCCCATATCGGTGGGGCTAATGCACTTAAAACAAATTTGGAACACAATAAGTCTCTTCTCTTGGAGAACAAAATGCAGGCGGGCTCTACACTGCCTGACATCAGTGGGTAGTACTTTTGCTGACATTCAGGCGATTCAAAGATGCCCTAAATTTGAAGGATGTCATGTAACGATAACCAGGATGTGCATCTGGCTAGCATCTGCCCGACCCCAACTTGCCAAAAAAAGTAAAAAAGAAAAAGAAAAGATTAAAACCAGAGATAGATACTAACATTGGAACCGACTCCCTTCAGGACTCCAACAATGGTAGTGGTGAGAGCAGAATTGACTATCGTACACAAGAACATGGTAAAATTGAGGACGATGCCCATGAATACCGACAGAACAAGGATTATTGAGAAATAAAAAGAATCAACCTGTCAAGCAGAGACAGCAATCATGTTAAAAGCAATGCCAGAGAAAAGGGAACCAGTGTTCATCAGCGAACAAATCTAATAACCTCAGCTCTTTTACTTCCTTAAATTCCATGATGTACTAAGAGATTCGTTCAACTCAAGTTCTTCTTGGAGGAATTCTTACAAATGAAGAAGAAAAATGAGGATCCATCTCCATCCTATTGAGTGTTCACACTAAGTTCTTTCAAAATGGCCTCAGTTATAGTTCAGAATCCAGATTATTACATTTATGTCATAATAAGCTACGAACTAAGAGAAAAGCACAAATCTTCTCCGTCTATCTGCAGTGACCTCTTTAAAATAGGAAAGACTAGTGGAGAGCTTGCTGATAGCAAATGATGAACTTTCTTTAAGAGAAAATTGACTGACCTTTTCATACAAAACTGCCAAAGAATGAGGGAATTCGCCTGTAGCGATAATAAGGGAAATCAGAAAAGGAAGCGACAAAATTCCGTTGTAGAACATTAGTTCAATTGACGATAGTCCATCCTCAGCACCTGACCTTTCCACCAAGAGAAGATACATGGTCTGGTACATTGGTCAAAACGTTAGTAACGTTTATACAGGATCCAAAAACTTTGTGGTGCAGCTAGGAACTATCCAGAATAAGTTCTAGGTGAAGTGCCTGAGACAGCAACGAACCATACCCATAACTTCAACTAACCGAAACCAAACCAAGTATTTTCCCACAATATACCCATCATTTAAACTAACCTGGAAAAAGACAGAGGAAAGCGCCATGGTATACCCAAACAAGTCGAAAGAAAAATCTCCTAGTGCTGCAATGATTACTCCAACACCAGTTAAGAGCACTGAAAGAGAAACCTAGCATGAAAACCAAAATTTCACGACAAAGTTAGGCACTTTCAAAAATATTGGTATGAACTCTCCTAACAAGATTGATAGAACTTCTGGGAAAACAGGAACCAATGAACTAATGTAATCATGCAAGAATTCATACACGCTACTGCAAAGACGAAAAAAACAAATAGGGAATGCAGGCACATTGGAAAAACTTAACATTCAAGTTAAGTTGCAAAAGCGATCAGGAATGAGGAAGTGATTTTGGAAGCAAGTCTTTCTAAAAATGACAGCAGGGAGGGGAGTAGTGTATTACTACTACGCAAGAAAAACAAGAAGAACCAAAGACAAGAACAATACGAGAAGTCAAATAGAAACCAATGGGAATTGAGCAAGCCAACGCAGAATAAAGCGAAGCAGAAAAAGAAACCAACAAAAAACTGACAAGATTCAGATAAAAAGTAAACCAGATAAGGAACACTGTGAATGCTACTGAAAGTAAATAAAAACTCACATTATGATCAGAACCCACTAGAAGCAAGGCATAAGTTTCACTACGTGATTTGTAAAATGCAAAAACTAAAGATCAAGATCAGTACTAACCGAAAACAATCAGACTAAGTGAGCAATTCAAACATATCTCATTTACATTAGCTTAATCCAATAAAAATGTTTGATTTAACTAACTCATGGTGTGTTATCTACAAATGCTAAAACTCTATGACGCTGGTATTCAGTGCATATTGTAAAAGCAAATTCTGTGATGCCTGAATCAGATGGGATGTGTCCTTACCCAGACAGATGACAACTGCAAGCTACAAAGAACCAGTAGAATACATCAGAAAACTACTTGGACATTGATAAGCAGTTTTATTGATCATCACTGCGCACCTTATTATGAATTATAGTCTGATTATACTTTTCCCTCCACCTTATTTTTATTTGGTTCACAAATTTTTGCTATCAGCAAAATTGTTGGTCACAAATCAAAATTTCCAAACATGCGAATAAAAAGGTAATGACAAAACGTACAGAATCCACAGATTACAAGAACATATTGCACAATTCATGGTGGATACAGAAAAGGGAGTAGGTTTACCTTTCTAACTGTGCTTTCCTCTGAATGAATTAAAACAGGAAACAGATTCTAGTTTCAATTGACAGATATTATTAAGATCACTTCAATGTTTATAGAAGGTTCAATGTGTCTTCTCTATTGACAGAAAAGGAGAAACTAAACAAATTTCATACCTGGATCGGTGGACGTCCTTTTCCAGTGAAAAACCCAGCAACCAATACAGCAAGAGGTGTAAGTCTTTTCAGGGCTATGTACATTGGAATATTGACACCTTTCAAACTTGCTAAAGCAAATGCCACATTTGCGTTGTAAAACAAAGAAAGTGGAAGCAGCTTCTTTGCAGTCCTCAGGTTTAAACCTTTGGATTTGGTAAATCCAAAAACTCGACCAAAATGTATCAACAAGGTTGTTGCCAGTTGCTGAAAACAATTCCAAACGACTTTACATGTTCAGAAAACTGTAGAATTTATAAGAATCAGTTAACTACGAATTAATACCTGAAAAGTAAGAAGTGTCATGGAATGCGTGTACTGCATGAGCACTGCCTTGTTGATGAACACCATGGCCATTGAAGCAATTCCATAAGACAAGGCAGCAGCCAAACTAATAATCAGAGAGCAGATGAAATCAGCACATGATATGAGAAAAATAGAAACAAAGGAAATAGCCAACTCCTTGGCTTGTATGATCATATATCTAACTCAAAGTCTATCAAATCATAACCCAAACAACATTCTATCATAAATTGAAACAGTGCATAGCAGACTTAAATGATACCTTGCAACCAATACAAGAACAGCAACGAAATATGGATTTAGCAAAGGACATCACATGGCTTGCAAGCCATGCCAACCTAGTTTTGGGCATGAAACATTTAGCAATTGCAGGCTTGCAACAAACACCTACAATAGTTTTCCTAGTGCGTCAAAAATAAAGGGAAAGGACTGTCTCCTACAGTTTTCTCTTTACTCTATACTTAGATTTTGGCTAATCCTATATTATCTTCAGTTAATAGCAAATGACACTTCCATGGGTTCCCTCAATCATCTAAAAATTTGGTCTTTGGAATTCCTGATTGTTACGGATGCTGCACTTAATTTTAAATAGTAAAAGGCTCTCGGCTTTTGTAGCTCATATGTTTTAAACACCATATTAGTGTTACTACACTGACAAGCTGGTCATAATTGTATGCGTATTGCAATTCCTTCTTTCTCAAACAAATTATTCGATGATACATTTCCTGGACAGCCAATTGACAGTGTAAACATGTACTTCTACTAAAAAAGGGAAAAAGTCAATCCTGATGAGACAGATAACAGGAAGTCGGAAGAGTTTAAAATAGCTTTTTGCCATCACATTCATTGAACATTTGCTTTTTGGCAAAGGAATTAAGCTTCACAAAATACCTCATGAAAGGACTAAATTCGGAAACATAATCCATGGTTCTCGGTCGATAATTACCAATCCTTGGAAGTGAAACCTGCTGGGATGAGAAGGGAAAGAAAAGTACTCAGCATAATAGCAGTAGAACAAAGAATAGAATAGACTGTACAGCGTACCTTATAAATTGTCAGCAATCTTGATGATATACAAAGAAAAGTTACAGATTCAAAGGATGGGTACAAAATAGTACATAAAAGTATCAATATAAGAAATGCAGTTCATGACAAACAACAAAAATGTTAATGGGAGCATGACTAAAGCACGATTAGGAACAAGTAGAAACAAAAAGAAGATTCCGGTCAAGCACTTCATCTTCCCTCCTAGGCTTCAGGTGAAGGGTACATGCTGGAAATGTTGGAGATGCTTTTATGTTTTACCTGGCAAGGGTAACTACTATGTCATATATTTTGGAATCCTTTTTGTGCTAATTCTAGTAACTCAATATACCAACTGCAACAGAGTTTCTTGTCATGCAGTCTATCTCCTCCTGATTCTATCACAACTTCAACTATTTCTTTCTGGATAGCTTTTGCACTTCAATACTGACTTGCAGAGATGAATGGGAAAGGGGCTGCTGCCCCAAGAAGCAGGCTGACAGTAACTCAAGATGACGATGTTCTGAATACCGAAAGCAAAAGCAAAACCATGACCAAGCCTATTCACACACACTAGGTTGGACAAGCTACATGGATTCCTAGGCCCAACTCTGATTTGTTATCGGGTCTGAATGCATTCAAGAATCCTTTCAGAGATGTTAAAACTTAAGAGATGACTCAACTTGATTTTGTATCATATTTGAAATGTGTATTCTCTAAAGCATCTCACTGTTGCTAGCGTTATTGTGCAGTTATTGGGGAACTGGGGTTGCAACAAATCCACAGCTTGGTTTTGTTACCACATTTCAAGATTTGGTAATAAGTGCTGCAAATAGTGATTGACTGAATACCTCCTAAACTTTCTAGAATCCTGGATTTGAGATTATGTGTTGATTTGCATGCACTGTGTTAGTCTTTTAATACCATCAGAGGCATACCATAGGACTGCAAAGGAGATCATAAAATTAAGAAAGATGATGAGAGCTTGTGGTAGTTTAAAATTAAACAACCAAATGGAAATACAAGCTATGTTATCAATAGCGGTTAGTGGGTTGTTAGCGGTCGACACTGGTATAGCGGTAGTGGGGATATAGCAGATTTAGCGGTACACTTTTATTTATGATTACAAAATTATATATATATATATATATAATGGGTTATCTAATTTCTAAAAAATATCAAGAAACACTTAAGTTAACAATTCGATTGTTAGAAGTTCTAAGGCCAAAGTTAACAATTACCATGAATATATAACGATTCACCTGCAACAACTAATCAAGCACCTACCAACAGTCTCAAGAACACATGATAAAGCAATAGGCACACAATAAAGTACAATGGAGAAAGTCCAACTCAATCTCCACTTCTTGAGAGTGGTCATTGATAGAGACGTGGAAGGAATTGTGGGAGTGAGATGGAAAATGAAGAAAGTGGATAGGAGACTGAGTTGGCATGTCGAAAGTGAATGACATTACGGAGATTAAGTCAAATCTGGTCTCCTCTCTGCAACTCCAAAGAGAGGAACCATGAAAACTGTGAGAGACATTGGGATTCCACGGACCCCAATATCGCTCTCATATCCAGCTTCCAGCAAATCAAAAAATGGAATATGCTCAGCTCGAAGCACTACGAGGTAAAAAGTCACAACCAAAGATATTCCACCAAATTGACAGCCCAAAAATAAATAGTAAAAATGCAAGCGGATTGGAGCAAATCCAAGCAAACTTGTTGGGAACTACTCCCTTATCCAGTATCATCTTAGCTGTAAACTTATCCTTGTTTTCCATTTATATAAAGTCCTCAAAGACTTCCAAGTTAGAAAGACCAAACATAGTGTTGAAGACAAGTATGCACAAGTAGCTAACACGTTGATGCCAGAATGCAGAATTGAGACTCCAACACAACCCAAACGTACTTCAGCACTCCAATAGATTGAGTATATCCAACACCATTAAAGTTTGCACCTTTTACCATGAATCCATGTAGCCGACCCCATCTAGTATGGGAAAAGGCTTAGTTGTTGTACCATGAATGTAGTGTTCGTCTGTTTCTCCATGTACGGCTCAAAGACTCGTAAAATCTTAGAACGAGCTCAACACTCGAAGTGTACAGTCACTTCCTGACTAACTTTTGGGTCAAAGTATTGCTCCACTGTGTTCAATATTCCATGCCACTGATATATAGATGCAACAGTCTGATAGATAAATACAACCTTCATCTGGTTCAAAAAGAACATGTTTTCACCAAACCAATCTAACTCTTTGTTCTTCCAATAGCATCCACAATAAGATGTACAAAATCAGAAAGCGTCAATAGTTTTCTTCTCATCCTAAGCTAAAGACCCATACACAATTCCAACTGAAAGTGATGACGGTGAAGGAAATTAACAAAAAACTCGGTTTTCCACTACTGCAAACAAATACAGTTACCGGTAGGAGGAAGATCGCAACTCCCAGTGCACAATTACAATATCATGCAAACCAAACCACGAAACCATGAGGTATAGAGCGAAAAAACTATAGACAGATAAAGCACGGTGAATTTAATAGAGGAGATGATGAAATCACCTTGTGATAGAGGGCTTTCCAAGCATTACCATCGTTGGCAGCCTTGCGCATCAAGGAATTGGTCATCGACAAGCGGCACAGGCTGGGGTAATCCAAGTAGCTGAACGCGTGCATCGTGATCTCTGGTACCAACCGCTCCATCATCGACGAGCCTGACTGCTCCCTTTCCACCACAGCATCTTCTAGGGTTGTGGCTGCCGCCTTCGTCTCCACCACTCCATTAGCATACACACAAGAACAATTGCATCCACAAGCCTTCTTCTTGACGTCCCGCTGCTACTCCATGCCCGTCTTTCACCAGGGGCTCAAACGGGCAACCCACAAGCAACACAAGGTCGTCGCCACGATCGCACAGAGAGCCCGGGACGGGAACACCGCCAGACGGGGAAAATCCTCCTCGCGGACGGCGGAGGACGAAGAATGGAGAATTAGGATTAGCAGAAACAACAAAGAAATCGTAGGATTTTATGTAGTTTGGATCGGGTCGATCCAACATACCCGAGCCAAATTCCATTGTACAATAAGTGTGATATAGCGGACCGCTATAGCGGTCCGCTATCACGTTGTTAGCGGCGCTAATTGCGCCCACATGGGTCACCCGCAATTTAATGGGCGCTATAGCGATCCGAGGACCGCTAATACGCTATAGCACGCTATTGATAACATAGAATACAAGTGACAAAATTTGCACGTTAATGAGGAAAACAGAGTTTCCTAGTGAAGGCAACTTCAAGCATGATCCATCTAAAAGGTTTTCAAATCACAAATGTGATATTCAATAGGTGGGTATATATTGAACAGGAAGAATCATTGTGGTGTGATATTTTGACAAGGAGAAGATGTGGGTCCTTTTAGTTACCCCAGTATGCAATTCTCAAATTCATTGGTGGCCTCGAGTATCTCAATCTCAAGCATACTCGAGAAAACAAGACAAGAGTTCAAGACTGTTAAGACCTTTCCTAAATGGAGTACAAGGTTAGCATGCCATAATATTATGAATAACTATAACTTTGGAGAATGAGTTTGATCAGATGGATTGAGTAGAATACACATTTGTTTTGGTCATAGGAGTGATGGATCATAACACTAGTGATTCCAGGTAGCATCCCCTCCATTGTCATTGGAATATGCACGCACTTGGGAGAAGGTTGATACTATATATAGAGGACGTTTTGGCCAATTCGGAGAAGAAACTTCAGGAGTACGAGACTTCTCAGGTATAATTTCTTCAGTTGACACCATAGCTTGCACCTCCAATGCTTCCCAAGGCAACATAGTAGTTCATCTGATTATGCTTTTAGCATTTAATTGCATACTTTGGAACTGCAGACCTATGTCACACGGGTGCGGGTGCGGGTGCGGGATACGGCAAATTTCAAAAATTTTGAGTGCGGCGACACGGCTAGGGTATATAATATTATATATTATATATAATATTCAACCTAAATAAATCAATCATAATACAACTAGTATTTGCTAATTTTGGGTGCACATAGGTATCAATTAGCAAGTTCTCACATAATGATCTGAAACTTACAATGATTTTATGAGCTACAAAATATCAAAGTTATGGATTCAAAAAGTTTCGAGATCTTTAGTAGGATATAACATATACTAGTATTTGTGCTAGGATCCACTAGTGATGTCATACTCTTCTGTTCTATTGATCAGGTAATGTTCCTGGTCTTTAAATGTGTTTGGTGACAAAGATTATTCTGTGCAAAGGCATACAGTATGGAGTCAAGAATCCAATCAGATTGAGTAATAAGAAACCAATTGTTCGCACCCAAAATCATTAAAGCTAATATGATATACAACTACAATAGAAAGTACACAACTTTATAAGTTTATATTAAAGCAAAACATATAAATGGTAAACAACTATTAATTTCATCATAATACACAAATCAATCTTCATTATCCGGACCCATTTAACCGTGAGTTACAAAAAAAAAAAATTTGCAATTTTTTTTTTTTTTGCCATGCCGCACCCGACACGGTGTCGGTGTCGGTGTCGCACCAGTGTCGAGGTCGACACTCCAACCCTTAGAAGTGTCTGTGTGACTTAGCCGCAGACCACATGGAGGGAAAAAAGATCCCCACTCTTTGACTGTATCTCCTTGGTTAATGAATCATTGAGTCCTATAGATTGGCTGACAAATTTCCACCTTCAGGTGATACTCAGTAGCAGTTCTTGGCATCCAAAGATTTATGTGATTCACACACTAAGCATAAAAGCATGTCAATGCATAATTTTGTATCATTAAATAAACATGCATTTGTTTATCCGTTGGGAAAAGGGTTCTGACATCCGATGATGTCAGCAAAGAGATATTGGTTATGGATTCAATTCATCACTTCCCTTTTATATCCTAAACAGAAAGTATACAAGAAGCACAAAAGTACCTGAACTTTATTCATCATGGTCGAATTTGATTTTATAAAAGTTCTGCAGAACGTGTCATATCCTTCTTCACCCACGCATCTTAGTAAACGGAGTGCTTAAGAGGATGCCATATGTAGGGTTATGAAGGCGTTCGGGTCACAACAATCACAGATGAGTTCCGCAAGTGAGAAACTGCCACCTTTAAAATTCCAATGCATCCGAAATTACTCAAATAATCACCAGACTCATAGGTTACACCAAGCCGTTTCGGGTTACAACAATCACATCCAAGTATCATGCTTAGCATGTCCAACACAAGAACAAGTCAAAATCAATTGCGTAACTCTCAAATTCCCACGACGATAATCATCATGAACCATAACCAAGCGTGCAGAGATATCAGATCCAACAGACGTAAGACACTTAGTAATAAAATGTTGAGCGCTGCAAAATTAGACCATTATACTCACCTTTCTTACGTTCAATCACATCTTCGAGGAAAAGACAGCTCCCAACAAAGAGAACGAAATCCTCTACCTCGGAGTTCAAAACAAAGCACCAACTCTATCAACAACAACAGAGCACCAACCCGATCAGAAAAATTAATCCATATTATAAAAATTCAAAGACAACCAAAACCCTCAAAATAGAGACAGAAACATACACACCCGAAACTCTAAACCCAAACGAAAAACCCATCGCATCAAAACAGAGAACTACCAAACCAAGATCCAGTTTGCATCTTTTATCACCCATTTACAAAAAGCACAACTACCAACATCATAGTTATCAAAAACAGACTCAAATCTCTAAACTAGCCAATTGAAAATGAAAACCAAAAAAAGGAGGCACATTCACCTCAGTGCTTTAACAGCAAACCAATATTTCCAGTAGCAACAGACACTCACCAGAGAGAGAGAGAGAGAGGCAGACCTTAACCTCACAAGGTGATAACAAGAAGGCAAGAGTGCAAGGGCAGTAAAATGGGCGGCTTCGAGCTGGAAATAGGGGGGAAATATGAAAGAAAAGATGGGGAAAACAGAGAAAGTGAGAAAGGTGAAAAGGCAAAGGAATCTGGGTTTTTGCTCCTGGGCGGAGAAAGAGACCACGGACCAAACGCAAGTCGGCGAACCAAAATAGACGATCGATCGGAACAGGAAAGGAAAATGAAAGTGGAGTAAGATCGAAGTCATCGTCGTCGGCCATGTGTCGTGTTGTCGTGGTCACTCCGGAAATCCCAAGAAAGACGGGTCGTAGAGTTCGGCGCCATCAACGTCCCCTTTTCCGCAAACACAAACTGCAGCCAGCTGCTTCTTAGCAACTCATCAGGCATTCATGTTACTACAAAGTAGTGTTTTTTCTTCTTTCTTTTTGTGTTCACAGTGGAGGAAGAAGCTGGTAAACGAACCAAGCTGCTCGTTCATGTGTTCAGTTGGTTAAACCACGTAAGATGAACGTGTATGTTCAGTTAAAGTTGGCTCGTCAAACCTCGTTGAATAACATTTCGTTTAGATTTTACCTAAATCATGCCTCTAATTATTCTAAGGTAAATGAAAGGCCATTTTTGTTTTAACTAGTTTACTGAACGAATAAAAGTTTAGGAAAATAAGGGGGCGTTCCTATTTGTAATATTATATACAATTGAAGAAGATGATCTTCTTGTTTGATACATCAATACCTAATCTCAAATTGGTTAGCCCATTATTGAATAAGTTTGATCATTTTTTCTTCAAGACGTCTGGTCTCACCCGAAAGAAGTCCCGTTCGATAGATCTTGTTTAGCAGCGACTCCATGCGCAACTTTTGTCCTACTAGCTGCTTCTCTTAGGATCAAGTCGATTGAGCAAAGCAAGTTTTACTAAAGATGAAAAATAATAAATTAGCCTAAAATAAATTCATGACGATGAAAGCAAAGTTTGAAGGATGTTATATGGAATCAAAAGTGATAACCTCATTAATGAGATAAGTCTTTGCGGCTTACTATGTATGAAAATGATAGTTGCGGGTCTGAACACTCTTACTAACGTTAAATGCACAACAGATTCTAGAGTACACCAACAGTAGCTTTCTTTCTTTTTTTTCCTTTGATGCAATGTGGAGGCTGAAGGCAGATGCATGCCTGCAGATATCGAACTCATGGCCTTTATCTTGTGAGTCGACCTCCTTAGCCTGGTGAGATATTGTTACTGCTCTGTAGTCGCATTTTTTTCAATACAAACTGTTTGTAAACCATAGTTTACTTATTGAGCTTTCGCCTTACTGTCAGCTAACTATATGAGCTTCCACCTCATCAAAGACAGCCCACAGTATAATTGTGATTTGTATGGATATATTAATACCTAATTGTGCTAGCATATATATATATATATAAAGAGAGAAAGAGAGAGTATGCATATTCATCCATACTAAAATCTTTGATCTTTAAGATCTTTAAAGTAAAATAATATTAAGTGCATTTAATGTACTTGTAAAGAGTCCAACGATACTTTTTAAGTTTTTAAAGTTAATTTCAACTATTGTTTTATGAGTTGAATAGTTGAGATCTATAAGGATGTTTGAGCACATTTACCGTATTCTCTCTTTTTCTCTCTCTCCCTCTCTCTATATATATTATATAAAAGATAAAGTTTGTTTCTAATATATTAAATTGTGATTTGTTGTTTATGTCGTTTTGGTTAGTTTGGACTCCATAAAACAGGGGTGAGCAAAAATCGGGTATAACCAAAAGCCATGATACAAACTGTAAAATGTCACCTTTCGTAAGCTGATTTATTCCCTTACCAGTGCTTTGTTTCAACCAACAATGACAAAAGAGGGAGGGAGAAAGGAGCTGGCCGCCTAACGAGAGCATGGCAGGTCACTGCTCCCTTTATTGAGAATATCTATATATGTTCTTCATCTCCATATATTCAATTCAAGGCGATCGGACGGTCCACATCCAGAAGGCCTCGTCCTGGAGGATCTGAGCATTTCTAAATTCTATATCGTCCAAACAGGTAAATATAGAGAAGAAAATATGTAACCAAAAAAGAGTCTTCCAAACAAGATATGTTAGCATTCAACAAGATACATTCGGATCTAGACATCCATTGAAAGCCATGATCAGCATTCGGCAATAATGTTTGAATGCCGTGATCAGCATTCGGCAACTAAAGCCAACCTAAATGCTGAATTTGAAGAGAAGAACACAACTTAATGGTACCTTTGGCTGTTGGAATATCACCACAAATAAATGCAAGTGTCTGTCGTTGTGGCCAAATATTATAGACGACACTAGACAGCCGAGGAGCATTTTGGATCGAAACTATGAGGACACCCACTGGTTGGTTTCGGTATGTCCAAACTACAGCTGATAGATGCCAATGGATAGTTGGTAATCAACGATAAGATAAAAGAAATTCAAACCACAGTGAATCCAAGTCCGTTCAACTTGTTTCTCGTGCTACAACTAATCAAGTTGCCCTTATGGATGCGTTTTGCTGTAGAGGATACGTGTTCTCTTCAAAAGTCATTAACATATTTTATAACCAATTGTAAGGTAAGTGAGACATATGTACGCATAAGAAGCTAATTGCACAAGCACACGCACACACACACACACACACACACTATATATATATATATATATATATATATATATATATATATATATGTATGTATGTATGTACTCTTCATGATTCCATATATATATAGCCAACCAAAGCGATCACGGTCTCATTAATATGCTTTATGCTATAAAGTGCAGCAATGTTGCACCATGCTAAAGTATCATATGTATCATCCATTCAGATATGAATTACATATAGTTTATATATTTTTGGACACCTTCAGAATGAAGAAATCTCTTTTTATATTTTTTATTCATTATTTTATGAAGTGGATTAACTATTTATCTTGCAGTAAAGTGTTATCATCCAAATACATTTTTTCCTTGAGTTTTTAAATAAATTGTCATTATTTTTGCTCTTTATGAGGAATAGAATTTATACCCAAGCACATCATCTGTCGTCACCATCACTCTTTGACAAACTCATCCTCCGCCACAACCACCATGTTCAACTAAACAAGTTTATCCGAATAATTCTTTTATTTCTGAAACACATTTTCATCATGCTATGATTTATTTCTGCTAAATACATTAAAGCAGCACTTGATCGCTGTGCTTAGTTAGGATCCATGCATGTGGAAAGGAAGCATAACAGTGGAATATGTATTGACGAATCGTCGGAAAAAAGGGGATGAAACAATTAACGAGGGGAAGATGCAATTCTGAACATTCCAACGAGGAATTAGATCAATAGTTCCATGAAGAAAACTGTATAATCAATAGAGTTGCTATGCCCATCCTGCCGAATGCTCGACAGAAGCTTAGAATGCACAGGTGCCCCCTCCTCTCGACCCTGAGTATCCGTAGCATACTTTCTAAAATTATGAAGACAGCGCACATGCTCATCTACTTGCACAGTAGAGATTGAATATAGCCCATAAATCGGCCATTTTCTTGAATGGATGTGTTATCTTGAACACCCCACCCACTCATTGAAGACGTCCATATTTTAGATATAGCACATCTCATATTATGTATACAGCAGATTCATATGGTACATTATTCATTTTTCTATGGAAATATGTGAGGGGCACATCCACAAAATACTAAATCAGTTCTCAAGAGTAGGGGTGAGCATCCCTCGGTTCAGTTCAATAACTGACCGAATTACTGCGAATCATGTAAACCAAATAACTCATATAACCGAACTTATCCGAACTGAGAAAATTCGGTTTATAATGGTAATTCAGTTTTCATGGAGCTGGGCCGATTTATCTCAATTCTATGTTAAACAGTGTTTGTTAAATAGTTTTAAAATTATGTTCAAAACTAACCAAAAACACCAAAACGGTGATTGCAAAGGACATAAAATCAGTAACCAAAGTAAATTTATATGAGGAGATCAACGCGGCAAAAACATGAAGCCAAAAAATTATTAGAGATGTGAAACTCATGAAAATCATGAGGTTGAACTTCAATAATTTTGATGGAGACATAGCATCATCTACTGCAGCACATGAGATCCTTACAGTTGCTCCAAAATGAGTATTTGTGGCTATGGTGTACATGCAAGTTTCAAGTTTCAAGTTTCAAGTTTCTTTTAGCGCAGGATGGATTTGCTTTCCATCTTAATTGAAACAATGTCATATAATACTCCACGGAAGTGATCATCGTTATCAAGAAAGAGCTTTTGGTATGCAGAAAAGTCAGAAATAAAAATAAGAGAGCTAATTCAAAAATGTGAATTTGATAACCCTTTCTAATTGAAGAAAACCGAATGAACAACATTGGCTGCAAAGAAACCCAAATAAGAGAAACAATATAGAAATCTTCAAACTTAAAAAATCAAAATCAATAAACAGGGATGAAGAGAGAATATATGCCTTGCTTCCCTACTACTTACCGAGAAAGAGAATTAGATAGAAGACACACTTGGCATGCAGATGCAGACATTATCAGCTGAGAGATATGTCAGAAATGGAAGAGGCACGACGACATGCTGCAACCTTCACGCGGAGAAAGAAAGACTTTAGAAGAACCGAAGGATGAAACCGAAACCGAACCAAAAAAACGAATTGTTTTAAAATATGAATCAAATCCGAACTGAAACTTAATGCAATCGAACTGAATGAGATTCGGTTTGGTAAATTGGTTAAACCCAATTTATTCTCACCCCTACTCGAGGGATGTATATGATGTGAATTGAATTATAATAAATGATTGCTTTGATATATATAAAGGAGACCAAGCAGGAGATAGGCGCAATCATGTGTCATATTCAATTCTCAACAAACAGGGGGCTAGATTTCCAGTTTTATCTATGTGCAGACATGATTGGACATCCAATATGAAGCCTTAAGAGATAAGTTTAGATATACGCGATCAAAGACATAAAACTCGAGAAACATTTTATGGCTATTCGATAGTCAGCTTTAGCTATTTCCATGTGTCATGTTCCTTAAAGTTGTATCTAATAATTCTCTAAAAGAAGAGGATTTCAGCGGCATCGAATTATTGGAATGAGTATTTCCCTCATCTTCTTCTTTTGTTTACACATGGGGAGTCTGAACGTCTAATAATGGTGCCAAATTGCTACACGACTTCTCTTACTGAGACTGGTAAAAGACAGAAGCTCTGACCGTAGCATCTTTACTCTATTTAAACTTCTAAGAATTCAATGCGAATATGCGACTAGTTTGGTGCCGTTCGATCTTTGGAAAAGGGAGCGACGGAGCTGGTGCCCATGTTGATGTGTGATTCTTCTTCTAAATAAAAAATAATATGCAACAAGACGAGTAATGTTTTACAAAGCCGAGTATTGGGCAGTCAAAATGGTCGAGCTGAAGACACTGGAATGGATGCATGGTCGTAAAAGAAAAATCACATCTGAATGGTGTTGCGCCAAAAAGCATGAATTAAATGGAAGACAACAACCACAAAAGAGCATTGGCAACAAGTGAAAAATTAGATGGTGAACATTCATACGAGTTTAACAAAGATTTCAGAAGTAGTGAAAGAAAAAGTGGAACTTGACCTTATATTACTTTAGTTAAATGCTAATATGACATAAGATCGATCAATTAAGGATCAATCTATTGGCAACAGTAAAAGAGATAACAACCCAGATTGGCCCCTTGTGGGATACACCTGGTTTAAAAATTAAGACGATAGGTCTAAAGAATTTCAGTGTGCTCGCTTAAAAGGAGAGAGAGAGAGAGAGAGAGAGAGAGAGAGAGAGAGAGAGAGTTGATGCCCGTAGTCGTGCCTATATAGATGCCTGGATTTGTTAACTAATATGAATGTCGAGGCAATTGTGGTACGTGGCCAACGGTCCCCTCGACCCAAAACCCGAACTCTGAATTTTTAATCAACCACCTTTCTATAAAGCGCCATTTGCCGCGCTAGAGGAGCACAATAGCTACATCCTTCGCTCTCTCTTTCGGCCTGTCCTTTTGTGAAGCAGTTTATTCGGGAATTATCAGAGGGAATTCTCTCAAACTCCCGCATAATTCCTGGGTATTTCGGATTTGGAATCCGATTACTGACGTTTAAACTCTCGTCTGTTTGCTCTTTCTCGTGGGCGGAATCTAGGATGGGGGACGCCAACGACGGTGGGGTGTTCGTGAATAGTATGGATGAAGAGGAAGGAGCAGACGATTGCAGCGAGCAGAGTTCCGTGCCGGAGAACGGCGTTGAGATGGAGGAAACGACTGACGACGACGATGACTGGGAGAAGAAGGAAGCCAAGGCTTCGCCTTCTTCCGTCTTCTCGTCCAGCCAATGGCCGCAGAGTTACCGGTGCTTTTTCTAAACTCTTTTTCGTATTCAATTTTCATATTCCTGATATAGTTCCTCTGATTTCTGAAAGCAGCGTCCTTAGCCTTTTAGTGGAGATGAAATTTGAGGGAAAACGATTTGCTTATTTGCTGCCACAAGCGTGATGATTAGCTTATGGATAATTCAAGATGACTAAATTCGGTCTGGGCATTCGTTCCTTTCGTGAATTGATGTGGATATAGTCAGCTTAATCGTTTATTTTGTATCTCGCTACCTTAGTCTTCAAACCATCGTACGTGACCAAAGTTAGAAACTGGCTATTAGTTTCTGGTTGTGGACTTGACCTCCTTGAGTATAAGTAGATATTCTGCGAATTATGATCCATTTGGTGGGAGAACGAATGATCTTCTCTACTTGACGTGCTGCAGTTCTATGTAATTGCAACCTTTTATAAGAGTCGGTGGATAATAGTAATGGCTTTGTATTCCGATTCAGGGCACGGGAGCTTATTTCTTCCGGGTTGTTTTGATCTCATCTGATTTACTTTTTTGAGGAAAGGTGATGTCAAAGTGTTTACGGAATTTCCGTAATTTAGGTTACAGTGTGAAAAATTTCTCTTACAGGAACGATTTCAAACAGTCTTTCTCTCTCTCTCTCATGCTTAGAAATGAATCAGATTTTAGCTATGCTCATCTGTGGAATGCAATTGCTTAGATCACATTGGTATCATATAATGCAGGACTAGTCTACCATATATAATTTATATTGGCATCTGTTTCTTTAATGTTAACTCAATTTCTGAAACAGGGAATCCGCTGATTCTTACACGATTACAGCGTCTCCAACATTTGGCCTTCTTCATCCTACCTCTAGTCTTAGAAATTCTAGTTTCCATCAAAATGCACCGGGTGGGAATGACTTGGAATCTAAATTGCCTTTGTTATCTGAAAGCATTATCAAGCAAGACTCAGGGAAGCTACCAAGTAGATTTTCTGTGTTCCAGTTGTCACAACGCCAAACACTGCAGTTTTCTGGAGAGGGGCATGGTATTCACGGATGTACCTTCAGCCAGACAATTTTCAATGGTAGGTTACACTAATTCGGTATTCACATGCTATTGAAATATTATTTATACTAGACATTTCTTTATACTAGACATTTTTCTTTTGCGCGAATTTACATGATAGCTTTACCACATCTGGCACCATGTAGTTGGTAACCAATTTCCTCAGATTTTACTTTGCAATTGCGAAAAGGTTTATGCTTATTGTTCATGGTACTCTTTATGTACTGTTTCGCTGAACAGGTGTTAATGTGATGGCTGGTGTTGGACTCCTTTCAACGCCCTTTACCATAAGGGAAGCTGGATGGGCAAGCTTGTTTGTCTTAGTCTTTTTTGCAGTTGTCTGCTGCTATACTGGAATCCTCATGAGACGCTGTTTGGAAAGTAGGGATGGTCTTTTAAGCTATCCAGACATTGGGGAAGCTGCTTATGGAGCATACGGGCGTCTCTTTGTATCTGTGAGTAATTTAATTTATCCAAAATTTATTGGTAGTTATGAAGTAGATTTTGTTGAGAACCTTAGATAATTGTTCATCTTTTCTTTTGTTCTAATGCTGTTTCATTCTTCATGCAGATTATTTTGTATATGGAGCTGTATGTAAGTATGCTAATGATGATGATGCTCATTTAGTTGCTTCTTGTGTTACTGCATTTTTCTCGGCAAAATTACACAAATGCATGTTAACTGATTTTGATTACACATGCAGTCATATTGTGTAGAGTTTATAATTTTGGAAGGTGATAGTCTGACAAGGTTATTCCCTGGTACATCACTTGATTGGATAGGGATCCATACCGACTCTGTTCACTTTTTCGGCATTTTAACTGGTTTCATTGTCCTTCCAACTGTTTGGTTAAGAGATCTTAGAGTTGTATCCTATCTTTCAGGTGCTATACACTGTCAATATTTCCCATTCTTCTCCTTTCTGATTAAATATGTTTACTAGCCTTTGCTTTACAACTTACTCTTCTTTTGGTTATTTTATGTGCATCATGCAGCTGGCGGTGTTCTAGCAACCATCTTAATATCCATTTCAGTGTTTGTTCTTGGTGCAAATGATGATATTGGATTTCATCAGACTGGTTCATTTATTAAGTGGAGTGGAATCCCATTTGCAATTGGAGTGCATGGGTTTTGCTATTCAGGGCACTCAGTTTTCCCAAATATCTACCAATCAATGGCTGATAAAACGAAGTTCAATAAAGCATTAGTCATTTGGTAAGCAAATGCTGTTATCTTGGCACAAGCATTTACTGGAATTGTCTTCAACAAATATTTCTGATATGGCTCCCTGCACTACAGTTTCTTTATCTGCACCGCAATATATGGCGCTGTTGCAGCGACAGGATATCTCATGTTTGGTGAGAGAACGCTATCTCAGATAACCTTGAATTTGCCAAAGCAAGCTTTTGCTTCAAAACTTGCACTCTGGACAACAGTAAGCACCTTGTTTTTAATATGTTCTAGCTCTTGAAGGCTCATCATTGAGTGGCAATCTTTCTTTCCATTCTCTTAGGTGATCAATCCTTTCACCAAGTATCCTTTTGCCCCAACAGAAGGTTATAGCCAGTGAAGATGAAAGCAAATTCTTTGGTTTCCCTATGTGGTGCTGATATTAAATATCAAAGATAGCTTTTGTCCCTAAATGTTTCCTTGACAGTAAATATAGATATGCATTACTGCTTAATCCCTTGGCCAGGAGTATTGAGGAGCTTCTGCCAGTGGGGGCTCGAAATGAATTTTTTTACTCGATTCAAATAAGGACAGGATTGGTTGTTTCAACTGTTTGTGTTGCATTCCTTCTGCCTTTGTTTGGTATGTTCTAACAGATGCCCTTAATTGTGCTTTGAGTACTTCAGCAAAGTGAAGTACAACAATAAAATGTTAATTTAAATAATGGTGAAGCAGATTACGTCTTAGAAGTTGGCGGTTTTATAAATCGGCTGGCATGGCATGAACCATAGCATTTAAGAGTATGATCAATTTTGCATGCATATACTATGAAAACTATGCAAACTGAACTTTAGTATATCTCTTCCTACAAGTTCAGAATTTGCAGCATCTAAAGTCAAAACCAAGATGTTTCCCACACTGAATGGGGTCAGCTATGTGGATACCAAGTTATCATTGAGCTTGATCTTGTGTCGCATTACCATTTAACTCTAAGAAAGCTAGATCATGTTTCATTGATTTCTTCCAATACTTTAGACGCCTTTCTCTCATTGTTTAAAGTATTCACCGTCCAATTTCTGAGACCACCTTCGTGAAGCTTTATGTGGCCACCTTTCAAATGTCCAAATCACCTTAAGCACATCTCTCTCATTTTATCTTGTTGCCAAATAATCCAGTTAGGTAAGACAAATGGTAATATTATGCGAAATATATGCATAAACAAAGAGCTTGCATCTTACAATTGCTGGTGAATGGCATGCAGTTCTCTTTTATGGGGATGAAAAAAAATTTCAAGCATGTTATCCTCAGTTAAGATTGTGTGTTTGGACGATTCAGTTTTCCAACTGTCAGTCTATTAACCTTGTGCTGATGTGGATTAAGGATTTCTATCTAGTGCATTTCTCCAGTGTGAATCAGCTCTAACCAGTTCTAGTTATTCATCATCTATCTAAGCAAATGGCTCTCTCTGTGTTTCAGGTCTAATGATGGCTTTAATCGGCTCTCTCCTCAGTATACTTGTGGTAATGATCATGAATCTGCCATCGTGAATCTAATCTTTTGCAGTCTGCTAGAATGCTAATCATTTTTCTTGCCATCTCATTATTGTTGTAACTGAGCGGCTACTCTGTTCTTCATCTTGTAATCTTTGTTTCTCACAGGCAGTTGTTTTGCCCCCACTTTGTTTCTTGAAGATCGCGAGGAAGAAAGTTACAACTACTGAGGTTCTGCAACATGCAGCATATTAAACACAAACTCATGCATGCATGTGCATGCACACACATGAACGCACACAAACATACACGCATTTGTCTGAAATTACCCATGGTTCTATCTAGTCGTTCTATTGACTTTTCTTGTTATTGTTTGTTGACAATCAGGCCACACTGAGTATCACTATCATTGGATTAGGTATCATGGCTGCAGCCTTTGGCACGTACTCATCTGTGTCGAGGATCTTGGACAGATATTGATCATCTCTTTACATGAAGAGGAATTGCTTGCCCAAAGTGATACCGTCCCACTGTCTCTGTGGTCATCTTTATAACGTGTACTGTTTATTTATTCATATTGTAATACAGGAATGTTGATTTTTAGACCATAGCTCATGCTACAATAACTTGTAACTGAACCTGATAATTCCAGCAGAGGCAGCATCTCGTGTTGGTGTTTTGGCATTCTAGCATTAGTATTAGAAAACAAATGTGTTCATACGCAACTCCTTAGTTGCTGTTTTCTGAAAGTCATCAATTCGCAGCCTTAATGCTTCAGATCAAACTTTGACAATTAAACCGTGTGGCTCACTTATAGGGGGGAAAACACCAAAATCTGAAACCAAGCCTCCTCCCACACAATGTGGGACTAGCTGCATGGATTCTTGGCTGCCATTGTGCTTGATATTGTTTATATTGGCTTTAAACAAATTCATATTTTATTGTTTCCTTTTACTTTTGAGACTTTCTTCAATCTCATCTCAAGTTTTGAGTATGTAGTTTATCATGCCTTGTCACCAGAGCTTCCTTTGGCTGCATACCTTCTTGTGTTTCTTGCTGATGAGCAATGAATTATCACAAAGCCATTTGAGAATCTAGTTTTCCTTGATCAACTTAATTTATACACCTGGTAAGTCAAGTTGGATCGCTGGGCTGCAATTTGGTGGTTTGATGATTACAAACAGGTGAAAGTTCCCAGCATCATGAAAGGACTTGGAATCTGTTTCAGGAGGGATGACTTGGGGTTCAGAGTTAATTTTCTCCAGATTGAAAGGCGGAAAATTTTGAGGCCTTCAGTTATATCCCAGGCTCCTTGCTGCCGAATCAAGGCCATATAATTTTGCTTACTGAAGTGGTTTCTTATTCAATATGTTGTCGACTCCAAACTTGAACCGTTTGAATGCCTTGTCATGTTTCAGCAATCAAAATATCACCCGGTACGATGTCAAATAATACGATCCACAAAGAGCAACAGCTAACTTGTGTGGAAGGGTCAACTCACAAATTTAAGGTCACGAGTTTGATATCTGTGGCATGCATCTGGCTCCGGCCTCCCCATTGTAAAAGAAAAAAAAACACAGTACAAGTATCAAGTAAGTTGTTGCATATAATACAAAGTGCGGAAAATTGAGTAAAAGTCACTGGATCGTGTTGATCCAGATACACAAATGATATATATCGTCACAATATGGTAAAATATTTATAACTGAGGCCTTTGTCATGATAATTTTGGACTATATTTATAATGCTAGTAGTTCTGTTGTCAGGAACTTATATACATATATGTATATGTGTGTATATATATGTATATATTTTCTAGCAATTTTATTGAAAGCTTAACTTAGATTCAAGTTATAAAATACAGCTTGATCAAAGTTTTTCTATAACAAGTGCTCGCTTTGTGTGGCCTTGAAGGATATTGACAAGTGATGATGCACACGTTTCTCTGTATGAGAATCCACCTAAACCAAGCCTTCTCCCACACCTAATGAAACGGCTAAAAGTAAATTTTTCCTCTTTTGGGGATAAGAAAATTTTCTCTTTTTTTCTTTATATTCTATATTTTGGTTACAAGAGGAAGCCGAAGCCTAACACACACTCACACACATGCAACTTATGAGAGTCGAACTCTCCATCAAGGTGCCAGAGCACCGTGCCATTTTAAAGCTCTCGGTGCAATTTTTTTCTTATTTTATAAACAAATAACGAACCCTTATGAGGAAGTATGTATATTGTGATAATGCCAAACGATGTCGAAACAATAAATTCAATTTATACAAGATAATATTCGAAAGTAAACTTATCTACCCCCTTCTCCCCTCCCCTCACCCCTGCTTTTCTTCACATTTACGATTACCCTTCTAACAACAAAAACGTTTCCCGTAAATAAAACTTTCGAGAATTCGGTTTATCATGACAGTCCTCCAAGGCAGATTTAAAACGGGGTCACCCACGTAGTTTTCCGTTGGCACTGTTTACCAATCTGTCATTTCTCAACTACATTGTCTACGTGTCACTCGTACAAATCGTCATAATATGACTTAGAAAGGTCATATTCACCAATAGGAATCCTTCTGCACCGTCTGACAAATCAGCTCCTTGATAAATACCCAAAGCACTATTTAACACCGTCTCCTTCAAGCTCCCGTCAAATATCTAACAGGAATCTTTCCCGGAAGCAAGTTTCCGGAAGCCGGCCGGTGAGCCACGGTATCCTCGTCGGAAACCACCAACCGAGCCATCATCGTGTTTCCGTCCATGAGAGAACTACCGTCTAATTCTCTGAAAAGTGGGACGAGCACCCGATCCGCCCATTCGTCCACTTCAACGAGCCCACCTGATCCCTGCCCAAACCACACTGCACCCAGTAACTGCTCCAGCGCCTCCCCCTCCACCTCGAATGCCGAGTTCCCGATTTGTTTATTGAATTTCGCTCTCAGTGAGCTTGATATCTTCTTCAACATGGAATCGAAGTCGACTGGCTTGAAGACGATTGCCACATCAACTTGGTCTGCAAAGTCTTTAATGGCAGCTGGTCGTGGCCGGAGTGTCGTTTCTGTGGTAAGGTCGCTCGAGTTCTGGGAGCCATGGGAGGCATCGCTGACATCGTCATTATCGGCAGATAGGTTCAGGTCGATCGCAAGTCTTGGCTTCTGCAGTGCGGCTGATCGGACTTCCCCTTCTTCGAGCCAGGCTGGCCGGCGCTTGTTGGTCACAAAAGACAAACTATTTGTTCTGCTGCTGATTCTTAATTGCATTGGCCGGAAAGAAGCAGCTGCAGCTGCCAACTTCGTCTCATTGATACGAATTGTTTCAGATGACTTGCCCGTAAAACTTTCCGGCAGCCATTCCGCAGTCAGGATGAGGAACATATTGCCGAGTGAAACCTCCCGGCCGTGCGAATCAGATAACCTCCCTGTCTCCATCGCGTGGATCAAGCTGCTATGGATCACATTATCGGCATGATCGACGTCCTCAAGCACCACAACAGAGAATGGGTTCCGGCGGACGGCATCGGCAATGAGATCCAGCAGTGTTCTTCCACGCAACCTCGCACTGCATTCGTCATCTTCCTCGTCATGCGGGTGGCCCAACTGACCCAGATTGATCCTTGTTGGACGGTTCCCAAACACCAATTCAGCTAAGCCCATAGCCATTTTCTTCTTTCCGACCCTGTCCGCCCCAAGGAACAGAAGCCACGTATCACCTTTCAACCGAGTAGCTTTTCCTTCATGGGAGCGGCACTTGGTGACTGCTGTGGCCACCATGGTTGCAGCGTCGGTCTGCCAACTGACCTTCTGTGTAAGGCCCTTGAAGAGCGTCTTGAAGGATTCCTCATCGAGTCCACACGAACTTTTTAGGTCGAATTGAGCTCCGGCCGGCTGTGCACGCGTCCAGCAGGTTAAATCCTTGGTCCTGTCAGTGTGCACCTCCATGACTGTGTTTTTCACAGGGGATAAATTCGGACGACCGAGCACTAGGTCGGTTCTCACTGGACATGTCGGTAATGATCTCGGGGGCTCCATTGACAAATTGAGGCTGCTGTTAGTGGCACCTGGTTGCAGATTTGTGTTTATGGTCAGCTGCGGTTTGGGTTGCCATTGTCGTCTCCGTGCTGGATGGGGATCATGGCCATTAAGACTGCCATTGCAAGAAAACTGGGAATTGAGCAAAGGGTTGAATGTAAGAGAAGTTGGTTTAGATGGCATGTTGAGTGGATGGAACCCGGCGTGCAGACGACTGCATGTCTCACTCCATTTCCTCTGCAGCGCCTCTGTTTTCTCTTTGCGAACTTGTTCCTGGTTATCCTTGGGCTACATCAGATAACACAAAAAGAACAAGATCATGGGCATGCAGATCGTAAAAGAAAGCTGCAAATTTCTGGAAGTAACGAGTTTGAACTCTCATTACCAGAGTCTGATCGGCCACCCTGTTGCTAGGGGATTTCACTTGCTGCAACCACTGTGGTAACCGTTGCTGTTGTTCGCGATCAGGTCTGGTATCTGACAATGATATCTCAACCTCATCTGCTACATATTGGGCTAATTCCTCCTCATAATTCTCCATGCATGATGGGCAACAGGTAATCCTCAGAGAGGAAGCCGGATCACCATTTTCAGCCAACTTTCCGTATGTGAGAGGGTTTTCCTGGGAAGGCTTTTGGGGGGAAAGAGAACCCATGGATCGGCTCAGGGTACCATTTCCTCCAATTCTGTACATTTTCCATGGAAACATCAAATGAGTGATAGGAAACTTGAGGAAAGGTCTTCCCAAGGTCATAAAAGCATGCAGAAGATGCATAAGTGAAATCAACCACAAAACCAAGGCACAAGATCAAGGAATATATCACAATATACGATGATTAGAGCATTTCAAACAGTAGGAAGTCGAGTGTACGAGAAGCAAAGGAGCTAAGACCAACCAGACATGTAAACATTGGAACTTGGAAGTCCAACAACTTCAGCAAGACATGTTAAGCTTCCTGCTAGAATCTTAGGACAAATACTGGAAGAAAATAGAATAAACAGAAAACAACTCATGACATAAAACTCAACCTAGGGAGCCACAAAGACCTAAGATTCTTGATTCATTCACTAGTATGTGTGTGTGTGAGAGAGAGAAAGCACCTGGAGAACATCCCAGGAAGAGGAGACCTCGCAGCAATAGGCACTGCTTGCAGATCCCAATCACTCTCCATTGATGGGTGATAAACCTGGCACCTGAGGTAAGTCTCACAAGTAGCAGTCCCCAT
The DNA here is from genome assembly GCA_036023115.1 of Brasenia schreberi. NCBI lineage: Eukaryota > Viridiplantae > Streptophyta > Magnoliopsida > Nymphaeales > Cabombaceae > Brasenia > Brasenia schreberi. Next base: position 23,490,865 of record JAYKKT010000079.1, on the reverse strand, counting down.
CAACCACACCTTCCCTCCCAAATCACTGCTCTCCAACAGCTTCCCCATCTCCGAAACAACCGCCTGCGTCAGCCCCGACTCTGAAACTCCGAACCTCGTCCTGCCGCCCTGCTCGACCAGCCACCGGAGATCGCCGAGGTTCAGGATCACCCCACACCCACTACTCACCTTGCTCTCGATCAACAACCCCAACTCTTTAATCTTCAAATCGATTATCCCGCTCCTTTCCTCACACATAGCAGCCAGTTCCTTCTCTACGGACACAACCTGCACTCCGCTAAATACTTCACCAAATTCCTTCTTTTCAAGCTTTCTCAGAAGCTCCTCTACCACGACCACCGGCTCGTGATCGCCGACGAGCACCGGGTTCCTTTTCTTCTCCCTCTGTAGAATCTCTACCACCTTCTTCAACTCCTCCACCACCCTCCACCCGCCTCCTGTCGTTGCAGCAATCTGCAACCGGGGATTCATGTACGAATTGCGTGATGGAATCGCCGAAAGAGCTGTAACCGTAGGCTGGCCGGCTCGGTGCAAATTGGAACTCGAATCGGAGATGGTGTGCTCTATGGTTGCCTTGACAGCGGTGCTAGAAAAGCCGGCCTCCTTCATTACCCTGTTAACACTAGGATCATCAAGAATGGAGACCACCAACTGCTCCAATTCAACCTTAACGGCAAGCAACGGCTGCTGCTGTTGCTCGGGGCATCCCCGGCGCTGGTGCGCCTGAGCACGCTTTAGTGCAGCCATGAGCGCGTTCGAGATCGGTGGTTCTGCGAGAACCGGCGTCGATAGCGTCGATCCGGAAGTGGGGAGCCGCTCGAGGGCGACGGTGAAGCAAAGCTCGAGAGCGCGGCATTGCAGAGGGTGTGAGGAATTGGGGTGTGACCGGATGCAGGCCTGCCAAAGAAAGCCGGTGGGCCAAGATAGAAGAGTGGCTGCAACGTGAAGAGGGGTTGTTTGGCTGTGGCCTCGGCGACCAGCATCGAAGATCGAATGGTTCAAAACGCTCACTACGTCCGGCGTAAGCGTCTGCATGATCGTGTTGAAGCCCGCTCGCATGGTTGGCTAGCTGGCCTTTGAGGAGTATCCTCTAAGACTGAATTTTCTAACCAAACAGATGAAAGAAGACGAAGACTAACACCGATTTTTGCTTAAACATAGTTGCATTCTTGAAATAGTGCAAGAAGAGATTCAGGATTAAGGGAGAAAAGGAAGTCCGGCTGATTCTGAGCTGCTCCCTGTTTTTCCAAACACCACCTTTTCTTCCTCACCAAAAAGCAATGTAACGTCTCCCGCTGCGAAGTGGGTCTGCCTTTATCTGCTTCAATTGTTGATTTTTCTTTGCCTGTAATTTCGTGTGAATGAACATGACTTCAACCTAAAAAGGGGACAGCTGCTCCCCATCTCTCCGCGTAATTCTTCGTTCACAGTCGTCTTGTAACGAAATAAACACGTCCAGAAAGAAAGAAGAATGTATGTGTGTGTGTGAGAGAGAGAGAGAGAGAGCTAGTGACCGGTTTCTCTTTGTTCTTTTCGGTGACCACTCATAATCAAAAAGGGATAGTGAGAGTGCTTTCCCACGCCATTCATCGACCTGATGCAAAGCTCTCTTATTTTTCTCCCGGAACAATCAGACATCGACAAAGATCAATGATGAAAAGTGTTTGGTTTTTACCCATCTCTCTGTCTCTCTCTGTGTGTGTCGATTCAGTAGTAGAGGTGTCGCCAAAACAGCTTACGCTTTTTACTGGAAACGGGAGGACGATGGTCACAAACTTTTTTCCTTTTACTTTGTTTAGAAAAGGTTCGGTGTCAAAAGGGTCGGATATTGAATCCATACCCAATATTAGGAATATCTAGCTTTGGGCCGTGCTTGGATTTTGGTTCAATTTTCCAATCAGGGTGGGCCATCAACCTCATCCTCCTGTTGCAGCTAAAAATGTTCAAAAAATACAGCGGAAGCCGTGTAATCGTAGTTACAGGTCAATAAAATAAAAGAAATTACCATTTACCTCTTACATATCATTAGTGTATAGTCTATAATACAAGAACTTATTGGACTTTAGCATATCTCTCTCTCTCTCTCTCTCTCTCACACACACACACACACACACATATATATATATATATAGAAAGTTGTAAATGCATAGTGTTTATCAGTGCACAATCTTAAATAAATAACTCCATTGTTCGATTTTTATGGTCATTCGTGGATATGTGAATTTAAAGTATCATTATATTTGTATATTTTATACTAAAATATTAAAATATCATTATGGTGAGGGGCATGCAGTTGATGCATAATCTTACATCAACATCTCTACCATTTGATCTTTGAGGTTGATGATCAATTGTACTTATGAATGTATTAAATGTAAAGTGATTCAAATCTTAATCTCAAATATCATAAGATTATGCACCAAGATACATTATGTACCTAACAGACCCTCCCATTGTACTATCATGAAAAAAAGGCATGGGTACAAATTTGGGTGCAAGATACATATTTGGGTCACTCCAATTAAGAGGGAGCACATCTATCTAAATCGATGTACAAAGAGGCAATATTGCAGACAACCTCTCCAGACACAGTGGGCCAAGTTGGCCTAACTCGCTGATGATTCTAAACTTGTTTTGACTCTCCATGGCTCTAGCCATAATACTGCATAATTAGGTCTTCCGGACTCAACCAGGCCCACAGGACCAGCTTGCGAAAGCCATGATAGTTGATTAAACTCCACTATGAATGTGGGACTAAAACTTAAAAAGTCTACCTTGTTGGATAGCTCGAGGTGAGCACAAACCCTACTTTTTTATTTTATCTTAGAGGCAAATGATATGGGTCTTGGCTTGGCTTGACATTAAAGGGGTGTCGACCGAGCCCATTGTGGACTTTGGTGTGCCAACTGACTTTAGTAGCATACTGCCATTGACTTGGCGTAGTGGGATTGTAGTTGGTTTACTTGCTGGCGTCTTGTTCTAGGTTTCTTACCACGAACTCAATGATGGATCGATGTCCAACGATCAAATCTTCTTCAAATTTTGGAATATAATATTTAGGATTGTATTGGGCAGTCAACCATTGACATAAGTAACATATATCAGTGGTAGAAACTAAGGTTTAAAATTATATTCATACAAGTGAAACCATATCTATAATGAGAATCCAGGTTATTAGAAATAAAAATTGGGGTAGCAAAAAGTATGAAATAGATTTAAGCTGGTTTGAACACTTTGAATTGAATTGCATCGACTAGTGGAAGTGAGCTGACATTCATGTTGAATTTGCATTGACTAGTAGCAACGGTCGACTCAATAGAATTTTTTTTAGTAAGTCCCACTTGTATTTTGGGTGGAATATACTTGTATTTCATCTCTATAAAACACTTGTATTTTCTTATATAGTGGTGGACCTAGAAAGCTTTTTGTTTTCTTACAAGGTGTATGCTTCGCCTTGCCTTAAAGCGAGTCTGTTATTGAGTACAGGAGGTTCATTTGATCAAGGATATATATATATATATATATATATATATATATATATATATATATATATATATATATATATATATATATATACTCAAGCATATAAAATAAAAGTGTACATACTCGACCATTCCCTTGCTTATTGAGAACACGACTGCTATTATATTAAGATAATATTCTTCTTATGGATAATCGAGAGGAATAATTATTGGACGACACCGTTCCACAGTTGGGAAACCTGTGGACGTATTTGTTATCAGGTTTGAGTAATTGGACTGTCGTGTTAAATTCAAGGATGTTTCATCATTCGACACGGAAATTAAGGAGCTTGGCCTTCCATGCTTGCGTGCACGCCATGATTTAAATTCTCTCCGTGTCTACAGATAAATAAAGACGAGCACGAAGAAAAAGTAACAGGTCCTGCCAATATTCTTCAGCCTGAGCGAAAGCGTTTGTGAAAAAGTTGCTTTCTAAAAGTATCACCCTTCCCTGTAACATGCCCTTCAGAGAATTCCTTTTTCTGCTTTTGTCTCTACCAAACCCGCCGCCTCGAGCAATGCATGATGCTGCAATAATTTCACCCCACGGGCAAGAACAACAACAATCTCTCTCCCCCCGTCCTATATATATATATATATATATATATATATATATATATATATATATATATATATATATATATAAAGAGAGAGAGAGAGAGAATATATAGAACGAGTATTACACATGCACTTTTTAACTTTTAAAGGTATGAGTATATAAAGTTGTTTTATATTTTAAAAATATTTTTAGAAATTTTAAATTATACTCTTACTCTAAAAACAAAAGAAATGCATCAATGTGTATTTATATGTATATATATATATATATATATATATATATATATATATGCATATATAAATATATTTATACATAAGATATTACCTAGCTCTAAGAGTGCATACTCATTCACCCTTTATTTTTTAAAAGCATGATTATCATATAAAAATGGTGTTTAAAAGGAATAGAAGACACTTTCATTCAAAAATAGAGCCTATGCATGAGTACATTGCGTTGGAGGTGGATAATGTTAATTTTTTAATTCTCTAAATGTTGGGTTAAAAAGTTTTGCACTGGTCCACTAATATGTGGACCCAAATATTGTTTGTGTAAAATAAAAAAAGAAATATCACCAAAGACATATCCAACCCAATATCTGAGATCCGCTTATTGTGAATAAATACATATATAAGTGGGTCAAATTTTGATTTCTTAGATGATTCGGTCTATGTTTTTCTGAAGTGGTAACCGGACCTGGGCTTTAGACCCAACCCAGATATCTTTCTAGAACAGGCAAATTAGTGATATACTAAGAGAGAGGGAGTCTACTTTGAAGCATGAGGACATGGGCGACATACCATCTGATGCCATTAATAATATCTATGTCATTATTTTGTTGATGTAAAGAAAAAACAGAAAATGGGTTTTGCTTTTCAAAATCAATTTTAAAACTAAAAAGATTCCTTGTTTTAAAAAATGGTTCTTTTGTGAAATATGTAGAGAGATGATCTTAGGTTGTTCATGCTCGCCCGAAATTCTTTAAGAAACATCCGCAAAATTTTATATAAGGATCTTTTAAATAAATAAATAAATACATGAAAGTCCGTTGCAGACCAACTTTTGTGCCTACCCTAGGTACACTCAAGAATTCTTTTGAAAAAACAGGTACTTGTATTTTTGGTGAGGTATACTTGTATTTTATGTTTACAAAATACTTGACTCAGATTTTTTTCAGATTTTGAGTGAGATGCATGCCTCACCTCGTCCTAAAGTGGGTCCGTCAATACCTACACAAGCCGACTCTATCTCTATTCTCCTGTCCTAAACCGGATCAAGATAGCTCAAAAGATTGTCTAGACCTGTCTGGTTCCAAGATGGCCCGGTGGGTTGAACAAGCCCAATCCTCCAGTGGAATCGGTCGGAGCCAGGAACCCCATGGTTCACTTTCAGTTTTAACTATTGGAGAACCAAACTGGAACTGGTGGTCTAAAGCACTGGTTCTAAGTGTGGTCAGGTTTTCAAAATCCTACCTTATTTTTTCAAATAAAACTATAACCAAACCAGAATTGCACCCGATTTGAAACTGACAGTAGAATCGAGATTCCACCTGAAGAGGGACCAGTTTGATTCCTGTTTCGAGTTTTGGTGGAACAGGAGATGCATATTCGGAACTGGCGGTCCCGATTTACGTACCCGAAAAAAGAACAGGTCCAATTGGGTGACACCATCTTCGTGGTGCGCAAGCTATTTGACACAGACGAACAATGTATACGGCCCCATCTTTTATTATTTAATAATAGAAAACTTACATTGTGTATTCGCGCTCTTTCCAATCATTAAAAATATCCTACATGTACTCCCTTAGCATATACACCTTTTGTGATAAAAGAAAGTAGTTTCTTCGATTTCTCTTAAGACACAAATTTGATTCTCTAACCAAACCTCACCTAGGGTGAGACACAGGTAGGTAGGTTAACGTAAAACTGCAAACAACTTTTCACTACTCGACAAATGGGAGGGTAGTTGCATGGGCTGTGGAGCGGCAGCTTTCTAAGATTTTGGATTCTGCGATGTACTTTCTCAAGGATTTTCCCAAGATTTGAGACCATTGCAGGATATTTTCTAACGATTCAAAAAGACCCATGCACATCACCAGGCTCGTTAGCTTATTAGCCACAACTCTCTCTTTATATATATATATATATATATATATATAAAACTCGAGCTTGTTCACTTTTAATTTTATTACTCATCTCTCTCTCTCTCTCTATATATATATATAAAATGGAAGATGTAGGATTTTTAATGAGGTGGGGGAAAATGCTTATTTGACCATTTCGGATGGGGCGAATTATATATAGTGGCCATGGATTCAAGTGTTTATTTTAACTTTTTCAGTTGTTTTCCAAATTTTAGGCAGCCGCCTTGCCTCAATGTACAATGGCGGATCTATAATTTTTGTCCTATTTGACCATTTAGAGTAGGGCGAACCATGTATGATAGTCATGGATTTTATTGTGCTCTACAACTTTTTCAGTGGTTTTTTGAATTTTAGGTGAGGCGGTTGCCCCACCTCATCTAAATGTAGATCTCAATAAATAAATAAATATATATTATAATGATTGGATCGTGCTCACCATTGATGTTGACTACTCATGTTTGATCATTATTTTTCGAGGATATGATTCTAACAATATTGTCTTTTATATATTATCAAAACCTTTTAACAAATTTAAATTACACTTATACCATTAAAAAACAATGAGTGAGCATATACGAGATGGGCATGATCCAATTCTCCTTTTATACTTTATATATATATATAGAGAGAGAGAGAAATGGTGCTAAATATATTATGTCCTTAGGTACATAGAAAATACTTAAATATTTTTATTGTTCAATTTTTGAGATCAAGAGTAAAAAATTAAATTAAAAGTATCATTTGTTCTTGTATTTTTATGTACATTCAAATCTCTACCATTAGTCTCAAATATAAATAGTAAAAATATTTAAACATTTTTATAAACTTAAAAGACATTATGCATTTAGCACTATGTGCAGTTTGTCTTTCTAGTTTGAGTTTGAGTCATAGGTAGTTAAAACTATATTATCCAAACAAAGGTCAATTATGGAAAAACATATCTAACATTGTAATATTTCACATGAACACTCACACACATATAGATCATAGCCTATGCATGAATTCATCAATGCTAAAAGCCATTTAAAGATCTCAATTGTTCAATCATTGAAATCAACTCTTGAGATGTTTAGGCAAAACACAAAATAGTACCAGTACATTAAATTCATAACTATTTGTTAGATCTTTAGGAAAAAAGCAAAATAATACCGATGGTACATACCTATTTGTACTCAAACACCAACCGTTCATCAGCCGAGTGAACCCTATCTTTCTTTATATATATATATATATAGAGAGAGAGAGAGAGAGAGAGAGAAAAGTAGTATGGTCCAACTATGGGTAAAAATATGATGTCCCAACCTTTAAAACTTTCCGACAGTAGCAACAACTGGACCATGCTTAGCTTTTCGCTCGTGGGTTGTATTCAGGCAAAAGTAGTGAAGGTGATGGATGAATTATTATTCATCCAACCAAGCATTTATTTCCATATTTAATTTCAGATGATGATGGTGTGCTGGTTGTCTCCATTTCCTGCTCGTTTTTAGATGAGGCAACTGAATCAATCAAGAAGATAAAGATACTGCCTTTGATAGCATGCACGCGATATCAATGTTCCTTCTCAACTGGCCCAACCACACCAATGTTATATTGTGCTGGACATTGGCCTGGATTTCAAATCGTTCATATATATATATATAATAACCTCTAAGCCTTTTCTCATATTGAATGGGGTCGGTACATGGATTAATATTTGTTTATATAGAGGTGTCTTTATTTATTATTTCCTTATTCTTTTATTACCATCTATTTTCTCACACCTTTTTTGGTCGCCCTTTAAAGTCCGTGATACAAACCACCAAGACAAATTTTAACCAAACCAATTTCAACCATCAATAGTAATCAAATACAAAGCACATATACTTCTTCACTAATTTTTTAACTGCAACTATTTATGACCATTGATTTGATTGTTGAAATTGATTTGAATGGAGTTTTGTTACGAGTGATTTGCATCATCTATATGTTATATATATTAAAATATAAAAAAATTGGGATATAAAATATTTTTAAAAAAGATAAGTTATAGCCGGTCCCAAGGCCAAATTAAAGAGGGTACTGCAGTAGACAGCAGACGACCAGCATAGAAGTGGGATTTTTAAAAAAGGAATGCAATGTTTCCTACGCTATCTCGATGGAACCCCTCACAACTTCAATGTTAACTGTAGTTAAGGCTTGGTTCAGTTAAGTTTAAAGTACAAAGTAAAAAGAGAGATGGATTAAAATAAATTCTTTTCTAAGGAAAAAAGGGGAAAAAATAAGAAAAGGTTGGTAGGGAAAGACTTTATATGGTTGGTAAATGCTGACGGACTTAATTTGATATTTGACTTGGAGCTTTAGTTCATCAACTTCTTATCATAACTTTATTAGAAGGGAAGTTGAGGTCTCAAAAATATCAAAAAAATGATAGAATACTTTTACGAAATTATTCCAAAATTTATCCATGCATTTTAAGAAAATGTTCCAGACGATTCATGTATTTGTGCTCTAAAGTATTAACATTTAGTTTTCCAAACAAATGTGGAAAACAATAAGTTTCAAAGCTTAGTAAATTGCATTAGCACATATATAACACACACGCACGTGTATATGTATACATGTGCGTGTGAGTGTGTGCATGTGTAAGTAAGGGATTTGATTTGGAAGTATGTGTGCATGTGTGTGTAAATGTGACAAAAAACTCAAATATTAAGTAAGGATTGTCCGTGCTCTCTCTTTGTTCTCTTATAAACGTTGACAGATAGGCTCAGTCTTGTCAGTCCAATCCTGTGTGTATGTGAATGTGTGTGAGAGAGAGAATAGGACAGGCCAAAACAAAAACCTTATATATATATATATATATATAATATATATATATATATATATATATATATATATATATGTGTGTGTGTGTGTGTGTGTGTGTGTGTTTTAGCTGGTGATGTATGCCAACAAACATATGGAGCTGCAGCTTTTGGCATGAGCTCGTGCATTGTATGTTCCCATGCCTTTTTGTAGTAAGGGAACATCCGCTACCGAACCCAATCCCGGTCAAAGAGTGGCCACATGATTCAGGTCCTTATCATGGCTGGACCATGGAGTCTGGCCGTGGGCACCCACTAGTGACTTATTGAACCAAACTGGGTTAGTCCATTCATATTTTTTAAATCCTACTCTTCCTTTTATTTATTCTTGAAAACATCCCTTCCTTTTGCCTGGGCTTTACAAGTAGGTTTCAGAGTTTAAATCAGCAAACGATGTTGAAGGGCATTAGCATGCTTTGCACATCCATTGAGTTTGACAATAAAAACTTATTGTAAGATACGTTTTATAAAATTTTGTATTTTAATAAGAGCTTGTTTAGTTAGGAGCATACTTTTAAATCACTTAATTAGCATTCAATTTAATCATATTGTATGATCTTTAATTAATAGTTAAAATTCTTGTGCATTTCAAACTTCATACCAAATCTCTGGTCTTACCTCCTCCTTTTAACAGTGAGGAGGTAGAAGTCAGATGCACTCCCCCAGTATCGGGCTCATGACCTTTGTGGTGCTGTCTCCTTTACCTTCTTGACAGATCGTCTTCTTTAAGTTTAGTTTTCCAGTGGCATGCTTCAGTTTCATTCCATCATCCTGCCAACTTACCAGTTTAAAATAAAAAGAATAATATATCCCCCATCCTAAAGAATGAACTCATTTCATTACCATGTTCTATATGTGGAATATGGTGCTTTTATGGATGTTAACATGTAAAGACTGCTTGCTTTTCTAATGAGATACAAACTGAAGCAAATGTCTTAAATATGGACAGTTCTTAACAGGTTTCCGAAACCGAACCATGTCAGGAATCAGTTGAACCAAGCACAGGTGAAACCCGAACCGGAAACCACCTAACTTGTTTCAGTTTTACCTTTCATAAAACTGGAACGGGGGGTTTCAAACCGCTGGTTTTATTTTTTATTTTTTCTTATAATTTATAATCTTTTTAATAAAATTACTGGTTTCCAACAGTTTCATACTCAAACCGGAACTGCCGAACCATAACCAAAACCAATTCCATGTGGGTTCGGTTACGATTCCAGGGACTAATCGAAACTGAATATGTCTAAATTATGTCTCCTAGCGGCTACAAAGCTGCGTAAGATGCCTTTGTGAAATTTTGAATATAGAACAGTGCGGTGATTCATCTTGTTGCTTAAAAAAAGGGAAACAGGTGAGGCTTTTAAAATCTTCATCTTTTCAACTTTTTAACTTCTCCCATCAACTCAAATCCAGCTTTTTCAGACTGCGCCAAACCCCACCAAGAATTTCATTCCTCACCTACCTTTTCGAAAGACTTTTCATAGTAAAATAAGACAATTCCTGCATAAAGAGCAATAGAACACCTCGTTATAGGGTCGATTAACAAGTGTCGAGTTCAATACGCAGGGTGCATCTGACTTTGGCCTCACATTGTACCAAAGGAAACCATTCATGATTCCTTTTCGTTACAAAGGGAGGCCGAAGCCTAGAACAGACACCTGCAACCTCTAGGAGTCGAACTCTCCAACATCATAAACAGAAAGCCAATCATGGTTATCACAATATCTAGGTGATAAGAATTTGGCATAATTGTGGACTGTGTATAACAAAAAGCAACAGTGATCTTTAGACAGAAGAATTGACACAACCCTGGTCTTCTTTTAATTGGTTGCAGCTAGGTGACCCAATAATTAAACCAAGAGGATAGATTTGCAGAGAAGAATAACCTCCCCGCAATTTAATGATGAGAGGGACCAACAACCTTAGCAAAGTCTTTCAAATTCATTGTTAGCCTTTGGTGGGTTTTGGGCAGTGGCAAATCTACATTGAGCCAGGGTGTCAAAATTCAAAAAAATGAACGCGAAACACCATATCTCATGGTTGAATCCGTGATCATGATGTATAATTCGCCCCACCTTAAACAGTCTCATGGCCTATCCGCCCCACCCCATACAGATTTCTGAATCTCCACTGGTTTTAGGTGATCATTACAAGGAAATATATTTCGTATATAAGTACTAAAGCAAATATTTGCTACTACTACACTGATTTAAAAGTTTGTGCCTACGGAATTTGATACTATGATGAGTTTAACTTTTGGGGCCTAGAGTGGTTGCGTTAGCGGTGGTGGCCACCCTTCAAATGATTTAGCTTCACCTAGAGTGAGGATCATGGACACAACCAACGTAGAACCTCGCTGAAAATTTTGTTATTATTGTATACAAGCGATTCGTAGTTAGTATTATAAACAGACGAACAAGACAAGCTTAAATATGAGTTAAAGTCTTGTTTTGGACACCCATACCGGAAAAGAAACCTTGTAAAGGGTAAAGGATTTTCCTATTAAGAAAAGGTGAAGAAACAACCAAACAAGTTTGGCGATGTAATAAAGGTAAGCCAAGCATGTGAAACGTAGGGTGACAGGATGGCGCACTCACGACCTTCTTTTGGCTTTTGGGAGTCGCAATAAAGATTCCTCGGCGAAAGGAATCCTTTTGGAAGCATCCAGAGACTTTCTTCCCTTTACTATTCCCCCTATCTCTCTCTCTCTCTCTCTCTCTCTCTCTCTATATATATATATATATATATATATATATATAAGGAGAGAGACAAATTAATTCATGCACAAATATATAAATAGAGAGAGAGAGATTGATATATGCTACCCAATAAATCTCAACTATCCGCTTTTAAAGATTATAGTTTGATATTGGAACTTACAAAAAAAATGTATGACTTTTAAAAAGTATACTTGTTTCAAAAAACAACTTTTATTTTTTAAATTTAAATATCAATAATCTATCTTTTAAATTCAACTTATTTGTATATGATATATGCTAGGATGTAATAGTTGCTAGCATTCTCTCAATCTCTCTCTCTATATATATATATGAGAGAAATTAGTCCACTAACAAATTAATTAATGGTTCTCAAAGATCGAGTTGTTTCATTTGTGAGATCAACAGTCAAAATTCAAATTTAAAAAACAAAAATATACTTATGAATTTTTCGTTGGTGAATTAAATGCACCCAATACTAGCTTCCAAGCTCCAAATGCTCAAAATAAGTGTTGTTAAAAAGATTGACCATCTTTATCCTACGCTGAACTCAATGTGTAGAGTTGTCTTGGTTGGCACTAAGCGTGGTTTGTACAGGTTGTAAGTGTGCGGCTAACTTGTCCAACATTTTAGTCTTCCCTATCCACCATCTTCATATCGTCACACACTTATGGAGACGCTCTGAATATTCCTTTCTGTAGTGCTTATTATCGTAAAACCTGTTCTGTCGCCAGTCCTCGTAGAGCCAAAGTCTGTCTTGGGAAGCTTTTATTAGTTGGTCTGTCAGCACCAACTCAACCCCTTGCAGTTGTTTACAGGTGATAGTTTTGCTGCATTGAAGCAAACAAGATGAAGAACAACGTGAAAGAGACGTCGATGATTCGTAATCAACTCATATGAAAGCGGTTGGAGGTGATTTCATTTATACAGTTACGGCTGTTTCTTGGGGGAACGATGCAGTAGATCGAATTTTTATACTTTGATTTTGTATGTTTACTAGGTGTACTAACTTTGCACTTTCATGTCTTCCATGTTTATGTGTTTCTTCACTATATTGTTTTGTTTTCTCCAATCACTTGCCTTTTTCTTTCTCTTGGGCCGGCACTACGGAATCTACCAGTTGTAACGTTATCTTCAAGTCAGAAGCTCTTACTTCTCCTGGAAGCCTGAACATGGTGCCTGAAGTTCCACTCCATGGAGTAGACTCGGTTTGTAAAGCGGAGTATAAAACACCAAAAGAGAACTCTGATGATTTGCTGCTTCCACAAGCAAGACCAAACACTATACGCCTCGAAGATCACCTTGCAACTTCTGAAAATTCCTTGAGCGGTATTCCATGTTATGAGTTCACTTCTAGAAGCAAAGAAGCTGATTCAGGTGGAGATGCAAATTCTGAAATTCTGGAGGAAAATCACACGATTAGTGAGTGTAAGTGGGACTCATTTGAATGCTCGTCAAGCAGATCTTCATGGATAGACAAAATATCATCTAGAATTGATAATGGTGTATCAGTGGATCGTGGTCAGTTTAGTTATGAAGATTCATCTGCTAATGGTATTTCCCATAGGTCAGCATTACAACCAGAACCTTTCAAAAGGCTGCAGACAGTGGTTTCTTCTAATTCTCTGATATCCACAACCGAAGAACAGAAAGGTGTTCCCTCCTTGCAGAAGAAGACAGAGGACGTATTCTTTGAATAAAAGAACATGCTCCAATGAAACGAGAGATGATCAAACTTTGTCATCTCCCAAGGAAAGCCTTTGTAGATCCTTTAGGAGACCAAAGCCAATATTTGCTCCTGGTTTTCTCGACACAAATAGGAAGAAGCCATTTGATGATGAAATAGGTCAGCCGCTGGATCATGTTGCTAAACTAACAACTAACAGTACCGGGAATCTGATACCTGCAAGTAACATGAGAACTAGCACACTGTGTAATGGGTTCTCCCACCCTTTTGTTGACCATTGTGACAGCGAGATTGAAAATGCCAGTTGAAAAGAATTGGATTGCTATAGAGATGACTCAAAACTTCTTGTAAATTGCGAAAGGCCAAGACAAGACTTATTAAACTACATTAACCATCGTGTGGATTCATAGGAGAGAATGAAGGTGCATTCAGTTACATGAGCTAGGTGTTTACACAGATACATCTAATGGTGGTTGGCGAGACAAGATCCGCACATGAAGGTCTTGGAATCTATCTCTGCCACCATGCTTTCAGATCATCGAACTAGGAGAGAGCCAAATGTGAGCATACTGTTCTGAAACTCAACTTTTCTTTTACTCTTTCCTCAAACTTATCAGATGATCTGTGGATAAAATTCAAAATATCCGATTGAACACACTCGTCCTGATTGAGACAACCCACTTGGTGTGATGGATGGCTCCAGCCGGGATGGCAGCAGTGTTGAACCTGGCTGTGTGGAACGAGTGGCTCGAGTTCACCGTCACCAACCCTGACGCGCTTCCTTGCCATACCATCGTCGTTGATGTGTACAATGACCGCCATTTTCGCCGTTCGTCCATGGAAAACTGCGTTGCAGGGACCGCCATTTTCGCCGTTCTCTCTTTCTCCTCACTCATACTGAAGCCTTGTTCATGGGGTCGTTGGACGTAACGGTGATGGTGACATCCAAGTGCTTTAACTTCTGGCCATCTCAGGCAAGTCAGTTGTGGCATGCCAAGGTTGTCGGGTCACCGATTTATGCCAACCTTTATGTTGGTAGTGCTTTGATTGACATGTATGCAAAGTGTGGTGAGGTTGAGAGTGCAGAATGCCTGTTCCATGAAATGCCAGAGAGGAACATTGTATCTTTGATAACATGTTATGCTCAGAAGGGTCCTGCTGACAAAGCACTGGATTTATTCTTGGTTATGAGTGGTCAAGGTGTATATCCAGATGAGGTCACGTTAGCGAGTGTGGTTTTTTGCTTGTCAACAGAGAAGCAAGGTGCACAGTTGCACGACTTTGTCATCAAATCCAATTTTAAAGATGATATGGTGTTGGGGAATGCTTTTGTGGATATGTATGCTGTGTGGGAGAGTTGAAGTTGCTCGACATGTTTTTGATAGGATGCCATTCTGGGATGTTGTCTTAGCCACCTCTTTGGTCAGTGGATATGCAAAATCTGCAAACAACAAAGATGCTTGCAAAACTTTCCTTAAGATGCCTACTCTCGCCAAGGAGATATTTTCTTCTTCGTGGATATGGCTATTGCGTTAGGCTTACGACAGTCAGCGTAAAACTGTTGGACTTATTTATCATGAATTCTACAAATTATGATAGGGTTACGTGGAATCAAAGAATCCATGTAGCTAACCCCATCTAGCATGGGAAAAGGCTTAGTTTTTGTTATTGTCGTTTGATATGGCTAGAATAACATTTGGAGAGACAAATAAGCGAATGACTGATGTATGGGGTGCAATAATTAAAGGATACAGTCTCAATGGATTTGAAATGCAGGTTGTTGATATGTTCCGAAAGATGCTAGAGACAGGAACCTAGGCAAACCATTCTACCTTCATTACTATTGTGTGTGCACTATGCTTGGTATACTTGATCATGGCAAACAAATCTATGTGCTTATCCTTAAAACAAGCTTTGACATGGATTCGTTTGCATCGGCAGCACTCATTAACATGTACGGGAAGTGTGGATTCATGGAGATGACTCGATTGGTTGTTTGATAATCGGTTGCTCCAGAAGTGGCTGCTGAACTCGGATGAGTTGCAGCAAACTACAATGTTGATTGTGGTTCCGGTTATTGAAGATGGAACATGTTGCAGGTGAAGTTCCATGCTGTTGTTCGTTGTTGCTGCTATGTTATGAAGGGCATCACTGAAGGGTTGTTGTCTCTTGAGGAGAAGAGCAACTCTTTCTTGCTAGTTTGCAACTAACAAGGCAGCTGAAAAGTGTACAGCCAGAAGAACTGAAAAGTATACTGCCACGATGACTAGAAAAATGTGTACAGTTAAGAAGGCTAAAAAGTATACAACCACAAGAAAGAAAACAATGTACGGCCATGAAGGCTGATGAACATGAGAATCTTACTTTGGCAGTGCTACCAGAAGGGCGTAGTAGTGTTGTTGCCCAATCTCATCATGAAAAGAAGAAACCAGCAATGGCAGAGAGTCATCCGCCGGGAGTGTGGTGAAGCAGGATCGATTGCTCGATTGCTGCAAGTAACTCGTTTTTGTTTATATTCACAAGAGTGAGAGAATGTACTCTCAAAAGACCAAGCCACTTAGATGTTTATTACCCAGTTTTTTACAAGAAGAATTACAAGTACCACACTCCCAACTTGAGAGGGGTGTTTAAGACAACATTAGGTAGGAGTTGGCGAGTTACTTAAGTGCATGTAGGATATCGTTGTAACTGGTTTTCTTATTAGGAGCACTTTTGTCTTGTAAGATGTAAAGTATATTATATAAGGACTTAATCTACCCTTATAGTTTTAGGGTTTATGAAATAGAAAGAGAGAAGGAGGGCAGCCCTCCAATGGAGGAGAGAGAAGGAGGGCGGCCCTCCAATGGAGGGCGGCCTTCCGTTCTCCATTGTTCTCCCCTCCATGCTCTGCTCTTCTCCCTGCTATTCTCAACATACACGACTCTTGAAAACCATTAAAATGTCCAGTTGCTTTAGCATGGTGTCACTTGCCTTGTATAGGTTGCATGAGTCCTTTTTCTTCCTTAATATTTGTTGTTTTTTCTTAGTCTGTAACTCCGTGTTTATTTTTGTTTTTCTGTTTCACGTTGGAATTAGCCTAAAGCTATTCCACGATGGCTTCTGGTAGGGCTGGGAAATAAACCAAGCTCATCGTGGTTGGGTTCACAATCGATATGAACTGCATGAGTTGGGCTGGTTAAGTGATTTCAGCTGAACAAGCAATCATTAATCAGTTTAGCTCTGCCCATATGAGCTTGTTATGTTAAATGTATAGCATGATCATGACAATCTTGTACAAGATTGTTAAAAATATACTTCTAAATTTCTAATTAATATTTTCCAATTTGTCCCCCTTTGTGACTGACCTGACACAGTGAAATGGCACGAGGCGTCATATTATGAGTGACATTTTCAACCAAATCAGAAAACACTCAGATATTTCTTTCAGTATCCTTTTATCACTGACATTTATAGCTGAATGGCAGAAAAACTCGTCACTTTATGACTTGCTTCTACAGCAAGGTCGCAAGGGTTTTTAAGCCCCTTTCCCCTTTATCTCTCATTGAAAAGTTTGAACCATGCTCAGCTTGTTGTGGCTCGTTATTGATAATGAACAGCTTGCAAACAAGTTCAAACATGCGTTATTTGTATATTCACAAACACGAGCTGCTTCATACAGATAACGAGATGACACAACCCAGTTTGCTTAGTAAACAAGTCAAGCCCTCAATACTCCTTGTTCAGTTTGTTTGACTCGTTTACCAGACTAGCTGTTTGGATGCATCCAACACCTAGCCGTTAGAAACTTCCTAAGGTGCTTTCACTTGCATACATATGGAACTTCAACCACTTTGTGTTTAACGCATTCTTCAATCCTGTCTGATATTATTTGGAGCTTTCTATCTTCCTGTTTTTTGTCTGGCTTATCCATTGCGGCTCTCTACTACATTAGATCAATATTCTTACCACTTGAACCACCTATGCGTCTTTTGGACAGAATGTGACAAGAAAAAGCAATCTCTCAAACCGCTTCAACAAAGAAAGACCCTTAAAAGTTATGCAATATGAAACTACCGCTTTAGGGATTCCACTGAGCAAGGAATAGGAGCATCTTCATAAATGGTAATAGAGGTCTACGTGTGTTTGGGTGTGTGACTGCAAACAGCTATCATAACCATGCAATAGGCATTCCAAAAATATGTGTCGTGTTTAAGGAATTCCACATATAGCCATTTTTCTTTGCTCGTTTCTTTCATTTAAGATGCCATATAATTGGCCCTAGTGTACCTAGGCTAAAAAGCATACCACATACACATACATATACATGAGCCACTGTTTTCTAAGTGAAGGATAAAATTGTCATGAGTAGATCATTCTGGCTATTTCGAATACATGAATGATGAATCTTTCCTGGCTATTTAAGCATTCTTATACACAGTAACTTCTACAATATGTAAAATGTTCGTATTTTCAGAATATGCACAAAAGAGCCTTTGGTCCCCATATTAGCAGCATGCAGCTCATGTAACCTTGTGCATATTGTTGTTAAACTCTCCTCTCTCTACTCCCTCACTGTCTTCTGTCTCTCTCCATCTCCCTTCTTCACAAAGCCGCAGATTCCTTCATTCAGCTTAACCAAGATCCGCACATTTCTGACATAGGCTATGCAGAATCTCTTGAAGACGAAGAGTGCTAGGGTCACAAGTCGTGACATCATTTCTAAAGGAGAAATACTTGCCTTCGGTTTGCCATGAAAATTTTCTTGTACACCACTTACAGTAACTGTTAGTTTTGCTTGTGAATTGAGCACACATATTATAGTATTACTATATATTGTTTAAATTGATCATGAAATGTATTGTGTTACTTGTTGAACTGAAACATGTGATATGTTCCCTTGTGGATATGGATATTTAGAACTACTGATGATTTAATTTGGATGATTGTTTAAATTGATTCACATCCATGAAGGTGTTGGTTTAACATTGCTTGCAGTTTTAAGGAACTAATTGTCAATTATTTATGTTAACTTAATTGTAACGTTAGTATTACCCCAAATCTGCTCATGCAGCAGCTCAAGTGCTTAGGATTTTGCTATTAAAGCTGAATTATCCACCATTTAAAATATAGCACGGATCTATATTTTTTCAGCACATATTACGATCCTCTCAGGAACTCCGCCCATGTAAGGGATCACCCTTGCATTGCCGGTCCCAAGCCCGGATAAAGGAGGAGGGTTGTATTAGGCTTCCGACAACCAGCATAAAACTTCGTCGGATTTCTACAACATGGATTACAAAAATTATGAGCATTGCTTTGGGGCGTCCCCGCATAACGACGTGCTGCAGAGCCCGAATGCAGTAAGAAGTAAGCAAGGGCCACTACATTTTTGCCCGAATGTAGTGAATCAATTACAGAGAGGGTTCCCACATCATGGACGGGTGTGGGTAAAGAAGTTAGTCCCGCTACATTGCCACCCGAATGTAGTGAAAAATTTTCAGAGAGGGTCTCCGCATTTTGATTATGGACGGATGCGAGGGGTAAGGAAGCTAGTCCTAGATAATAAGATTCGTATTGGTTCTTGGAATATCGGAACATTATCGGGTAAGCTAATGGAGGTGGTAGATACTATGATTCGGAGAAAGATTCATATTCTATGTTTACAAGAGACAAAATGGGTTGGAGAAAAAGCAAAGGAGATAGAGGATACAGGTTTTAAATTATGGTACTCAGGTAAAGAAAAGGCCCGAAACGAAGTTGGTATTATCATAAATAAAGATTTAAAGGAGAGTGTAGTAGACATACAACGATATGGTGACCGAATCATGACATTGAAATTAGTGGTAGGAGCAGAGGTTTTGAATATAGTTTGTGCTTACGCACCCCAAGTAGGACTAGAAGATAGTATAAAGACAGTTTTTTGGGAAGAGTTAGATAAGGTGTTTCAAAAGATTCCACAAAGGGAGATGATTTGTTTAGGAGGAGATTTAAATGGACATGTCGGTAAAGAGGCATTAGGATATCAAGGGATTCATGGAAACTTTGGTCATGGGGATATAAATGAGGAAGGTAGGGAGATTTTAAATTTTGCTACGTCATTTGATCTCTTTATAGTCAATACAATCTTCAAAAAACGAGATGAACATTTAATTAATTATAAGAGTGGCT
Source organism: Brasenia schreberi (assembly GCA_036023115.1). Lineage (NCBI taxonomy): Eukaryota > Viridiplantae > Streptophyta > Magnoliopsida > Nymphaeales > Cabombaceae > Brasenia > Brasenia schreberi. Next base: position 23,471,251 of record JAYKKT010000079.1, on the reverse strand, counting down.
TATCACAAACACAAATTGATTACTTTATTTGTAGAAAAAAAGATAGAGCGTGTTGTAAAGATTGTAAGGTAATTCCAGGAGAAAGCTTAACCACCCAACATCGACTTTTAGTTATGGATTTACAAATAAAAAAATGGACAAAGAAGAAAAGAGTGCATCGAGCTATTCGGACTAAATGGTGGAACCTCAAAAGCGAGAAAGAAGATATATTTAAATAGAAAGTCCTTCAAGGAGATGTTTGGAATTACGTTGGCACACCCTCTGATATGTGGAACAATATGGCTATACATATTAGGAAAGTGGCGAAAGATGTGCTAGGTGTATCTAAGGGAGGTGTACCGGCACAAAAAGAAGCTTGGTGGTGGAGTGAAGTAGTACAAAATAAAATCAAGGCAAAGAGGGCATGTTACAAATTACATTATGCTAAGAAAACTAGTAAAACTTTAGAAGCTTATAAGAAAGCAAAGAAGGAAGCAAAAAAGGCCGTTAGTGAAGCAAAAGCTAAGCTTTGGGAGGACTTATATAAAAAACTCAACTCAAAAGAGGGTGAAAGGGATATTTTTAGGATAGCTAGGGCTAGAGATAAGAAAACTAAAGATCTTAATTATGTTAGATGCATAAAAGACGAGGATGAAAAAATTCTAGTGGCAAATGATGATATAAGAAATAGATGGAAAAACTATTTTTATAATCTTTTTAATGAAAATAAAGATGTTAGTATTAGTTTAGGAGATTTAGCCAAGTCAGAAAAGTATATAAACCATAATTTCTACCGACGTATTCAAAAGAATGAAGTCAAAGAGGCTCTTAAACATATGAAGAGTGGTAAATCGGTAGGACCAGATAATATTCCTATAGAAGTTTAGAAAATACTAGGAGAAATAGGAATCACTTGGCTCACAAGACTATTTAATGAAATATGGAAAAACCAAAAGATGCCCGAGGAATGGAGAACAAGTACACTTATACCCGTATATAAGAACAAGGGAGACATTCAAAATTGTGCGAATTATCGAGGTATCAAGTTAATGAGTCATACTATGAAATTATGAGAAATAATTATCGAACGTAGGTTAAGACAAGTATCAAGTACAACAGAGAACCAATTTGGATTTATGCCAGGTAGATATACTATTGAAGTGATTCACCTTTTGAGACGTCTTATGGAACATTTTAGAGCAAAAAAGAAAGACCTTCATATGATCTTTATTGATCTAGAAAAAGCTAATGATAGGGTACCGAGGGAGGTTCTTTGGAGAATTTTGGAAAAAAGAGGTATCCCATTGACATATATTAACCTTATAAGAGACATGTATGATGGTGCAAAAATATGTGTGAGGACTCATGAAGGAACGACAGACTTCTTTGAAGTTAATATTGGGTTACATCAAGGATCAACTTTAAGTCCATACTTATTTATAATGGTGATGGATGAGTTAACAAAACATATTCAAGAATGAAGTACCTTGGTGTATGTTATTTGCAGATGACATTGTATTAGTGGAGGAGTCTAAGGAAAAAGTTAATAGAAAATTGGAACTATGGAGAGAAACATTAGAAAACAAAGGCCTCCGACTTAGTAGAACAAAGACAGAATATATGGAATATAAGTTTGATCATTTGGCTACTTCAGAGGACATAGAAATTAAAATTGGCACACATTGTATTCCCCAAAAGGAAAGTTTTAAATACCTAGGGTCAATTTTTCAAAGTGATGGAAGAATTGATGGAGATGTTACACATAGAATTAATGCTGGTTGGTTAAAATGGAGAGGAGCATCAGGTATTCTTTGTGATAAGAAGATACCATTAAAATTAAAAGGTAAATATTATAGAGCAGCAATTAGGCCTGCCATGTTTTATGGTTCTGATGTTGGGCAGTTAATCATCAAATGTACAAAAGATGTCTGTGACAGAAATGAAGATGTTGAGATGGATGAGTGGTCATACAAGAAAAGACCGTATACATAATGAGGTTATTAGAAACAAATTAGGAGTGGCACAAATAGAGGATAAAATGAGAGAACATCGTTTAAGATGGTTTGGGAAGATCAAAAGAAGAACCTGTAAGAAGGTTAGAAAAACTAAATTTGGAAAGTATTAAAAGAGGTAGAGGACGACCACAAAAGTGTTGGAAAGAAACAATAAAGAATGATCTAGCTTATTGGGAGTTAACTACTAACATGGCACACGATAGGGATCTGTGGAAACAAAGAATCCATGTAGCCGACCCCGTCTAGTATGGGAAAAGGCTTAGTTGTTGTTGTTATATTACGATCCTCTCAGGGTTACCAACTTTTGGCAGAGTAGCACTTAGAACAAAATAATCATAGAAGGAAGATGAATTCAAAAAGCCATGTGTTTCCTGGGCAGAGAAATTGCTTTCTAAGCCAATAATTAGTACTTCCTAACACCCTAATACACAAATCAATTCCTATATAAAGAAACACCCAACTCCAACACCACGATCACATGAACTGTGTCGTTGCTTCAGTAGGCATGATTCCTACTTCCTGGGCATCAAAGAAAACGATATATGTCCCAATTTCAACAAGGGGCAAGAACCCCCAAAACAATCTCAGAACCATGATTTCGTGAAAATGCTCAGACGATAAATTGGACTACAAGAAAGACGGAAAGACAGAAGATCGTTATAATCTTACGTAAGGAGGGAAAAAAGGAAATCGTCAACTCAATACCGTAATAGCAGAAAACAACGAAGTTACTGTTCATCGTACAGGACCGTGCGTGGCCGTGTTTTGGGTTTAATTCACATTTTACGACTAAAACACATGCGATTCATCCACACGCATCTTCAGATAGACACAAGAAAGAAAACTCGCAATCAAATTCCAATAAACCCATAATTCTCAACCAGAATTCAATTCGATCAAATCCTCGGAAGATCATACTTCCTACAAGATGGGTAAATTTGAATAGTTAAAGGAACAAGAAATCCCTAGATTATCGTGGTCTTACCAATACGGAACGGCCTTGCACCGCGAGCACTTCTTGGTCGTCGAGTTCCGGCAGACGAAGCAAGGTCATCAGCCGCCCCCACGGCCATGAGCCCGGACTCCTCGGTTCGCCGGCCGGCGTCCGTGTCGTCCCTGAGTTTCCCAGCAACAAGGTACTTCGAAGCCGTGTCCTTGACGAAACGAACGGCCGCGATCCCGACGAGGAACTTGAGAAGCGCGGGCAGACCGACGATGGAGATTCCGGCGCTCAGCATCTAAAAGATGAACGGAGATAGAAGCAGTATGAGGGAAGGGAGACCGTCGCCGTCACCATCGCCCTTCTCTCCTTCATCGAAATCGTCCGGAAAGGAACTCGCGTCACCGTGCTTCAATCCAAACAGAAACGCTTGCTTTCCTCTCTTCGTCGTTTCGCTTCCTCCGTTTCTTGGTGTTTCATTCAATGCAAACTTCGTTGGGACTTGGGACGCAGAGGTTCCAATCCTCCTTTTCCAATATTTTGTATAAAACGTAGGCTACATTTCCTGTGGAATTCATATATAACAGAAATTCAGTTTTTCTGTTTAATTTGTTCTCCTAAGCTTTATGATTTATTGAAAAGTTATAATAAGTGTAATTTATTATGATAAGAAAACAACTTTTGAGAGATTTTTATTTGTACAATTCAAATTACTATATATATACACCTTTTTTTCCCAAGATTTCTAAAAATATCTTTACTAATTTTCAAAAATTCTTACACTATTTTGACCTCACCTGCAGTTTCTCTCATTTACTTCTCTCTTTCGTTGTAAACTCTCTTTCTGGTTTCTCATTTGTTTCTATTGACGTCGGCATCTTGTTCTACGGCTGAACGATGCGGCGTCTTGTTCTACAGTTGAACGATAAGTAATCGGATCCATCGAAGTTTGATCACTTTCTCTGGTGCAAAAAAAAGAAGAAAAATAAAAATAAAAATAAAAGGAAGTTTCAGTACTTGATGCAATAAGGTATTTTGTGCATTTTACTTTTGTAAGCGTATTTTATTTCATCAGCCCGAACTATATTGATTTAATAGAGAAAAGATAAAAAAGAATAAGACCCGACGACAAACTTATAATACTTATTTTTCCATGTCTAATCCATCATTCAACCACAAATGTAATGGATTTTATTTTTTTCGAATCCAAGAGAAATGTTATTGATTATCTGAGGGGTTCATTAGTTCATCAATTTTATTGTTTTTTGAGTGTCAAAAATAAGTAGGCAATGTCTAAAATGTGTGAAAATAAAACTCGAAATGATTGTCAAATGGTGTAGAAAGTTGCAAATTAAACCTTACCTTCAATCCTGTGATAACAAGCATGCTGAAGATCTGGATCGAAGGCTCGTGACAATGTCACTGCAGAAGCACTCGCGAAGTCGAACTAAGATTGCTTGCACAAAAAATGGAGTAAGCACCTAGAGAATGAGTTGGATGCCCTTGATATCTCACAACCAAAGGAAACACCCATGAGAATCCTTGTGGGAATTTCACATTTTCAAAAAGGGTATATGTTGGTTCATTTTGGTTACTTTGTGAGAGCTGGATTTGATGTTAGGAACAAAACAGGTATTATCTATTTATTTATTTAACCTTTGGTCTTGCAATTTCACCCGTCACATACTCTCTGGTTTGGTGTACTTGCATAGAAGAAAAATCGTCCACAGGTGCTTCCATGATTCATCAGACCTCAGCATTTAACCTTTTCATTAAATGAAGTTGATCTAATTAAAGTAGAACTTTCAGATGGCTGATATTTTCTGTAGCTTCCACATCAAATGCTATATGTATCCATATGTGCGTACACACATAGGCATTTCTTTTACTATAGTTGCTTCCAGAAAGGGCACCATACTCTCTCTCTCTCTCTCTCTCTCTCTCTCTCTCTCTCTCTCTCTCTCTCTCTCTCTCTCTCTCTCTCTCTCTCTCTCTCTCTCTCTCTCTCTCGTGAAGCATAAGCTTTCGCCTTCTGTCGAGGCATAAGCTTCTGCTTCTGTCCTACAGTACTCTGATGTTTCAAGATCATTACTCTGTTTCTTCCAAACGATTTTGAATCTAATGTTCCTTTAAGATGATATTAATCCTGTATCTTGTTCTTGTCATCTATTTGAACACTTGTCTCGTCAATGTTTCTTGTTTCACTTTTGAGTTGACATGGGCCTTGCTTCCTAATGGAAGTCATATATTTTTTAGTTAGCTATGAATAATCTGGTGAGGCATATCATCAGCTGATCAAGTGGAATATGCAGCCTAGATCGTTCATTAGTTTTGTTTCTCTTTCATATAACTCGTGAATGGTGATGACATGCTAGTTATTTTTAGGAGTACTTATGTGATAGTTTTGGCACGTTTTGATGGATTTAGCATCGAACACATTCTTCAATGCACATAAAATCTGCTATGCTCTAATAATACATGACGCTTTGACACCCTTGCTGCTAGTGAAGAGTTCGACTACTGCAGGGTGCATGTTTGTGTACGTGTTAGGTTTGGTTCTCACTTTTGTAACAAAAGTGAAAAGGGTAGTGACTAATCTGGTTCTAGCTGGTTGGTCCACTATGGAGTAAGGTTTCTGAGTGCTGGTTTTCTTCATTCATAAGACTCGGAACTGGTTACCCTGCTGGTATCAAAAGAACCCACTTGAACCAACCAACCCAATTTTTCTTCAAACAGAGAGTGAAAATCTTTGTCCAAACAGACCATCTAATGCATGGAAGGATTACAGTGCTTTTAAAATTGTACATGGTTCGAAACGTTTGGTCATTTAGAAGGGCCTTTGAGAAGTTCTTCAAAAATGCTTCAATATCTCATAACCCAAAGCCCACAAGGACCCCTGCCTAATCCAGCAAGAACCTGATCAGCCTGTTTCGGGGTAAAGCTCCCCCCTGGTTTTCTCCATTCACAAGACTCAAACTTGAGACCTTGCTGAAGGGGAACAAGCACCAAACCACTTGAACCAACTGTATCCTATGCCATCATATAAAAATGGTAAGAAGGAAAATTAACCTACTTTGATTCATAATTGTAATCAAGCATTAGACTCTTTTTCTCAAAGACAATCTCTAATATTGGTTGACCGCACTGGATGACTAAGAGAGAATATTACACTTAACATCAAAGTGAACCACTGTGAAAGGGAAAAGTAGAGTATTGAGAGAACAACGGAAATTTCTATGTTCTGTGGGAACTATTTCGAAGCAAATGCCTTGGCTAGGTATTTGCTATGAAGTTGCTGCATCCACCCAAGTATAGATAAAAGGTGAGGCAGGTCCAGAACTTGTCAGCATCTTCAAAAGATGCCCTGTCATGTTTAGAACATTGTGGGAATATCCACTCTGCTTGTTTTAAAATTCGCATAAGCGTTGAGCTTACTTGCTTAATAAGATATCATAGGCATCAATTCTGTTTGCAAAACTAGGTCTTAAGCTCAGTAATGTTAAAAGACCATGAAAAATAGTCTCAGGGAAAATTGTTAGAGAAAATTTTCCCAGCCACTTGAGGAATTTTTCATACATGGAAAGCAGTTTTTGCACGCGCTGACAGAGATCCCCACATGGAATCCAAACCCGAATGAGGTCCCACCAGAGTTTGAAAACAGACTAGGAAAGCTGAACTTGATAAGGTAAATAAATATCATTAAATGAGCACAAACATTTGACTATGAAAGCTGAACTCGATAAGGTAAATAAATATCATTAAATGGGTATGCACCAATGTCCATATGAAACGCAATGCCATGGAATGGGCATGGGTATGGACCTTCCAACATTCATCATGATGATCAAGTATGGAGTGAGTTGGTGTTCAAGATATGCTAAAATACTTAAGTTTCCCTCACCTCATTATTGTAACGCCACCAAGAGGTAAGCTATAGGGATAAGTCCATCTCTATTAATCTCTCTACCACAATCTTAATTAACCATCAAGATAAGAATTTTTATACTTGATGAAGAGAGCTCACTCTGGAAAGGGGATTTGAACAACGCCATTAGGATATAAGCTTTAGTCCATCTCTATTAATCTCTCTACCACAATCTTCATTAACCATCAAGATAAGAATTTTATACTTGATGAAGAGAGATCACTCTGGAAAGGGGATTTGAACAACGCCATTAGGATTTTAAGTCATTTTCTCTAACCACAACCAGAATTAACAGTCAGTACCAGAACCCTAGTGCACAATCCGTTAATTGGAGTGGCAGTATCGTTCTTGGTCAATAACCGGAGGGATCTTTTTGCTGAATAATCATCAAAGGAAGAGATTTGTTAAGATACAGCAAGAGTTATTTTTTTGCTCTGTGGTGCCCCTTTATATCTTCTTTTTTTAATGAAATTTCTAGTTTTATCAGAAAAAAATGGGGTGGTAGTACCCTAAAGGGGCACAGCGCACTATCTAGGCCGATGGCTCTGCGATGTTATAATAAATAGTTATTATCAACACTTATAAACAATTATATTTTGCATACCTTCTAAAGCAAGGAGAAACCCTTAATTCTATTTATTGATTTTCCTACTTCCTACCACAGCTATCACTAGAGAATTTTTGGATCAACGAAGTATCAAAGCAGGCAACGCAAAACAGGATAAAGTTTCCTTTACCTTTGACCACCGAAATTAAACATGTGTACTAAGTCAGGTGGCCACTAAGTCCACCCGAAACAAGATTTCAACAATCGCTCGAGTCTTTTATTTCACAAGGCAACGGACTCCAGGAACGTCAATAGCTTTCAACAGAAAGTGCAGAACAATAACTTGAAATCTCCAGAATGCGAAGAAACACAACGGAGTTTCACCGTAATTAGCTTCTCCCACCATCAGCTTTATTTCTCGGTCATTTTAAGCTATTCGGCACCCGAATCCCCACGAATAACTGCAAAACGGAAGAGAGAGAGAAGGTAATAATGTGATGCACTTTTAAAAGGGGAACAAGAACGGAGTCACCAAGAAACATTTCGGCTTAATTAGACTATTGTCTTCATCTGACATAAAGAAGAAACAGAGGCAGTAAAGCACCAGTAGCCAATTGACTTGGATTTCAAGAACTAAAGTACCTACAGAAATTACAGGTAAGCATCGGGGCCACAAACAGGATTAGCATTGCTCATGAAATAAGAACAAGCTGTCGCGTACAAATAAGAGGGAAATGTATACATAGATTTCACTGAATCATTTTTCACTGCTAAAATAAAAGGTAGAAAATGAAGACTATACTTGGATGAAGTTTGCTTCAAATGCAGATACTGGAATTTCTTTTCCTGATTAAATCTTGGAATCATCAAGATGGAAAAAGCAAGAAAAGACCTCCAAAAATCAACAGGTCGAGCAGATATCATAAGAATCGCAGTGCAAAGGGTCTTGCTTGGAGAATTAGAAGGAGCATGAATTATGTGTGCAGAACCAGACAAGGTATATCATGAATATTATCGGATAGTAGGTATTTAAGAATCCCTGAAATGTTGATGAGTTTGAAAGTACAAAAAGGACAAGAGAACATAAAAACCTTTCATGTATTCCCTACTACATAGATGAATCAAAAGTTGATGACTTAAGGTAGGAACTCAAGAAGCAAAACTATTATCCGCTTTTTTACAGCTAAGAATTCCAGACCAAGAGAGCAACGCTCTGAGAGATTACTTCTTTGATGGCCAATCTTGCTTCTATAGTCCGACTCCAACCTACAGGCCATTGAATACAGCCATAGAAGAAGGCTAACAAATCATTGCACCTGTTTTTATTTCCATTTTCCATCCAAAGCTCTGACAATAGTTAAGAGGAAGCATGTTTTGCCTTTCAATTCGCTTGTCCAATTATGTTTCACATATTACTCTTGTAACAGTCATTTCCTTGTTTTCACTTCAAAACCGCATTTCACATCAACTGTGCATCCTGGTACTCTAGCTCTAACTAAGAAGCTAAGACAAGATTAGGGACAAAGAAAGAAACATAAATAAATTGTCTTCTATTGCATTTATAGCTTGTACTTCTATAAGTTTGGTAAAGCTCAAGGAGAATCCTGAAACAAATCAATTTCTGCATTTACTAAATCAGTTCAAATCCACACTTCCCAGCCCAAATATAAATGACTAACCTTCAGGGATTGGAGGCCTTGTTGTTTCCCAAACTACTCCATGATTCTAATTTTCCTTCAACCACATCACAAGCTTGTTCTTCAATCAGGTTTCTCCAACAAAAGAAGGTCCACCAACCACACTATGGACACTTAAAGCATTTGAAAACCTTGAGATCAAATAGGAAAGCCTTTAAGGAACCTCTCTTCCAGTGATGCAAACAACCTTCCACTTTCTTCTTTTTACTCATCTCCTCTCTCTATCTCTATCTGTCTCTCTCACCACCAGTGGCTCTATGTAAAGAGGGAACCCCCTTTCACATGTTTGCAATTGCACATAACTAAAACAAAGAACCCAAGATCCTTTTCTTAGCCAAGAATAAAAGTGCATTTTCTTTGTCATGTAACTGGTAGGGGTTTGCCTAACCCCATATACATTGCACCCAAAAGACCAAACAATGAGGTTCAATTAGAGGACCTACGGTTTTGTGAGTTAAAACAATATTTGACAGGAAGCAGTATATGTCCCCTTGCTTAACCCAAGGCTATTAACAAGGAAAAAGTTCAACTTAGCAGAACCAACCGTGAAGATGTTTGTTATTGCATGATTCAAGATATACAAGAAAGAAGTTGTTCCATCTCAAGAAGACTAAGAAGGAAGCAAAACCCTCAAGATATGATGATAAAGAGACTAGGAAATAAGAAACATGAAAAAAGTGTAGAAACTTAATAGAGATGGGCGCTAATGGAGCTATTGGTGTTTGGCATAACTTACTAGTCGATAGAAACTTCCTCAACAGTCCGGGGAGAGATACTGTATGATGCCAGGCCTAATCAGAGAGACTTATGTTCCTCTCATGTAAGTGATATCTCCTCAAGAAAGGGAACTTAGTGGTTTCACTTTCCTCTGGTGATATGTAAATGTCAGAAAGTCTTCTCCTCTTAAACAGAGCATGTAAATGGAGAATGTCCCTTCCTGGTGGCTGCGTATCATCAGAAGAATGATACTTTGTAGATGAATCGTTGAGAGAATGGGGAGATTTTCTCCTATATGTACAGAAAATCTAAAAGAGAAGACTATTTATCCCAAGAAACAGAAAGGAAGACTATTTTTCCCAAAGCAACAAAACATCTCCTAACTGGTACACTCTCGAGGCCATTTCTCTCAAAAACGAAATCTCCCCCTTTATGTGCTAAGGTTGAAGGCAAAGCTACTTTTAGAGGGAGAACGTCCCTTCTTGGTATCATCAGAAGAACGATAGTTTGGTAGATGAACCGCTGAGACAATGGAAGCTTTTCTCCTATCTGTAAGACAAACTGAAGAAGAAGACTATTTATCCTAAGAAAAAAACGGAAGACTATTTTTCCCAAGGCAACAAAACATCCCCTAACTGGTACCCTCAAGAAAAGGCCATTTCTCCCAAGAAACGAAACCCCTCATTATCTGCTAAGATTGAAGGCAAAACTATTTTCTATTTGATCCTTTGTTTCTATGAAAGTGGATGTCGCCAAACCCCTCCACTTTACAACACATTACAACGTTGGATAAGTTCTCACCTAAAGACCAAAAACATCAACAAAAAAAACAACCAACTAAAGATCAAACAAGAAAATCCCTTATTGCAAAAACAAATGAAAGAAAGATTAAATCCAGCGGGGCCATAATAGTACGCAAACAACGGCAATATTTGAAGAGGGAAAGGCAGAGAACGTAATTCCCTCGATCAAATCAAAATCATATCGTTACAATTACAAGAAAAGGAAGAGCGAACAAAATAAATGAAGAAAAGAGAGGAAGAGAGACCCGGTTTTTCGGGCTTGCCGTCGACCCACTTGGAGACGGAGAAGTGAACCTTCTCTCGGGAAAGGGCTTCCGTCCTGTAGGGCTCCTTGAGGCAAGATCGGACGAGGGAGGCGCAGACGTTGGAGTAAGTGATGTAAGTCATCCCCGCCGCCCTCCAGAAGGGAACCGCCGCGCTCGATCCCGCCGCAGATGCCATGACTCTCTCTCTCTCTCTCTCTCTCAGCAAAGTGCACAAACAGTTCCAAACGAGTTGGATAAGGTCCACATTATGATGATCCAAATAGTGATTATGGTGGAACCGGTCCAGATCCTCTTACTCAGACAGCCCCTCTTCAGGTAGGGATGTCAACGTGTCGGACTCATCCAACCCGATTAGCTGGATCCGGTAACCAAAACGGGATAGGGAGGCAAAACCCGTATGCAAGGTTGGCAAGTGAAAGATGTTACGGAAAATGGTAATGAGTCTGTAAAACGTTATATAAAAAGAAAAGAAAAAATAACATTAAAAAAATTAAACCAAAAATGTTGCAGACATGTAACGGAAGCAGACATGAAAACGAGGAGTGAAGCCGTTAATATACTTAAAAATACAGAGAATATCTTCCTACGTAAGCCGTACGAGGAAAACCCTGTAACACCATCTTCTTCTACTCTTTTCTCTTTCTCGAGCCAAATCACTTTCTGTTGTAACCCTGACAATCTCTCACACGATGAACTGAAGCACGGCCGGATTATGCCCTTCAAGAGCATCTTGATGGGAGTCGCGAGCGAGCAGCACTAATTTCTTGATGTGGTTTCCCTTGGCGTAGAAGTCATCAAGTGCCATCTGTAAACACGAATCACTAATCTTCCCCACAAGAGAGCTCATATTCAGGATCAAGCCAACCTTCACCGGGATTACACTCTCGGTTTGATGCACATCATCACACATGCAAATTGACTGAAAGAGGAAAAGTAGAAAGAATAAGCATTAGAAGTTAATGCTCTGCATTTCGAGATAACAAGCGGATAGCTTTTTACGAATCCGAGTTTCAAACGCCTTCGTGATTTTGGATATTGAGAAACTAGACTCAAATGGGAGCAGCAGATGGGAGCAAAGGGATGTATCAAACACGAAACAAGTGTGCTGTGACCCATCAACTGCTCATTCACAAGGTAGGATCCACCATTAAAAGGTGAGAATAATCTGCAATTGTGACAGCAGATGGTTAGTTTTGTCTGGATGGAGAAATTCATATGGCTCTTCTGATAGTTCTGTTGATGGATGTTGAAAGTGAATTAGGCAGTGGGTCTCTTGCATTGACTTCTAAAGATTGCAGATTTCTCACATTTATTGGACACGTAAGATACATTAAACTCGTTCGTGCAAGGGATTTATCCTTGAGGATAAATGATGAGGGTTGTGTTAGGCTTTCGACGACCAACATAAAATTTTGTTGAACTTATTTACAATCGATCTATCCGACTCATCTAGATGAAAAAAGGCTATGTGGAGACATTACAATCAATTCTATAATTATGATAGGGCTATGTGGAGACAAAAAATCGATCTATCCGACTCATCTAGATGAGAAAAGGCTTAGTTGTTGTTATATAGATTCTCGTTCTCCTTTCTACCGGGAAGAGGGGAAACTTTGTGGAAGGACTTCGTGGGTGACTTGATCAGAAGTTCAAAATATCAATATAACAGAATTTGAATGGAGTGAATCCCTTAGAAGTTACAGGATTCGAAACCATACACAACCTTTGAATAGTATCTTGGGGTTCACCCAAAACGTTGACTAAGAGAAGTTATACTGTTGAAAATCTAAACTTGCATAAAGAAGAGCTTAATTGTGCCTCTTTCAACGGCTTTGGTCGAAGGTTTGTTAGCTGCCCAGCTTTCATGGAGGTTGATGTTGTCGAATGGTCGGGTATGAACCAAACTTCACTTGTACCAAACCAGTTTAGATCAGGGTTTAATGGGATAAGAAATGTCTTAAATATCTTAGTATAACTTGTGATCTTTTATTAATATATGAAGCAGAGGGTGGATTATAGAAGGGTAAACTATTCTTACTGCTTAATTTATATGGCGTTTATGGATCAAAGCCCGGAATTCCAGACGTTTCATTTAGCTTCCTGTCAAAGATTATGCTCGGGCAACAAAGTGACAAATTATCCTTTATAGAAATTCAATCAAAACTGAGAAGAGTTTACTCTATCTATCAAATCACATTCCAAAATGTGCTTCGAAGTATCAATCGTCCAACTTAATGGACGGCTGCATTCTTTTCTTAAACACATCGTTACTTCTCGTAGGAGTCCCACCTAGACTCCTCGTTAACAGAAAACACATCGTTACTTCTCGTAGGAGTCCCACCTAGACTCCTCGTTAACAGAAAACACATCGTTACTTCTCGTAGGAGTCCCACCTAGACTCCTCGTTAACAGAAAACAGCAGCCATTATTAGGACGGACACCATAGATTTCAAAAAAAAAACGTGACTTGATGTACAGCTGCTGATATTGCTTCCAAAACAAGCTAAACCGAGGCTTCCAAATATCCAGAAAAGCATTAAAAATATTCTTTTTACACTGTTCTTCCTGAGACCAGAAAAAATTTGATAACTAGGCAGATTGAAGCTAATGAAATAGCAGTATTCGGCCTTGCAGCATGAACATGTTGACAGTTTGTTAGGTCTTGATTGAATTAGCGGGTTTGGACCATAAACTCACTCTTTGTAACATTTAAAATTTCATCGTAACACACACACACACACACACACATATATATATAACAAAAAATATACCATCTTTAAATTTCACACTCAAGTGTAATGATGTATAGACGTGGCTGGTTCTGATTTCCCCGTAACCTGGAACCTAACTGAGTTGGCGTGGGCCGGTTTCAGTTATGGTTTTAAAACCGCCGGTCATGGTTTTGGAAGGTTTCGGTTTGAATTTAGAATCGCTTGGAATAGGTAAATAATATTTAAAAATCTTAAATTTTTAAAAAAATTGTTAGAAAAATACTAGAACTAACAGTTTGTAACCATTGGTTCCGTTTTGGGTTGGTTTTGGTTTCATAAAAAGGTGAAACCAGAACTAAATTGGGCTGTCTCTGGTTCCAATTTCATATCGTATGGGTCTTGACCCGATTCAGTTTCGGGTGGAACCTCCAGTCCAGTTTGAAACCGATCATGTCTACTTAAGTATACCTTTCCTATTGAATACGGACTTGGTACGAGTACTCCTCCGTGGAAAGAGTACCCATGCATGATAGATATTTGCCGACTCGGATATTTTTCAATTTCCATATACTCGGACAACTAGAGATGAAAAGGCCAGTCATCCCCATCTCTCTCTCTCGTCATCTATGGATGAGACAAATCTCTTGTAGAACTTGGAGCAAGAACAACTAAGTACGATGATATAATGATAACAAAAGGAGTGTTATTCACATCTCAACAGTAGTTAGCTACAGACTACAGAAAGAAAAGAATTTCTTGTAAGAACTACGCTTATTCAAAGTGGTTTTCATGGTTAGGGAACGGCAATGTCTCGAGTCACCTTGCTCACTCGAGCAGGCATCTTCATAAGGCGCAGGCTGATCCACACTCATCGGGATCTGTCTCAATAACCGGTCCTCACCTGTTCTTTCACCGGTCTGGTTCTCATTCTGACGTCGCATTAAAAGTGAAAAGGACCGGATTACAAGGGCCCCAATAGAAACTGCTCCAGTTATAACAAATAGACTCCAGAAACTCGAAAGGTGCAAGCTGGTGGAACCTGCTGTAGTTTTGGAATCTAGGCATGCAGAATGGTTGCCAAACCATTTCTCCTCCATCTGTGCCATCTTTGGTCCCTCGGTCACATATAGAATAGCTCGAGAAATGTCAGAAACCAACGGCGACCCCCTTGGAAATACCTGAATATATATAATAACTCAGCCTATTGTAGAGAAAGAGAGAGAGAGAGATAATAACTCAGCCTATTGTAGAGAGAGAGAGAGAGAGAGAGAGGCTTACAAATCCTAACCCAGCGTTCTTGTAGATGGGTCCAACCATGGTATACTTGTCACAGTACTGGTTGAGGAAGATATTGTTGTATGGAATTTCGTCAAAAAAGGCAGACACTCCTCCCCCCCGGCTACCTTTGGTCAGTGCATCAGCGATCTCATCTCTGTTGGAGAGTGCCTTAATCTTTGAATCCGGGACGTTCAACCATTTTAAGAGGCGCACCACGAACGTACCGTTTCGGTATCCTATGGTGTCACCATCTTTTAGTAGGGTTTCAAGGTCTGTAACAGAGGGTTGGAGCCGTTGGACGGTGAGCATGGATGACAAGCTGGCCGTGTAGCTCGATTGGAATATGAAAACCACAAACACCCAGATGATCACTACCACTCGGCAGAGATTGCTGGCTGGCCTCTCCCCTAGTCACAGACAGAATAGTGTGCTATCATTCAGTCATCTTCGTTTAGAGGAAGACCACGAATATCACTTTACGAACAGGCATATCTCTCTCTCTCTCTCTGATTGGACAGAGAAACCACATCATTTCTCAAAGACCGGTCAATCTTTTGTTTTATTATATGGACGAGAGACAGTCCTATTGTGTCAATATTAATAGCGCATGCCTTTCAAATCGGCATCAAAGGAAATTGTGCACATCCTTTTAGAGGACGGAACAAATGGTGAACACGCAAATTCAACCAATAGTTGCAAGTGAGGGTGATAAGGACAAAGAAAACTTACTTTGTTTGAAGACCAAAGTTGAGAAGATGAAGTAGAAGATCATGCCCATCTGCTCACTAACAGAGCCTTTGAACTCAGTGTCTTGACCCATGCCACGCTCAAGAGCCCACACAACGAGCCCAGTGAAGATGAAGAAAGCCAATGTGATCAGCCATAGCTGCCAAGTCAAGGGCTTGAGAAACACCAATGCATTCTTTTGTTCGGCCTGGATCGGAACGATCATGGACACCCCGGACTCAGTGTAGGGCAAGGTGAAGTCGACGTAGTTGGACCTTTCTGCAAGGATGGTAGTATCACCCACCACTGCATCAAGTCTCTGCCTCACCATTGACAAAACTGTTTACATCAATAAGGATAGATTTGCATGTGTAATTGATTAATTAGGATGCAGGGTTTGCCTGTTCAACTTCATATAAGTATAACCAAGAAGTCCTATTAATTTAAGGAGAAAAACTCAAACTTATCGAAAGTAGAACAGCGAAAGGACTCACAATCTGGTCATTGATCACATAGACTTGCCGCAGAATTTGACCCCAAAATTCGTACAAATTAGAAAAAGTTACCGTTGTGCGCATTTCCATGTTCTCTCTCTCTCTCTCTCTCTCTCTCTCTCTCTCTCTCTCTCTCTCTCTCTCTCTCTCTCTCTATCTATCTATCTATCTATCTATCTATCTATCTATCTATCTATCTATCTATATATATATATATTCACTAGTACATTGTCTCTTTCCTCTAAATCATGAACTGAGATCTATAATTATCAGGGTTGCAGTGAAACAAACGTGAGGATTAATGAGTTAGGTAAGGTAATTCAGTTCTTGTTCTAGTCCAACTGAATTTAACAAGAAGCTGGAAATAACAGAAGTTCTAACGCAGAGCTGGAACGCTCACCTTAAGGTAGACTCGATAAACTAGATCGTCGTAGCTCCCGTCAGTCTCCTCGAAGGGTTCAAAGTTATAAGGAAGTGTGTAGTTCAAAACATCTACCACGGCCTTGAACAACTCAACGCAATATCCTTTAAACACAGTCACATTATCCTGATCCTTTTGGACATCTGCGAACTCAGGGTATGCTTTTTGATTGGGCACTCCAATCTTCAATATCTTCCCACCTGGAACCGCCCATCCTCTTGGAACCTCTGTTGAATCTTCACCAGGCCAGGTAATAATAGATTGAAGACTATGAGTACTGCTTCTATTTGGAAACTTCATGTTGTTGTGCATCGCTTGCACTTTCGGGCTCCTCAACGACAGCCCGGAATCCGGTCTCCAGAATCCTGTTTCGTTTACGCCTCTGTCCAACACATTGACTATCTGCAGCAATTTAGATTGTAGCTGCCCGTTCACAACGCGGAATTCGCCACTTAATCCTCTTGCCAATTTAGTCTCTCGCAATTCTTCCAAAAGTTTCATACCTGAAGGACGTATAGGCGGGTCTTCCCAATTCCAACTCCTGTTTGTTTTCAAGAACTTGTAAGTACCAACACCAGTGACTTTCTCTACGGCCAGACCCAGTGCCTGTATAGTGTCATAGGCCCATAAACCAAACACGTTGAGCTCCGGTAGCGGCTTGATTCCAGGATAATCTAATCGAAATCTGTGGCGCCATCTCTCTGCGAACTCTCCTAATTTTGAGGATCGGGGCACATATGACTTGACTCCAAGAACACCTCTCATTGAATCAAGAACCGAAGCATTGATGGAGTCCAACTTATTCCCTATGGAGTTAGTGATGATCCAAACATAGTCCTTGCTCATCATGCCTTGCTCATAAACAAGTTTAAAGAACCGAACACCAAGAGAAATAGGCAAGTGCACTACGAAGACCCTTGTCTGGTTTGAAGCCAGATTCTTCAGCTCTTCCTCGATGAATCCGTTCGTGGAGGAAGGTGGAATTGGAGTTGTATACGGCACAGAAACACCAATCTGCTGAAGTTCATCGGTTAGAAAGGGGATCAATCCCATCCCGAATTCAGAGTCTTCGAAAATCGGCCTGATTTCTCGCCATCCACAGGTTTGGATAAGCTCGACTATGGCGCCTACTTGGAAGGAATCGTCTTGCGCAGTTCGAACAAAGTAGGGAGATTTTGTAGAAGACAAGGAAGGGCTCGTCGCAGTGAAGGAAATTATGGGCACCTTAGCCTTATCGCCGAGCTCGGCTATTAACGCCACTTCTTCAGATCTCTGCGGTCCGATAATGGCTTCCACTCCCACGTTGTTCAATAGTTCAATGGCTAAAGTAAGAAATTGTAAAGTGTGAATTGCATGAGACAGTTGATTCGTTTTTCAAAGAAACTTTATTCTACTACTGATAGAAGGAGTGGAGATTTTGCATGACACTCGTACCGTTTGATGCAACTTGAACTACGTCTCTGCCGGAATGACGCCGGTGAATAACCAACTTCTTGTTGTGATTGTAAATGGAATTGAAATCTTCAATAGCTAGAGAGATGCAAACGTCACTCATTTTCCCCAACTTAGTCTCCAAATCAAGGATTAAACCAACGTTTACTGGTACCGGAGATTCGCTCTCAGCATGAGAAAGCAAGGAACTGTGAAGGGCAGCAAAGAGCAGAAGAGCAAGAACCACCATTGCTGCTATTGTTTCAAATACAGAAACTCGTTTGAAATGCAGAAACTCAGCCCACACTAATATTCAACTCTCGAAATACGCTTGATATTGTAAAAGCAACATTTTCCTGATTGATGTTCCACAATCTAGGGCTACTCACTTTTCTCCGTTGACGCTGGAAGAGTGCTAACTGCGTCAACTTGCTTTGGCATATATATGACTTCAGTTATGCAGGCAACAATGTCGAAAAGCCCATGTCTAAATTTTCACATATTTTATTTTACGACAATATATTTTTATGATTACATAACTCCGCTCATGTAAGGATCACCCTTGCATTGCCCGTCCCAAGCCCGAATAAAGGAGGAAGGTTGTGTTCAGTCTTCTGACAACCAGTGTAAAACTTCGTCAAAATTTTATAACATGGATTACAAAAATTATAAACATTGCTTTGGGACGTCCCCGCCTAGCGACATGCTGTGAAGCCCGAATGCAGTAATAAGTAAGCAAGGGCCAGTACATTTTCACCCAAACATAGTGAATTAATTGCAAAGAGGGTTCTTACATCATGAATGGGTGTGGGTAAAGAAGTTAGTCCCGCTACATTGTCGCCCGAATGTAGTGAATAATTTTGAGAGAGGGTCTTCTATTTTTATTATAGACGGATGTGGGGGGGGGGGGCAAGGAAGCTAGTCCTAGATAATAAGATTCGTATTAGTTCTTAGAATATCGTAACATTATCCGATAAGCTAATGGAGGTAGTAGATACTATGATTCAGAGAAAGATTAATATTCTATGTTTACAAGAGACAAAATGGGTTGGAGAAAAAGCAAAGGAGATAGAGGATACATGTTTTAAATTATGGTACTCACGTAAAGAAAAGACTCGAAATGAAGTTGGTATTATCATAAATAAAGATTTAAAGGATAGTGTAGTAGACATACAACAATATGGTGACTGAATCACAGATTTTGATTTTGGTACTCACGTAAAGAAAAGGCTTGAAATTAGTGTTAGGAGCACAGATTTTGAATATAGTTTATGCTTACGCACCTGAAGTAGAACTAGAAGATAGTATAAAGACAGTTTTTTTAGAAGAGTTAGATAAGGTGTTTCAAAAGATTCCACAAAGGGAGATGATTTGTTTAGGAGGAGATTTCAATGGACATGTCGATAAAGAGGCATTAGGATATCAAGGGATTCATGAAAACTTCGGTTTTGGGGATATAAACGAGGAAGGTAGGGAGATTTTAATTTTTGCTATGTCATTTGATCTCTTTATAGTCAATATAATCTTCAAAAAGTGAGATGAACATTTAATTACTTATAAGAGTGGCTTATCATAAACACAAATTGATTACTTTATTTGTAGAAAAAAAGATAGAGCGTGTTGTAAAGATTGTAAGGTAATTCCAGGAGAAAGCTTAACCACCCAACATTGACTTTTAGTTATGGATTTATAAATAAAAAAATAGATAAAGAAGAAAAGAGTGCATCGAGCTATTCGGACTAAATGGTGGAACCTCAAAAGCGAGAAAGAATATATATTTAAACAGAATGTCCTTCAAGGAGATGTTTGGAATTATGTTGGTACACCCTGTGATATGTGGAACAATATGGCTATACATATTAGGAAAGTGGCGAAAGATGTGTTAGGGGTATCTAAAGGAGGTGTACCGGCACAAAAAGAAGCTTGGTGGAGGAGTGAAGCAGTACAAAATAAAATCAAGGCAAAGAGGACATGTTACAAATTACATTATGCTAAGAAAACTAATGAAACTTTAGAAGCTTATAAGAAAGCAAAGAAAGAAACGAAAAAGGCCGTTAGTGAAGCAAAAGCTAAGATTTGGGAAGATTTATATAAAAAACTCAACTCAAAAGAGGGTGAAAGAGATATTTTTAGGATAGCTAGGGCTAGAGATAAGAAAACTAAAGATCTTAATTATGTTAGATGCATAAAAGACGAGGATGGAAAAATTCTAGTGGCAAATGATGATATAAGAAATAGATAGAAAAACTATTTTTATAATCTTTTTAATGAAAATAAAGATGTTAGTATTAGTTTAGAAGATTTAGCCAAGTCAAAAAAGTATATAAACCACAATTTCTACCAACGTATTCAAAAGAATGAAGTCAAAGAGGCTCTTAAACATATGAAAGGTGGTAAATTGGTAGGACGAGATAATATTCCTATAGAAGTTTGGAAAATACTAGGAGACAAAGGAATCACTTGGCTCACAAGACTATTTAATAAAATATGAAAAAACCAAAAGATGCCCGAGGAATGGAGAGCAAGTATACTTATACCCATATATAAGAACAAGGGAGACATTCAAAATTATGTGAATTATCGAGGTATCAAGTTAATGAGCCATACTATGAAATTATGAGAAAGAATTATCGAACGTAGGTTAAAACAAGTATCAAGTACAACAGAGAACCAATTTGGATTCATGCCAGGCATATCTACTATTGAAGTGATTCACCTTTTGAGATGTCTTATGAAACATTTTAGAGCAAAAAAGAAAAACCTTCACATGATATTTATTGATGTAGAAAAAGCTTATGATAGGGTACCGAGGAAGGTTCTTTGGAGAACTTTGGAAAAAAGAGGTATCCCATTGACATACATTAACTTTATAAGAGACATGTATGATGGTGCAAAAACATGTGTGAGGACTCAGGAAGGAATGATAGACTTCTTTGAAGTTAATATTGGGTTACATAAAGGATCATCTTTAACTCCATACTTATTTATAATGGTGATGGATGAGTTAACAAAACATATTCAAGATGAAATACCTTGGTGTATATTATTTGCAGATGACATTGTATTAGTGGAGGAGTTTAAGGACAAATTTAATAGAAAATTGGAACCATGGAGAGAATTATTAGAAAGCAAAGGCCTCCGACTTAATAGAACAAAGACATAATATTTGGAATGTAAGTTTGATTATTTGGTGACCTCAGAGGATATAGAAATTAAAATTGAAACACATTGCATTACCCAAAAGGAAAGTTTTAAATACCTAGGATCAATTTTTCAGAGTGATGAAAGAATTGATGGAGATGTTATGCATAGAATTAATGATGGTTGGTTAAAATGGAGAGGAGCATCAAGTATTCTTTGTGATAAGAATATACCATTAAAGTTAAAAGGTAAATATTATAGAGCAGCAATTAGGCCTGCCATGTTTTATGGTTTTGAGTATTGGGCCGTTAATCATCAACATGTACAAAAGATGTTTGTGACAGAAATGAAGATGTTGAGATGGATGAGTGGTCATACTAGAAAAGACCGTATACATAATGAGGTTATTAGAAACAAATTAGGAGTGACGCCAATAGAGGATAAAATGAGAGAATATCGTTTAAGATGGTTTGGACATATAGAAAGAAGATCAAAAGAAGAACCCGTAAGAAGGTTAGAAAAACTAAATTTGGAAAGTATTAAAAGAGCTAGAGGACGACCATAAAAGTGTTGGAAAGAAACAATAAAAAATGATCTAGCTTATTGGGAGTTATCTGCTAACATGGTACACGATAGAGATTTGTGGAAACAAAGAATCCATGTAGCCGACCCCGTCTAGTATAGGAAAAGGCTTAGTTGTTGTTGTTGTTTATATTTTTATGATTACATGCGTTGTAATTTAAAATAAATATTGTTGTGATAACTAGGAGCCAATGCCATGAGGACTAGGGATGATATAATGCAAAGAGAAAGCTGAAATTCCAAGTTGTTGATTACGAACCTGATTTGTTGGATTTGGTAATTGAACAAATTATCCAAACATTATTTGGATCCAATATGGTTAGTATGAGTCAAAATGTGGAGTCAGATTCGGTTGAAAAGATGCAAACAGACTTGAATTGGTTCAAATTCCTGTAGGTTGCTGAGATCTGGATCTCGATCCATGACAGTGGATGTTGTTGAGTTTCAAAGCCCTGCGACGTGAGATTGATACAAACTGTTGACGTAACTCAGATACTGGATCGGGTTCCATATTCCTTTGCATCGGATATATTCTTTGTGTTTGGACGCCTGTGTAGCACTTCCATTCCAAACCCAAGTCTTCTAATTAGAGTGTTTTTCATGTATCTATACCTAATATGATCCATTTACATCTACCCCAAGAACCTTCATCCATTGGACCCAATATTGTTTTTTTTAATTGAAGTAAATTGCTAATTATGCCGAACTTACATGTATGGCTTCCAGTACTATATATATATATATATATATACAACAACAACAACAACTAAGCCTTTTCCCATACTAGATGGGGTCGGCTACATGGATTCTTTGTTTCCACATATCCCTATCGTGTGCCATGTTAGCAGTTAACTCCCAATGAGCTAGGTCATTCTTTATTGTTTCTTTCCAACACTTTTGTGGTCGTCCTCTACCTCTTTTAATACTTTCCAAATTTGGTTTTTCTAACCTTCTTACAGGTTCTTCTTTTGATCTTCTTTCTATATGTCCAAACCATCTTAAACGATGTTCTCTCATTTTATCCTCTATTGGTGCCACTCCTAATTTGTTTCTAATAACCTCATTATGTATACGGTCTTTTCTTGTATGACCACTCATCCATCTCAATTATTTCTGTCACAGACATCTTTTGTACATGTTGATAATTAATTGCCCAACACTCAGAACCATAAAACATGGCACGCTTAATTGCTGCTCTATAATATTTACCTTTTAATTTTAATGGTATCTTCTTTTCACAAAGAATACCTGATGCTCCTCTCCATTTTAACCAACCAGCATTAATTCTATGTGTAACATCTCCATCAATTCATCCATCACTTTGAAAAATTGACCCTAGGTATTTAAAACTTTCCTTTTGGGGAATGCAATGTGTGCCAATTTTAATTTCTATGTCCTCTGAAGTAGCCAAATGATCAAACTTACATTCCATATATTTTGTCTTTGTTCTACTAAGTCAGAGGCCTTTGCTTTCTAATGTTTCTCTCCATAGTTCCAATTTTCTATTAACTTTTTCCTTAGACTCCTCCACTAATACAATGTCATCTGCAAATAACATAGACCAAGGTACTTCATCTTGAATATGTTTTGTTAACTCATCCATCACCATTATAAATAAGTATGGACTTAAAGTTGATCCTTGATGTAACCCAATATTAACTTCAAAGAAGTCTGTCGTTCCTTCATGAGTCCTCACACATGTTTTTGCACCATCATACATGTCTCTTATAAGGTTAATATATGTCAATAGGATACCTCTTTTTTTCAATGTTCTCCAAAGAACCTCCCTTGGTACCCTATCATAAGCTTTTTCTATATCAATAAATATCATGTGAAGGTCTTTCTTTTTTGCTTTAAAATGTTTCATAAGACGTCTCAAAAGGTGAATCGCTTCAATAGTAGATCTGTCAGGCATAAATCCAAATTGGTTCTCTGTTGTACTTGATACTTGTCTTAACCTATGTTCAATAATTATTTCCCATAATTTCATAGTATAACTCATTAACTTGATACCTCGATAATTCACACAATTTTGAATGTCTCCCTTGTTCTTATATATGGGTATAAGTGTACTTGCTCTCCATTCTTCGGGCATCTTTTGGTTTTCCCATATTTCATTAAATAGTCTTGTAAGCCAACTGATTCCTATTTCTCCTAGTATTTTCCAAACTTCTATAGGAATATTATCTGGTCCAACCGATTTACCACTCTTCATATGTTTAAGAGCCTCTTTGACTTCATTCTTTTGAATACGTCGGTAGAAATTGTGGTTTATATACTTTTCTGACTTTGCTAAAACTCCTAAACTAATACTAACATCTTTATTTTCATTAAAAGATTATAAAAATAGTTTTTCCATCTATTTCTTATATCATCATTTGCCACTAGAATTTTTTCATCCTCGTCTTTTATGCATCTGACATAATTAAGATCTTTAGTTTTCTTATCTCTAGCCCTAGCTATCTTAAAAATATCTCTTTCACCCTCTTTTGAGTTGAGTTTTTTATATAAGTCTTCCCAAATCTTAGCTTTTGCTTCACTAACGGCCTTTTTCGCTTCTTTCTTTGCTTTCTTATAAGCTTCTAAAGTTTCACTAGTTTTCTTGGCATAATGTAATTTGTAACATGTCCTCTTTGCCTTGATTTTATTTTGTACTGCTTCACTCCTCTACCAAGCTTATTTTTGTGCCGGTACACCTCCCTTAGATACCCCTAACACATCTTTCGTCACTTTCCTAATATGTATAGCCATATTGTTCCACATATCACAGGGTGTACCAACATAATTTCAAACATCTCCTTGAAGGACTTTCTGTTTAAATATATCTTCTTTCTCGCTTTTGATGTTCCACCATTTAGTCTGAATAGCTCGATGCACTCTATTCTTCTTTGTCCATTTTTTTATTTATAAATCCATAACTAAAAGTCGATGTTGGGTGGTTAAGCTTTCTCCTGGAATTACCTTACAATCTTTACAACATGCTCTATCTTTTTTTCTACAAATAAAGTAATCAATTTGTGCTTGTGATAAGCCACTCTTATAAGTAATTAAATGTTCATCTTGCTTTTTGAAGATTGTATTGACTATAAAGAGATCAAATGATATAGCAAAATTTAAAATCTCCCTACCTTCCTCGTTTATATCCCCATAACCAAAGATTTCATGAATCCTTGATATCCTAATGCCTCTTTACCGACATGTCCATTTAAATCTCCTCCTAAACAAATCATCTCCCTTTGTGGAATCTTTTGAAACACCTTATCTAACTCTTCCCAAAAAACTGTCTTTATACTATCTTCTAGTTCTATTTGGGGTGCGTAAGCACAAACTATATTCAAAACCTCTGCTCCTAACACTAATTTCAACGTCATGATTCAGTCACCATATCGTTGTATGTCTACTACACTCTCCTTTAAATCTTTATTTATGATAATACCAACTCCATTTCGAGCCTTTTCTTTACCTGAGTACCATAATTTAAAACCCGTATCCTCTATCTCCTTTGGTTTTTCTCCAACCCATTTTGTCTCTTGTAAACATAGAATATGAATCTTTCTCCGAATCATAGTATCTACAACCTCCATTAGCTTACCCGATAATGTTCTGATATTCCAAGAACCAATACGAATCTTATTATCTAGGACTAGCTTGCATCCGTCCATAATCAAAATGCGGAGATCCTCTTTAAAAAAAATTCACTACATTCGGGTGTTAATATGGCGGGACTAACTTCTTTACCCACACCCGTCCATGATGTGAGAACCTTCTTTGCAATTGATTCACTACATTCGGGCGAAAATGTAGTGGCCCTTGCTTACTTCTTACTGCATTCGGGCTCTGCAGCACGTCGCTAGGCGGGAACGCCCCAAAGCAATACTCATAATTTTTGTAATCCATGTTGTAAAAATCCGACGAAGTTTTACGCTGGCTGTCGGAAGCCTAACACAACCCTCCTCCTTTATCCGAGCTTGGGACTGGCAATGCAAGAGTGATTCCTTACATGGGCGGAGGGACGAAGTATATTGAACATAAACACTCGGGGCGCCATGCGAAAAGACTACGTTTGTTGAATAGTTGAGAGTGACCAAGAAGAGTACGATGTATATGGATGGCGATTGATTGAGGTTAGAGGGACGAAGTCAAGTTGTACATCGTCAAGGCTAGCTGGACTCAGTAGAAAACAAGAACATGATCAAGGACAATCTAGAGATGAGAATATTGGAAAAGTGGCGTTTGTTTTTTTGGTAGATTACTTGAAATGACAGAAGATCTCTCTAGCGACACATACATATCAAAGATCGAAGAATTTTACTTTTCGCATTGCGCCCTCAGTGTTTCTGTTCCTTTTCTCAGTTCCAGAGTCGCTGTTTCAATTTTGATCATTCGATAGTGAGCTGCACATTTATCTCGATGGTTTAAAAACCTTCAGATACCCAAATTCTGAATATCCAACCTGTAGGAATTATACACAGAAATCGTCAAAAGGTCCATGCCGGAAAAGTTTTGGCCGGAAGGAATCTATTCTGATGGGCAAGAACAGTCGGTCTTGTGCGAAACTGGAAGAAGTTTGTGTCCAGAATGACCTGTTATTTAAGGACCGCTCCCACAAACAGAAATCCGTTAAAAAGTTTCAGAAATCGCGGACGTTATTATTATTATTCTATGTTAAATCCGGCGATGAAAAATTCTTGCCCGAAATGTTAGTAAGATTCCACAGTATTTTTAAATTCTGGAATCCACTGTGATGGATCGAGATTTACGAAAATATCACATTGGAATTGTTTTCTAATAGATTCTAAAGCTTTAAAGCGCATGCATTGTTCCGAAAAAAGTAAGATTTGTGCTAGTGCAACTTGCTTGTGATATTTTCCTCCTCGTTGTTGCGACCTCACCGAAAAGTTTGCATGACAGCAGATATCATTGAGTTGAATTGCAGTTGGTTGTGCGAGAGACTGTCCATGCAATGCAATGGAGTTGAATCACTGCATCGCGAATGCTAGTAAAGTCAAACAAGTTTGATTCGGTAAATTTTGCACATAAAAAAACAACAAATAAATGTTCAAGGTGTTTGATATTTCACACTTTTGTTTGGACTTGATTTGCCATTATCAGATTTAATTTTTCAAATGCAATAGATTTAACTTGATTAGTCTTTCATGAACACAACTAAACCCTAAACATCAACAATATTAATAGTATGATAATTATTTAAAATCTTTTGTATGCATCAAAGAGAAATAATGATTGGCTTTCACTTATCTCTAGATCAAATCCCTCTACTTCTTTCAGCGAAAAAGGAAAAAATGATCCGAACCTTTATTATTTTAGGTTCAAGTTTGACTGGAACAATATTCTACGATTAGCCATTAGTTCACTTTCAAACAGACTGATTTATTATCTCTTATTTGATTTACTATTCCTTTATATTATAATGAGTGTAGAGTCAAATGTTTTGGCAAGATGAATCCATATTAGTTTATCCTTCGTAGGAATAATATCTCGGGGTTTGCAGCGATAACTGGGTATATCCACTACACGACCATTAACTAAAATATGTCCATGGTTAACTAATTGCCGATTCATATGCTTCATTCTTGATCTCATTGCATACCTTTTTTTCGTAATAAAAAGTGTTGATGAGCAATTCCGCGTCTGAGTTCGGACCAGGAGTTGAAAAAATGCCATGGGGACGCCTCGTCGCCGGTGACGTGATTGAAGGAGCAGCCAATTAAGATCCCGTCCAATAATTGTCACCTGATGAGCAGGCAAACTTCATTTGAAACTTTATAATGAAATCTTGAGTTATTAATCAGCAAAACGAGAAAGAGACTCGTCCAACTACGGCGGAGCTAGGATTTTTGTCTTTTGAAGGCATGAGGGTAAAAAATTGTCCTTTTAATTGCTCCAAACACCTCATTTGATAATCATGTGTTATTGCAGATCGAATCATCGACATAAGATACATAAAGAAATAGCAATACCATTAAGATTTGTACAAGTACCCTCGCAGTGATACGTGACATCATGATCTCGAAACGTGATACATTAGAATTATTCAAATATAAACAAAATGTCTTCCAAAACTTTATTATCAATCATAAAGGTATAAGTCTACATAATTATAAATAAGTTTATAATTTACATCATTTTTAAACTAAAACAACCTTTTCCACATACAACCGCTACTCTCAAGCCAATGTACTGGTGGTCCTGGCCGGTCGTAGATTGGCACGAGAAGTGCCGGGTGGTGCTCGGTTACCGCGAGCTCCTTCATCTCGTTGCCCGGACTGGTGCCTTTCTCCTCCTCCTAACCACCATCTGCTATTCTTGTCGCATATCTTCATTGGGTGATCGGTTGACAAGGTCATTGCCGCAGCACTCCGGTCGCCTTCCTATCCAATTGCCATGAAATTCACCCTGTTCATGCTTGATTGTAGCCAGCTAATGGTTCCCTTCTTTGTGATACATATATAGGACGGTGCGTCCTGTACTGAGTTGGACGCTCTACTTGGCTGGCTCATCGGTGCTCATGCTGGTTGTGGCCAATGCTCAAGCTTCCGGTCGGGTTCGGCCGGGTCTTGCTTGTATCAGACCCGGAGAATATCCATTGTCTCCATTCATGAAGGTATGCTGAAAGGTTTTTTGACAGCCATAAGTATTTGGACAAGTTTGAACTAGGTGGTTCCGCCATCTTATTCTTAACAATAATGACTCATTGTTTCTAATATGGGTTCTGAAAAGAGATCAGGGCCAAACCACCCTTGTTGACATGGTTGAGATAGGAGGCGCATGTTTTTTAGATAGCACGCATTTTGGTTATTATTTTCACTGTGCTTTCTTTGTGCACGCTTGAGTGTGTGCGTGTGTATGTATATATAGAGAGAGAGAGAGTCACCTTGGACATGCTCACCTATTATTTTTGATACATATGCTACCTAAAAGCAATGGATAGACACGAGTGAGTAGCGAGTGGTTTGACTGGAACTAATATGAAAAGTAAACACATACCATAAATATTCAAACTCTATCCAAACTGATTTTAATCATTTAATCAAGTATTATAAGTTGTTGAGATTGAAAATAAAAAAACATGTACATGTATTTTATTTTTCAATCTCAATGATTGATATTAATTTAGATAGAGTTTACATATGAGTAGTTTGTATTATATATATGGTAGTGTATTTTTAATCCTCCTCAAACATTTTCACTGTTTGATTACCACGATCAATAGTGAAGATAATCTTAAAAAGTGGAATACCATTGTACTATCTATACTCTCATTTAAAGCACAAAGGTACCCTCGACTTTTTTATTTGAAATCTTTATCATTGATCGCCGTAATCGAATGTGGAGATGTTTAAAGAGATTTAATGATATATTGGATTGAGCTTATACCGAATATATACTTCTCAACTACTACTATCTAATTGCCATTGAAGGACAGTTGAAGATGGTACCTACAATATACTAGCCTTG
Source organism: Brasenia schreberi (assembly GCA_036023115.1). Lineage (NCBI taxonomy): Eukaryota > Viridiplantae > Streptophyta > Magnoliopsida > Nymphaeales > Cabombaceae > Brasenia > Brasenia schreberi. The sequence continues at coordinate 23,442,099 of JAYKKT010000079.1, read as the reverse complement.
TCACATTATATGGTCTCCATGTGATAAGGATGATGTCACATGATTGGGTCTCCATGTGATAAGGATGGCGTCTTATTGGTGATATCTTTGATTGTTCGATTGTATTTACTCTTAGACGACCTAGAGGGAGATCTTTATAATTTGTATATGTTGTCCACAATCGATTTGTTACTTGGGTCCAACCGGTGTCGGTACCTGATCGCACCCAACATGTGGCAATATGCCCAAACGGTGCTTCCATTGCCCTTGTCATACGGCTAGAACTGCCTGCAGCCCGGACTTCATCTACTATTGAGGTCTCTTTGGGCTTCTTTGATAGATTTGACTTTTTATGAGTCCTTGCTTGTTTCCCATGGGAAGAGCATGAATCGACCACTTCGGCCTCTTGGCCTAAGGCGGCAATCTTCTCTCTTATGAGCTTGAAATCCCTTCTTAGGCAAACAAGCTAATCCTCTCGATTTTTATAATACATTTTTGAAATATGACTTAATGAGCATGAAGCCCGGCTCGATACTTCACACGATCCTTCCAAACTAGACATGTCTTGAAATGCTTTAAGATAAATAAAAACCCATGCATAAGTGAGATATTAACACCACGATTTCGAAATATTGGAATTGAAAAAGTCCACCAAAGCTTGAAATCCCACAAGACTTGAGTCCCACCGGGCATGCCAATTCTGTAGACGTGAAATTTTCACTCCAAGCCTATGTAGAGACTTGGAATAAAACTCTCAACTCTACTTCATGCGTGAGCGTGCCAGCTAGTTTTCTAAAAACTAGCAAAAATTAAATATGACGAGCGATTGTTGCTAATTGGGCTCTTTTTATATTAGGCTTTCTTAAACTGATGCTCAAGGGTCAGTCTAAGCGCTTAGGGATTCCAACTAAATAAACGAGACTTCCAAATTCACGTGAAAAGCAAAGGTGTTGAGAATGGAAAACAAGTGCACTTGATTTCAAGTTTCAAAATGAACAAGTTCTGAAAAACAGAAAACTCTATTTTGAGGACTTGTTTCTCAAATCTTTTTAAATATCTTAAAAACATTCAAAAATCATCAAAATTTTACAAGACTAAGCTTGAGATGTGAAGAGTCTAGAACATCTTTTAGATTATTATTCGGAGTTGTATTATTGTAGAATTAAATATGGGAAGTGCCTCTACTTAGGCACTCATAACTGTTCTATAACAAAAATACAGAGACTCAAAGATAAGCCTATATCTCAGTGCTCAGAGTTTCAAATTTAATGAATTTGGTCTTGCTGGAAAGCTATTGAAGTCAGATTTTCAATAAACCAAAAGTCATCAATTTTGGAAACACACAAACAGAGTTATGGGATGAATACCTGGCTCTGTTGCATAAAAACTGGTTGGACAAACAATTTACAAAAACTTTCCTAATTTTGCATAGTTTTAATTACAATATTGCATAGCCCTAAAATTCTTGCAAACTCACACGAATTAAAATTGCAACAACACGATATCACGAATTAAATTGCTGAAGAGAAATGAATTGAAATATACTTAATAGCTTAAGCATTAGAGAATATAGAGTATTTATAGAATATAGAGAGTTAGAATCAAGAACTCAAACACATAGAGTGCATAATCAAAAGAAAAGAAAATTTCAGCAACATCTACTTCTATTACATGATGGGGGGAGACAAAGCTCCATTAATACAACCCCTTTTGAATTGAATATGAAGAAGAGATATGGAAGAACAAGTTAGAGCGACACTTACTCGGACTTATACAATCGATCGACCTAAGGTAGTGGCCGACCCTCACTTGATCTCTTTCCCCCTTTGCTTGATTACTCAAACTCTCTCTAAGCCTTGGCCTAGATCCTACACTCCCTTCCCTCTCTAATGCTTTTCCCTAACAGCTCTCATACTCTCAAAAACTCAACACTCCCAAGATGGGATTCACGCCCCGCCCTTGGCCTCAATTTATAGGCCAAGGGTGGGTCTTCTAGGCCCTTCCTTGGGACGGGTGATCCAAGGTCCAAAACCAGCCCCAAGGCCTTCCATTTCACGTGGTCAAGTGGTCCTTCATGGTCAAAGGTGGACCAGCCCCATGTGGGTTTATTTGAGCTTGAGTCATGTCCTTTTTGTCCTAGACGTTTGGACTTTAATGCACTTGGCTAGGCTTGATTCAAGGTCTTGATCATCCTCCTTTGTGGCTCATCCTTCCTTGCTTCATGTAAACTTGGTACATGGGCTGGATGTGGCTTGATAAATCTTTGAAATCAACACAAGATTCAATCTGTTTCATCTTGCAAAAGTCGGCTAATCCTTATCAAAAGGTAGCATTTGATTCAAACAAGTTCTTGATTTGATTCAATACACAATTTGAGCTGCCTTGATTTTGACCCATTTGATTTGATTTTTTGATGAATATATGCTTAGACGTGGTCCACTCCCTTGCTTCCGGGCTTATCCTTCGTGAGCTCAATCCTAGCTTGAAGTGGGCCCCACCTGTTTGCCTGTCATATCCTTCAACTCTTATCCCTTTAACTTTAATTTAAAACATTTAATTTGAAACCTTTAAAAAGATTTAAAATCTCATTTTAAAGCAAAAGGTTTTAAATCATTTGGGCTTTCGAAATTGGTGGTGTTTGAAAAAAAAAATTGATAATCGTGTGTGATGCACATGGAGTGTGAAATTTTAGAAACTCAAAACATCAATGAGCTTGAGGAGAAACTTATGAAGACCGACTGCCCCAAGTGGGATAATCCCATGCCATTTTGACATTTTGGGTTTTCGAAATTCATTTTCAAAGGGAACTCGTTTTAGTGGGGTAATCCCATGCTATTTTTGGTGGGCTTCGAAATTCATTTTCTAACACTCCCAAATTTCGAAAGCTCAAATGATTTAAAACCTTTTGCTTTAAAATGAATATTTTAAATCTTTTTAAATGTTTCAAATTAAAGGTTTTAAATTAAAGTTAAAGCTGGAGGATATGCATGAATCACACCCTATACTCGAATTCATCCAGTATCAGATCTTACTTTAATTGGATCTTGCATAATTGAGAGAAGTTTTATAATCATAATTACTATCTATACATTCCTTTTATTATCCACACACTCTTTTTTCACAAATACTCAAAATACTCACGACACAATTTCTCCTTTCTCTTTCCTACAAATAAACACCTGATGATTTTTCAACAACTGTTTGAAGTCTCATTTTCATGCATTGTAAGTATTACTGATTTATATTTGACACTCGAAAAAAATAATCAAATTGAAGAACAAATAAACTAATAAACTCTTAAAAATAATGAGTAACTTTTTTATCGAATGGAAGAAGGAAAAGATAATAAAATCCATTGTAGATGAGTTTGAGATTGGATGGTTGATTAAACACAAAAAAAATGAATATTATAAGTTCTTCATGGAATCTTTTTCTTCTTCGCCTTTTTTTTTATTAGGTTGTCATAGTCAGAAATAGAGACACGGTTAAACTACTTCTCTCCCTCTAGAAAAACGTGGTTGAGCCGCATTTCTCTATCCACCTCTGTCATTTTGATGTCTTCTACTATATACTTAAGTTCTATCATAATGCTTTCACAGGGGGTGCCCTAACATTTTCCCTTTTTTTCCTATAGCAAGCTGATTTTAGGACCAAAGAATTCCTATCATATATACATTCAAAATGTAGGCAGTCAAATGTCATATCACAAACGTTAGGCATCGATTATAAATAAATAGAAGATCCATGCAGTGCTTTTCCTATCAGATGGGCAGTTGTTTCCAGCTACTTCTTCTTTTGAAGGAATGGAACCCATCTCAGAAAACTAAACTGCTGGCTTCCCTTGCTGAGTTCGTAGTCGCCGGAAGGTGATGAAGATTCCAACCACGAATCCTGGCACCTGATCGAACGAACCGATTTTAACAGCCTCAGAATGAAAGCTTGGGAATCAATGTGCTATTCTTCGTTCTGACTAGAAGGGCTCTATGAAATGACTTACAGATACAAGCCTAAACTAAAATATGGTCACATATTTGCACATCTTGCACGTTCCCGACCCGCCATCCTTCTAAGACATTTATTTTCTCTTTTATGTACTGTCTTTACAAAATGACCTCCAAGGCTTTAAGCATTAACCAAACTAGTTTTACGCCTTGTCGGACTCTCTCTCTCTCTCTCTCTCTCTCTCTCTCTCTCTCTCTCTCTCTCTCTCTCTCTCTCTCTATATATATATATATATATATATATATATATATATATATATAGAGAGAGAGAGAGAGAGAGAGCAAAATTGGATCCTTCCCATGATGATCTTCACCGAGTATAATTTAAAAAGTTTTAAAAAAAATTGAAACAAATACATAAAATAATATCATTACACTCCCCTAAAAAGTAACCATCAAACATGAATACACCGTGGATAACATCTAATCACTATATATATATATATATATATATATATATATATATATATATATATATATATATATATATTGATACAACGGCAGGCTAAAGCAGGTGTGTGCACTCCAGGAGTCAAACTCAAGGTTTCATAATATAAGGTGGATTATCGCCCCAAGTGCTCTCTCGTTATATATGTGTGCATATATATATATATATAGGTCGATGCATGCACTGTGACAAACGTCGACCAAGTAGAACTGTGCTGACTAATGTACCAGACTTTCTAATGAAGAGAATAAGAAGACGACCACCACTTATTTATCTTTCCCCAGGCCACTGAATTCTTCACCTTATTTGATACTGCACCTAGGCTGGAAGAATACTGGAAAATTAAACCTAATCATCATCCTCATAGTATTAAATATTCAAATAATCATCCTCATAGGGCAAGTGTGTTTGCAATGCATCAAAATGAAATTCCACAGTACGGAGACGTTTATTTAAGTTCGCAGTAACTTCTCCACAGAGAAATCGAGATCTCTGAAACAAGAAACAGCATTTTATAGTCATAATCATTGTGCTTAAGATGAACTTTTGTTAGCCTGTCATAAAAAAATGATGAAGTTTTTGTTCGTCGAGATCAAACAATTTTGCAGGGAGGCATTACGAAATGAACTGCAACTGTGCTGTTCTCAAATCATCATAAAATGGAAACATTTGCCAAAACTATGACTTGGGAGCATGATTAAGCAGTGTTTCAAAACCACGATCACACCTAAGCACATTACATTTTGATAGTCATGCTTGCATTCTCAAACCATAACCCCAAACATAACTCGAGTGGATCAAAGCAATTCTTTTTAAGGAAACCTGAACCCGAGCATATGAGAGCAAATCAGATATGAGATCCAGCAGTTCAATGTTTTCTGAAAGAAAGAAAAGCAAGTGAAGATGAATAGAACTGAACTATCCATCGTCCCCAGACAACTGGGTAGTATCAAAGCAACATTTGAACACCATCATTCAGGCATATGCCTTGAAACAGTATGTCCTCATTTTACAAGCCTCGAGGCATGTTTAAATCATCTGACATCTTGGAAAATTTACAGTTGGATTGGAACATTCTTCCGCTTCCATTCCACGTCTACAAAGCATTGGGTGCACCGCATACGGGATCCAGACTTTCAAATACGCTCTTGTAATACATTAACCATCATGTTTCAGCACAAAGAATTAAAGAATCATGTACCCTTCCGTAGTAAGAGTCAAAGAGCTCCCAGATCAAGTTTTCCAGATTCAGAGCCAACTAAGGGACTGCTAGAATGGGATTCGGCCTTTCTTTCCTTGCCTACTCTGTTCCTTCTTCATTTTGTTTGAGACAACCTTCTGTTTCTTGTCAAAAAGCCAATAACCTGAAGCGATCAACTCCACTACAAGAATATGATGTGTAAACGATTCATTTTCAAAATTTGGTCATAGGATTTATAGGCACATTTAATTCAAGTGAATTTAAGTTACCTTCTAAGTCATTCTCATGTTCGGATTTCACTTCAACGATGACAGTTTAACTTCTCAATCATTCAAGTTCTTTTCCAATCCTCCAACAGGTACGAAAAGAAAGCAACTATGCATGGATGTCATATCCAAGAATTGGTGACGTGAAAAGATGAACGTGGTGCTAGATATCAGATGAGTTCTCAAGAATTTCTAGGATAACAAAATCTCATTCTAAAGTGTCTTCTTGAGATTTATCCACACACCATATTTTCTACAACCAGGCTATGTAAACACGTGATCACAACAATAAAGAGAAAAAACCTCACAAGTAGATCACCCACACAATGTCGTAGCAGAAACAAGACAGAATCTTTGATGCATGCTCATCAACAAGGACAAGAACTGAATGAGCCAAAAAAGAACTAAGTGTAACCTCACGCATCAGAAAATTAAGCAGCTAAGTTCAGTAGCTCAAAGGGAACATACATCTCTATGCGCACAGAAGATCTTCCTGCTGCTGCCCGCAACAAGCCTTGTACTTCTTCCTAGAACCACAAGGACAAACCTTATTTCTTGGGATTTTCTGCAGCCAAGTAGGAGACAATAAGAACAAGAAATGTGATAAAAAGATGTACCCGGAGACAACAACAAAAGGGGACTAGCAGAATGACAAGAAATGAGGAAACCTTCTCTCCAATGGGCAAGACATTTCCATCTCTTTTGGCATCTTTCTTTGGTGTTGAATGATCACTAATGCCCTCAACCTTGATACTTTGGCCGACTGCATCAGACTGTTCGCATATAACATTCTGGAGGTCACCTGGACCAAGTAGATGCCATATGCATCAGAAACTGACCAAAACCAAAATGCAGAATGATATGACCTTGACATCATTTTAATAACACACTAATGTGAAAAGACGACATTTGCAAGACCCACATGCACATGAATTCACTCATCTGAGAAGCAGAGAACTGTGACATGACAACATTATTCTATGAACCACAACTTGCTGATGTCCAAGCACAGAAAAATACCAGTAAGTAATTTCTTGGTGAGGCAAATTAGAAGTTCTCGGTGAGGTTCTAAATGTGATGGTTTTCAAGATAAAAACCTTTTCAATATATCAGGCAAAAAGATAAAATGGCCTTCAAAATTAAAATAGCATTTTTCTTCTACTGTAAAACAATATATGTTTGTCATATAACATTCTTTAAACAAGAGGAACAAAGAAATCCATATTACCTACATTATTAAACAATCTAACATCATCAAAATGCAAATGTCGTAATCAAAGTTTGGATGGTGTTGCTGATATATAATGACCTTAAGAATGAAGGTTGAGCTTTCATAGATAGATGTAGGGCAAATAATCCCAAATAGAAAGTTCCCAATTGTGGGGGACCTCCACCACCACGAAAGGGCCCTCACACCAACTATAATGACGCCTATCATCTCCACCTACAGCATCTAAATCGCATTTTAACAGGAAAAAAACATGGTAAATATGAAGGATAAGTATCACATTCAATAGAAATATCATGGGTGTTTGTGACTGTCTCCATGCATTGAGAAAGATAAAACGAGGTATCCAGGTAATACTACAAACAATTAAGGTCTTGCACCAAGTACTTTGAATTCGACATCCTACCATCATATACAGACCACTCTCCAGAAATTTATTTTTCAAGTGAGTGGTACATAATTTGGGGATTGGCTGATTTTCCTTTCAGTTACCCATCAGAAAGGAACATCGATAACTCTGATACTACAATAATATCAGCACCTTCTATGATGCATTTCTTCCGGACTTAAATATCTAGGCATGCTTTTGCTGTAACCCGTACACTTCCTGAGTGCCCATGACCATTTCCAACCTGGCCATATGGATTCTATTAGATACAGAGCCTGTAACAAAATCCCAAGGTAGGCCAAATGGATGGGAAGAAATAGGAAACCATCTGAAAGCACAAGTGTTGAAACAGAAGCGTCCATGTCACTGAACAGCAAACAATTGTCAACTGGTAACCTAGACAGCAACCAAGATTGTGTCTGTGTCAAGTTGATAACAGGCCGTTACAAATATATATTCCTGCTTCACATGATGTGAATGGGTGGAGACCCTCCAGTAGTACTCTTTGTTTAGCTATATATATACATAGATAGAAAGATAGATATAGACACACATGATTATCAAAGCCTAGCACAAGTTGTCAACGAAATCACAAATATAATGGACATGAGAGAACAAAGGAACATGATGACATAAGTAAACACACAATTATTGTGCAGGCAACACAAGCATATAACCATCATTAAAACTGTACTAATTCAGGACATTCAAATAAAGGTATTAATACCTACAAGACCAAAACAGGTGCATGCAACCCCAGGACTCTTAACAGGTCCCAACCAGACAATCACTAATCTATCACTGTTCACAACAAAGAATAAGAAGAAAGCACCAAAAGTTTGCTGAACAATGTCTGGAAAGTTTTTTCCTTTTATAGCAAAACCCCCTACAAGAAGCATTCCCTGACATAGCACCAGAAAGCCAAACCACCTAGTTATTGCACTTTTGCCTCTTTTGGTCTCAATGTCCTTGGAAGTTGGAACCTTAATATAAGGCTCTACCCAGAAAGCTGAGATAAACACAACAAAAGAAGCCACAAGAAGTATACTTGCACAAACTGTAGAATCCTTTCCAGTTGCAGCTTCATCAGTATCCTCCATAGTTTCATCGGCACCCTCTGCTAATAAGAATTCAATAGCAGCATCAACATTTCCATGTACTTCTTGTAAAACGTGCATTAGTTCACCATTTATCTCTGTTTAAGTCAGAAGTTACATCAGCTAACGCGATGCAATCAGCACATTAAAAACCACAAATATACTCAAGCTTCCAAGCTGGATCTTAAGAACCAATCTTGTAAATACTGTATCGAACTGCATATGGTACCAATGTTGTGATAAGCTTCAGTTATGTGGATGACAACCCTATGCAGCTAAGAGCTGTATAAGTTGTGCATATGCCTACTTAGTCGTAGGCTAAAAAAGTTTAAGTTTAAAATTATCCCAATTGACAATTAGTTCCAAAAAAGTTAGTTAAAATATTAATTAAACACATTTCATAAATATATATCAATTTAAACAATAAATAGTAAATACATATTACTCTTAAACAACATTGTTGATGTTCAAGTCTGACTTAATATCAGTTGTATAGCGTAAAATAGCATAGCAAAACTATCATAAATTTTAAAAAATACATTATTAGCCACATGCTAAAATATTTTAAATTTTAAAACAAAACAAATACAATGAAAAGTAGCATTTTGCATTACTTAAGTACTCTAACAACATTGAAATATAATAGTTAAACAATACTCTTTTGTCCAAGTATAATAAAGGGCGCCCATAAGAGTTTATTTTTTCCTCCCAAAATATTTATTACAAAAATTCTCAAACTTTGAAGACAAAATAATATCATGTCCTAATGTTTTCTAAATTATTAAATCAAACAAGTGCAATACATTTATAGACATGTAAACCAGCAATGGCTTGTAATATTTTGATTTTTCTGTATATGACCTTAAAAGTTGACTCTTTAACTATTTTAAATGAACTCAAATAAGGAAATTTGTTTATTTACATGTAGTATCTAAGTTGCGAGTTGTCTGCTAAACTTGACGCCTTTGTGCCTGTTAAGCATTAAGGGCTCATTGGCGTGCTTATGTGCATGCATAAGCATACTACTGATAACTATGGTACAGGATACCATGTAGTTTATTGAACCTTTATGATAGGGTTCCGATACTTTAGTTTTCTTCATTTAGTGACATGAAATTATCTAAAACTAAGAAACCAAAAATTATAAAAAGTCAAAAATATAATGATATTGTATGTCACAATATGATAATATCATTCTACACAGTGACCTAATGGGTGAAAACAGCAGAGGTGCCATATGATATTCTTGTCTTGGAGCATATGATATGATACAATATTTATAACATCATTAAGAGTAAATGACGTTGAGGTTCACATTAGTACATAGAGGAAAATACCATACCCCTTCCACTTTCTTGGGATCTATGCACCCACTACCACTTATAACAATTTTAATAGATGACGGATTGATGGTTGTCTTTCCACCATTATGAGATTTAGCCTTTTCGACCCAAGTTTTGGCTTGCTCTGATGCAGAAAGTTCAACGTCAACCTGATGGAAGCGTAGTGAAAAGATGCCAACAGTTGGTCACAAGCTTTGCACAAGGACATGAAATGCCTAAGAGTACTTGGAATTTCAATAATGCTTGAGTGCGGTTATGGACCTCAATAATGACTGGTCTTGCAGGCCCATCACAAGGGTCTTCTTTTGTTTAAATGCTGTTATAATGCTCCCCATCATGATATGACCTATCAAGGCGACAACATATCAAGCCCAATGAAGTATTCGTGGAGAGTGTATATCCAGAAAAATGATATATCCCAGATTAGCAAAAGTTTAAAAAAATCAAATTAAGCAGAATGCTCTTGTGAACTACCTACAGGTTAAACTCATAATAAGTGATTTTACAGTTAAAGCTTTGCAGATTATAGCCCTCAGTTCTGTTCTTAGTAATCCTCCAAAAAAATGACGGCCACGTACAATCTCAGGACTAGAAAAGCAAAAAACTCATTCGGCTACAGCTAGTAGATCACCCAAGTTAGTTTCATAAGGTAGATTTCTTTTGTAGTACCACCTACCGAAGGTGTCACACCTAACAAGCCATGGTAAAGTGGCAGAGCAACAGCTTGAAATAAAATAGCCAATCGTAGACTCAGAACAGTTCCATAATGTTATTAGCTCAAAAGAGTCACAATCCAATAACGAGACCCCAAAGTATGCAGTTGTTGCTCCAACTAAGGACCAAGCGAAGCATAAGTCATATAGCATAAATGGCTGCTTACATGAACACATTTGACATGATCAACTTTCAAAGAGATGCTTTAATTATAACTTACATGCTCAACAAGTATAGAACACCTTTCGTACTCAAAGATGGATTATTAAGTTACACCTCATAAACATTTGGCGCATTCTCATTTACAGACACATCTATGATCATTTTAAACTAAACATAACAACACTTTCTTTAATCTTTTCATTTGATTCTGCTGACTTGTTTTCTGGTTTTCGATATGAATTCAAGGCAAAATGTGGTAAAAAAGACCCCTAAACGCAAGACCAAAATGTGATGTGCCACAAGCACATGAGTGTGAATGCGAGACATAGGTGCATGTGTTTTTTGCTGATTCTAAAATAATATTTTTTTATATATATGTCCGACTATCTACGTCTGTGTTCTTGCACAAATGTGTGTGTTTGTGTGCACGTGAATGTGTGTGCATATGTGCGCATGGTGTATGTGAAATGCTCGATAATTTTCCACATAAATAGAAGAAATATCTGAAACAGTAACTATGGTTTCAGACATGGGTGAAGCATCAGGGTTTATCAGTATTGGGTGTTAGGTGCCTCATATAGGTGCAGCGTTCTATTAGAAGCATACATTGACAGAGCAAGTCATAACAAGTCATACATGTCATGAAGGACAATTCATGCCATTACAAGTCATAACAAGTCAGCAACCTTCTGCCCTCTAATGTAATAAAAAAGGGATTTCGTGCCATTACAAGGTTACAAACTGATGAACTTAATAATTGAAGACCAATAAGCTACCAATGCAAATTTCACTATCATCTCCAAAAAATAATTCAATAAATTAATGTCACCTCAAAATTGAAAGAAATAATAAAAAAAAAACAGCTAGAGCTTAAAAGTATTATGATTAACATCCTACAGAGCGCAGAAAATGGCCATCATGACAGAGCTACTCACAAATGAATCATGTGAGTTCCAGCGAGGAGACATGCTCTGTAAGATAAAAAGCATGTGTACGTGCATCTGTCATGTGAGGGAGCAAGCATGTGTGTGTGCAAGAGAGAAGAAGGTGTTATTGATGATTCTAAATGTTCATCCAAAGTAAATACCTTATATCGGCAAACTGAATACTTAACAGTTTATCATTACAATTTGCTACAATCCTACAATCAGAATTCGTGCTTGATAGTGGTAAAATAACAGTGCAAAATATTTAACTCACTCGATGTATGCAAATGTCGCTCCGACAAACAAGGGAAGCAGCTTGAATTTCCATATGGCCTGCCCAAGTGCCATCACCTTCCATAGATTGGCAATATTCATCAAATGGTACATCATCCTCAATAAAGGGCTCAAACTCCTCACGATGTTTCTGTCAAGCGACCAACCTGCCATTAGAAAAGCTTAGATAAGAGCTATTTATTTATTGTTGAATCTGGTCATATATCAAATTGTTTGTGAAGATCGGGTTCTCATTAGTACTGTATGAATGTGCAGAGTGTGCCATCATGTTTTCTGGTGATTGAATATGAAATTATCCACTGAAAAAGAGTGTGGGGGGGGGGGGGGGGGGGGGGGCAAAACACAGTTACCACAGCCTTCTAAGCAACAAAAGCAGTTACAGATTACTGCAATATAGATAGAAACAAATCAAGAAAAATTGGACCAAATGTGAAAACATTTGAAGCAAAGAAGGGGAAGTAACCTGACAAAATAAGATTATAGCAAAAGTACATGCGTACAAACTCTTCTAACATAGTTTTCCTAAACACAACATGAAACCAAATGCACAACTAAGTTCAATAATCTAATACTTTTTGTCCCAAAGACCAACACAACTCCTTTCAGCTGCAGAAAGATGAATGTTGATGTACACTGATTGGCATGGCAAGGCCCTCCATACAAGAAAGCATGACCGCCTTCTGAAAGGAAGGGAAAAGAAATTTTCAATTTTTCTTCACCTCATAAAACTTGATATTAATCTTTATCTTACTACAAAAGGATCAAAGCCACGTTCACTTTCATGCTTATAATAGAGTCCCTTATTAATTTCCCACCTAGCTGACCCACTTGTGATAAAATAACTAGCTTCAAAACTCCCACACCATGATACATTGGGAATGCAATGAAGATCTTCTATTCCTAGTACTAAGCAGGTTATTTCCGTAAATGATGCATGTCATCAACCTTTCGTCAAAAACTCACAAAATAAACATAAAGTTACTGCTGTATCGAAAAATCATGATATATCTAATACATGAACAGTTGTAGCTAATCAAGAATTAAGCAGTAAAACCTAAAAAAGCTACAAGTTTCATAATCACTTGTGAAGCTTTCAAACTAACTGATTCATACCTTGATATACTCAACAACCATCTGGCGGTATTTTGCATGCTCTTCCTCATTTCCCTCCATCTGGTCTGCAATACCACTGCAAGCAAACAGAAGAACAAACATTCCACTCGTTTCAAACTGAGGTATATCATGAATTATGTGCTTCTAAGGAACACTATAAGCCACCAGAACAGGGTTAAGTTTTGACCGAAAGAAACAGTTGCCACCTGCAACCAAAGGGACTATTTTCAGTCCGAGACCGTCTAGCTGACTAACGAACTGAGCATTGTTTGTTGGTTTTCCATTCTTCTTTCCCTATACACGAAGAAAATGTGAATAAAGAGAAGCCACGAGACAAATAAACCACCACAAATTCAACAGATAACTCCAAACTGCATATTTATAGTGGGTGAACAGAATTCCTTGTATTTGATATGCTTAATTAATATAAATGCTTGAGCTACAAACTAAGTTACCCTTAGGGAACAAAATCCAGGAAAACTATCAAAAGATAGCACTCTTACGCAGGATCAGAACAACCAAGTTCGATAATTGAGGTACAAAACCCGGATAGAAACCAAGAACCCAAATGCCACTTGCAAATTTGAAATGATCGAAGCCCAAATACACGATTTTGAGTTTTAAAATCGCTTCCATAAATCGTACAACCAAGAAACCTAGAAGCAATTCAAATTTCGCGTAAGACGCAATTATTCGAAGTGTTACAACAGGAAGACAGCGATAAACAATTTCCGCAAAGAATGATAGTTTAAGAGTTGGGAAAAAGAGAGAACCCGTGAGGATTGCTTCTTGGGGTTGGGTTTCTGGAGCGTCTTCGCCTTCGCTTGAACCATCTTGAAACCCTAGCTGATAATGATGATGAGGTGACGCGCAATCCCATGCGGCGTTCAGGTCCGGCGGAAAACGGTGAAGATCTTCTCCACATGCGTTCGGGATTGGCGGCAAATGTTTTCCGGGAAACACCGAACCTAAAGCGTTTAGCTCACCTGGCAGGGCTGGAAGCAGGGATGGCAAGGCGGAGTGGGGTGGGTTTTCACTTTACCCGCCCCGCCCTAGAATCCTTTTTCTACACCTCGCCGTGTTCTGTGGGTTTTGGACGTCTGTCTCGCACTCACCTTGCACCCTTTTATTACGAACTCGATTTCATTCCGTTTGGAAAAGAAATATATATATATATATATATATATATATAATATAAATCTTATTTATAATATTATTATTATTAAACGAAAGTTATTGTGTATATATAATTATATGTACATTAAAATATATGTAATAAACACATATTTTATATAAATAATGTATATTTGAGGCTTGAAAACCTGAGGACGAGGAAGGTACTCATGAGTGGGCCTAAATTGTCGTTCTTGCTGCAGGTCGAGAGCTCGACTCCCAAGCAGTGCATGTGTGAGCATATGTGCGTATCAGACTTAAATTTCTGTTTGTAGCGATATGAAGCCCACAGTTTGAAACCACTTATTTATGTTTCAACTCGATTCTGATTTCATGAAAGATGGAACTAGAATTGAACCAAGTGGTCTTCGGTTTTGATTTTACTGATTCTAATTCTTAACCTGGTTCGATTTCGGTTGGAACAAGTCATGTCGAGAGCGAACCTATGAACATTAAATTATGTTGAAGGTCTTGTGGAACTTGCTAATGGCTTTTTATAGTTTTAGACAATTAAAAATGATCAATTATTTTAACTTAGTCAACCAAAACAAAAGAATGTCTTAGATAAACCTAAACAAGTTTTAAAGTCATTGATGAAAACTCATAGGAAAGAGAAAGATTTTGGTAACTTCATTCATCTGGTAGAAGCCTACTGATATGTGCTCCTAGATTGATGTTTTTTACCTGGTGCTTGAAACTATAGATGCTTCAATATGTATGTACTGCATGGAATCTCATTCTGGAGGTGGGCGAACTTCAGGTTCGAATAGGACGGGTTTTAAATTTTTTATTTTTTATATCAAAATCTTCTAAATTTCATCGCCACTGGACAAGAAGCTCTCTTGAGCATATGCGTATCTGCATGGAATCTCATTCTGGAGGTGGACTTTTTGTTGTTAGGTTTGCTTGCATTTGGGGATGGTATCTGTGCACCTACGATTGCCTCGCCGGTGGACGTCTCAATTCTCACGGCCGGCGGGTGGCCATCCAGCATAAGTATAACAACAACTAAGCATTTTCCCATATTAGATGGGGTCGGCTACATGAATTCTTTGTTTCCACAGATCTCTATCGTGTGCCATGTTAGCAGTTAACTCCCAATAAGCTAGATCATTCTTTATTGTTTCTTTCCAACACTTTTGTGGTTGTCCTCTACATCTTTTAATACTTTCCAAATTTAGTTTTTCTAACCTTCTTACAGGTTCTTCTTTTGATCTTCTTTCTATATGTCCAAACCATCTTAAACGATGTTATCTCATTTTATCCTCTATTGGTGCCACTCCTAATTTGTTTCTAATAACCTCATTATGTATACGGTCTTTTCTTGTATGACCACTCATCCATCTCAACATCTTCATTTCTGTCACAGACATCTTTTGTACATGTTGAAGAGAATTATTTCTTCTGTCACAGACATCTCAACATCCAGCATAAGTATAGTGAAGAGAATTATTTCTTTTTTTCAGCAAAAAAAAAAAAATAAAGTCTAATTGGTACAAGCTCATAATCACACAATGAAAAGAAAAGGCTGGATGTTCACTCTTATCTTCGTGAATGTCGCAGCCCAACTATATGATGCAACGTCTCTTTCTTCACATTTATGTGGTGTTCCTTGTTTATCTCACAAAGATAATACGTCTAATATCATCAAATGATTAAGGTGTCCTATATGTCCAATGAAGCCTTCCATGCATGACCCCACCCGAACCATGACGCCGAAGCAAAAACCTAACCCAGTAGACACAGTTGAGTTCGCCCTCGACTGTCTATAGAAATCATCATGTTGGGCTGCTTGACACACTGATTGCTATCTGGTAGGCGATCGATGCACATCAAGCCCTGCTCGATGTCTCTGTACACTTAATACCACATTTTGGTGGAATGTCCTGAGTGAAAGCGATGCATGCATGTCAAACCAATTCGTAGAGCATTGTGTTATAATTTATTATAATAAGGTCAATTATCTCCCAAGATGTCTGTGACAGAAATGAAGATGTTGAGATGGATGAGTGGTCATAAAAGAAAAGACCGTATACATAATGAGGTTATTAGAAACAAATTAGGAGTGGCACCAATAGAGGATAAAATGAGAGAACGTCGTTTAAGATGATTTGGACATATAGAAAGAAGAACATATAAGAAGGTTAGAAAAACTAAATTTAGAAAGTATTAAAAGAGGTAGAGGACGACCACAAAAGTGTTGGAAAGAAACAATAAAGAATGATTTAGCTGCTAACATGGCACACCATAGAGATCTGTGGAAACAAAGAATCCATGTAGCCGACCCCGTCTAGTATGGGAAAAGGCTTAATTGTTGTTGTATCTCCCAAGAGAATAGTTTCAATTAGAATATATATATATATATGTGTGTGTGTGTGTGTATAACTTTGTCATATACGTATCCTCATCTCTCATTTTGCATAAAAATTTAATTCAAATTCGTGTCTCAAACAAGTTATTCTTACAAAAGGTCACACCAGATCGCACATCACCGTAGTTCTATTGCATTTTCAGATTTCAGGTTTTGAACATAGGGCATATGCCACAATGACTTCACTCAAGTGTAGGGATGGCAATCTCTACCTGTCCCAAGGGTACCCATGCCGCCCCGCCCCTACATGAGGTGGTTTTTCAAAAGAGAAAACCCAATGGGTAGAGACAAAGAGGATCTGCAAGCAATGTGAGGCAGGACGGTGTAGGGTTTAAGGTAAACCACACACACACACTATATATATATACATATAGATATATACACACACACACACACATATATATATATATGGTGCTGAAATCTACTTAAATATCTCCATTGTTTGATTATCATGATCAATGGTAGAGTTTTTAATTAAAAAGTATCTCATACTTATGTGCTTTACACTTAATGAACCATTTTGTTGTATCACCTCAACTGTTCATTGCAAAGATTGAAAGGTTGAGATGATAAAGTATATTTGAGCATAAATCAGGTTTGGGCATTTACCACTTCTTCTTCTCCCTCTTTATATATATATAATGTATGTATTTTTTGTGTGTGTTATACAAAATATGCATGCATCATCTATCTATATGTGTGTGTGTTTTGTATATATACTAAGCATGTATTTTACATGCATATTATATATATATATAAGTATGTATATAATCACACTTCTAGCATAATGATATGGACTACGATAGAGTGGATTGTAGTTTATATAAAATATATGATATTAATTGTTTTTTAAATACTTTTGTAGGTTGAGTGAGGCGAGGCGTACCTGAGTGGGTGTGGGATTTGATCCCCAAGGCCTACGTGGTGGAAGGGGGCGAGGTCGATTCAGAAGTTTTCAGTGCAGGGTGGGTGTGAGTAATTTAACATGATTGATCAATTAACATGATGATCCCACCATGCAACATGCAAAATCTTTTTCCTGCATATAAAGCATAGGAGCAATTTATCATATTAGGCAGTACCATCACTTGTCAAATCTATGAATATAATTCTCATGATTAAATTGTGTGATTCATCATTTATATATCTACATGCCCATAATTTTTTCTAAATGAAGGTAAGCCAAGGTCTTTAGATCCTCCATTTGATCCACAATACTCGACCCTTGAAATCTGATGCAATCTTAAGAAACAAGAATCTTACTTTTGTGAGTGTTATGTATGTATTTATGTATATATGTGTGTATACATACATATATATATATATATACATATATATATATACATACATGTGTGTGTAGAGAAAGCACCCAAGTTGGAATATCCGCCTCTTGACAAAAGGGAGAGGAATCCATTCAAAGACACTGACAAAAGCAAACCATCTGCCAAATCCTGCTTATTTTGAATAAAGATTCGACGGTCAAGGGGTTACTGCACCTTATCTGGATTGAAAATATCCGTAATATTATTTCAGAAAATAACATAATTAGAAGTCATGTGCGTGTGAGCGTGCTGTGTTTCCATACCAGAATGGTTTGTTTAGTAAAATTTTCAATATAACCATACGGGTAATGTACACCCTGAATTTATCGGAATCAACTCTTTATGACCTTATATATATATATATACATACATATATGTATATACATATATGTATATATATATATATATACATATATGTATATATATATATATATATATATATATATATATATATGTATATATATATATATATATATATATATATATATGTATGTATATATATATATATGTATGTATATATATATATGTATATATATATGTATGTATATATATATATGTATGTATGTATATATATATGTATGTATATATATATATATATATATATATATATATATATATATATATATATATATATATATATGTATCAAGGATTTATGAGGTTTCAAAATCAATGGTTCAAAAAGTCTAAATTTTTAAACCCCTATATATTCACTATTATTCATCACGTATTGGTGGCCTATAAACTCATTCCTGTTACTTCTGTAAAGAACAATAATACTTAGAGAATCATGAACGTTGTGGGATGCCTCTGTAAATCTTCTCCCAAGTTTGGTCGTTTCTTGAATTAATATGGAGAATTACCAATGTCTAGTTTCCTCTATTTCACTATATATATATAGGGAATATATATTGTATTTGTATATATATATATATATATATATATATATATATATATATATATATATATAGAGAGAGAGAGAGAGAGAGAGAGAGAGAGAGAGAGAAAGAAAGATGAAGAAATGTGGTTTTCTGGACGTACGCTGCTCAACATTTTGGCCATTTTTTGCTTTTGACTGCAAGTTTTCATCTGTTCTTGTACTTTGGCAAGATACGGCACCTAACACATAGCATCTTCAGTCTATCATTAGGTACCACATAAGTAGAACTGACGTGACAAAGACGGAGTTCAAATGGGTTTGGATTCTTTTCCCTGATCCAGGTAGGAGCTCCAATTCAGGTAATGCGAGTCCAATTCCCACTTTGGGTCTGATCAATCTGATCGGGTTTTACCATGAAATACCTGAATCTATGGGAAAATGTAAACTATGCCAGATCCATACCTGGGAAGGTAATATCCCTTTTAATGCTTTTAGGTTTAATTGAATTTTAGCTGGTTGGATCGGGTTTGGTTCAACTTTTTCACAATAAGTACTTCCATCCATTTATAAGAATGATAGGGTCATACTCGTAGACCTAATAATCTAATAGTTCTTGATGGATGATCAGGAAGGATGCCTAGTGATGGAATTGTGGTCCTATATGTTTCAAGAGGACCTTATTATTCCAATATATTACTCAGACTTCACAGTCTCCTACCAAGAAAACTAATAGATTAATTGTTGTTACAAACCTTGACACTAACTAGTCCAGTATATGAATCTGGATTTGGGTCAAGCTCGACAGACCCACTAACAATCCTAGTGAAAACTTTTCTAATGTGCTCAAGCATGTAGGGATATAGATTGAATAAATATATGCACTGTTATGCATAAAACTCATTGATGGTTTGCTGCCTGTTGAAACTACTAAAGCCAAAAAAGTTGGTGGGCACTTCTTGGCCTTATTTATTAGACAAGTCACTGCATTTAACGTGTATTTCCTTTCACAGCCAAGTCTATTTTCTCCTTCTTTTATATACCAAATTACCCATATGCTGTTGCCTCTCCCTTCCCCGCACAAAATAAATCAGTGTATGGCCCACAGTTGGATGCATGGGTTATATGCAACAAAGCTCTCCCTTCGGTTGAACAAGCCATCGTAACCATGAGGCCCATCCGAAATGCGAGTCCTGAGCTTGAACTTGCTTGATAAGTTATAAGAACATATTCAAGAGATTTAGTCAGTATTGGATGTAGTTTCTGATCAAACAAGCCTCAAAGCAACCTACCAACAGTCATATATATTTTGAAAAAGATATATTTTTTTTAATAGCAATTAGACTCGCTATGTTATATTGTGATGAGTTTCTAGTAGTTAATCATCAACACATACAAAAGATATCGGTAGTAGAAATGGAGATACTAAATGAATTTGTAATCACACAAAGAAAGACTGTGCTCGTAATGAAGTTATTAAAAACAAATTGGGAGTAACACAAATAAATGATAAAAATGAAAATTTTGTTTAAGAAGGTTTAAACACATGAAAAGATAATAAAAAAAACCTCGGGTAAAAACGAATGTACTGCAATTACATTTATTTAGACTGCGAACCACATCTATAAGGAAAAGTTTTGACAAGAGTAAAATGGAGTTTAATCTAGTTAAAGTTTAACTTGACCTGGTTGAAATCAATGGAGTAAAACAAACTGCAACTCTGCTGCTAAGTCACGCTAGTGCAAATCTTGCCTGGTCCAAAGCATCATCACACGTGAGTCTTGGGCTCCAGGGCCGGGTACCCAAGGGCCCTACAAAAGCAAATGGATCAATAAGAACAAAGCTATTCATGCCCTTCAATGGCTCTAATAATCCCTTGCAAACCTACACACGCATGACAAGCAACAGGGAGAGTGTGTGTATGTGTGTGTGCACGGGTGTGTAAGATCCAAAACTCCATTAAGGTGATTCTGCAACTAACGAAGTTCGTGATATTTTCGTGATTTGTGTAAGGTAGGTGAGAACACAAAAAACTGGACTATCTCGAAAAAGGAAGCTTTTTTTCTTCTGTTTTTTTATATTTCTTTTTGCATGTCATGACAAAACATCCACCAAAATGAAATCCAATTTAATTGGTTTTGTCTTGCTGTCCAACATTCATTACATGTTTAGTTTGATAAAAAACAAAAAATAAGTTAGTGGCCCGCTTTGTGTGTTTTTGGCTAAATCCTTGGTCAATATATTTGTCTATTTCATTTAAAATAAATTAATAAAACATGACTGGTCCTTAAGGTATACTCAACTTTGCCATGACGCCAAAAAAGACTTCAAAAATTACGAAAAGAAAAGCGTGCACATGTACTTGCATGCATGCATGCACACACATACATAGAGGGGGTGAGAGTTGTTAGATGGGCTCATATTAAACATTGTTTGATAATTATCATCATTTATACAATGAAACAATAATAATCAAGACACTCATTTTATATATGCATTAAATAACATCAATTATTATGTCATATTGACGGATGACTCGATCTATATAGTTCGTACAACCACACAAACAATACAAATTTAAGTAGAGTTTAGGGGTATCTAACAACTCTTAATTTTCATATATATATTAGAGAGGGAGAGAGAGAAAATTATGGTGATAACTATTTTGTCAATCCATCTCTTCTCAATTGTTAAGTAGCTCTCGCCTTCTCTGTGTAGAATGCAACCAATTAATAGAAGCTCTGTAATATGAGTTGCAAAACATAATCCTTTTCTTTCCCCCTCCTTTTTTCATTCTAACCGTAGTCAGGATTTTGAAGTGGATTCATATAATATTTTAGAAAGGTGATTCAATTCACAAACTATGCTTTTACCGGGAGCCAATTCGTATAAACCCTCTTAAACCTCGGTCCAATAATGTTTACCGCCACTCTATCCGGCAAAACTTCTTCCTATTGATTTACTGACTGAGATGGGTAACCTTTTGTATTAACTTGCTCAAAAAGATAATTATCTTTAGCTTAAGATTAGCAATCTGATAAAGCAAGTTAAGAGCCAAAATCTTCCAAAGCATAAATAAACAAAAGATTTGTTATACATGGGTACACTTATTTCGGAAAGATTTATTATATCTCCAGGTTTTAAGAGGGGCATAACATGCACGATGCTTAAAAATACTTAAAAGATTTCAACCATCCAATCGATGATTTAGATTCAAACTTTAAAGTAAAAATTAGGTTGACTCTTTTTCTAAATTCATTTACTTCACCTTATATTTTTTCATGTCTCGAATTTGAATTTCAACCATTGATTTTATCGATTGAATAGTTGAAATCCATAAATAATTTTGACATGCATTCGCTAACCTCCCTCTTTTTCTCTCTCTTTATATAATCGAGTTTGTTTTCCTGTGTGTGCGGCGAACCTTGTATGACAATATATGGGCATAAAATCAGCTTATAAAAATACATGCAAGCAACTCTTCTTTGATGGATGTTTTTAAAGTTTAATTCTTACAACAATAACCACTACGTTTTTTCTCGTGAAATATGATATATGACGTATACTAAAAACGAAAAACAAATAAAATATTTCACTCCAAAGAATAATGGCTACTGCCTTTTGATTTCTAATTGGAAAGGGAACCCACAATGGCCTAATTGCCAATGCATAAACCGACATCACCTTCTCTTTTCAGCATTTTCTGCGCAAAGACAAAAAGAGCGTTTTGTTGCCACTTATATTTATGTCTGAGCTCGCCGGGAAACTTTCCGGCCATTCCCGGAAACGGATTCCAGCCTGGTCTGTGTAGCACATGTTCCATTTACTATTCATGTCTGCTGGTCATAGAGACGTTACTGTGCCCGGTGGCTCTTCGCAGCGCGGCAGTGACGTCGTACGTAGAGACTGACTAGCTAGCTTTGTGTGTGCGACAATATTCGACTCGGATTTGAGATTGATTGTATCGGGTTGGCTTGGCTCGCCTCTAAGATGAGTTGCGAAGGTGGCCTCAACCACCAAGTCCATCCAGTTTTCGGTGTCAAACACCCCAGAGGACCCCCCACCAATCCGGTTCAAGATGGGTTCCGCCGCCATGGGAGGTGGAGGGTCTAGAAATTGACATCGGGTGGATCGAATAGCCCATGAAACTGTTTGAGGTGGTTTAGGTTTTATACCCAAAGACTTCCTTTATGTAAACAAAGAATGGACCTTTCTTTGTCTTAAATACGTTAACACAATTAGCTCGTGGTTATTGCATAGGTTAAACTTAAAAGGATATCATTTAACGAGCTTTCACAAGCTGATATATAATGTATTATGTTCATGCTCAACTCATAAAGTTTAATGAACCAAACATTATTAACGAGCCAATGAAACGGCTGATTCATTTACCACCCGATGTTTTCAACTAATAAAACTCTATAGGAGCCCTTGATTAAGCTTATACTTGTATAGTTAAGGTTCTAAACTTGTTCATCTAACTTTAAAGCCAAATCGACCCAAAACAGTGGAGATCAATCTAGAAAATTTTTCAGGGTGAGGAGAATAGGCAAGTTAAAACCATGAGGTCTAATTTTTTTAATAAAATCATTTTTAATAAAAAGTGGCATTAATGAGATTATTCTCGTAGCCCACGGATTTAACAGTGGGACATAGTTCCCTTTGTTGTCATACCCACTGCATAGCCATCTCAAAAGAGGGCAACCGAGTCGTAGTTCATCAAACCGAGTCCTTGTGAGAGAAAAATTCGAGTCGGCTGCCTCGAGCCTTGCCTCTTTGTCTTAGCTGTATGAAAGTGAAAAGCTAAAGTTCGATCTTCGAGAAGAGCAAACGTAGGGCCCCACTCCTTCTTAGACGAACCCATTAATGCTCTCTGGGTCCCACCCACCAGTATCCAAGGTGGATCTCAGTCCTGGCCCCGCCCACCTTCATTACTTGAATTATCCAAAATAGCCTCATCTAATAGAGACGAATGATGACACGCATTTCATTATCTCAACAACCTAATTGGGCCTCCAGTATGCGCCATTCAATAAGTTTAAAGCGTTTCTGGTAGCCTGCTCCTTTCGTGCATAATCGTTGCCATTATTAGTAAATACCTATCTTACAACGGGCATTTTAGAGCTTTCACTTGGGGTAAGACCTCATTTTTCCTCGGGCGAGACGATGCTTAAAAAAAGGGTAGTTGTGTAATTTCAGAAACGGGGCCCGTCATAAAATTCTTCGCCCGTGAGTTTGGCTTCCCTCGTGCATATATATATATATATATATATATATATATATATATAATAAACGCAGGACTCTCTTCTTAACGGCGTTCTCTTAACAGCGGCCGACGCTCCGGTCCTCTGCCGCCGGGTACTTGTTCTTCCGGTCAGTTTTGCCGGATGTTGGTCTCCCCGGTGGAGTCGAGATCCATTTCCGATTCGTAATGCGGTGAGAAGGTAACGATCTTGCTCCGTTTCAGGCCTATGATTTGTGTGCTTCAGGTCATCTTTTTTCAGGCTTAGCCAAGGGAAAAAGAAGGTGATAAATTATCAATTGTAAATGCTTTCTGTCCCTTTTAATATATATATATATATATAAAAGAGAGAGAGAGAGACTGGGTTATGCGCATTCAGTTTCGTGCCTGCAACCATGTTGGCCTCTGCAAGAAAGAAACGAGTTTCGGTTTTAGCGATTGAGGTGTTGAAATTGATGTGAGTTTTGCACCACGCGTTAGTTTTCTTTTTCGTTTTTGTCAATCTCTCAGTGCACACGTCTACCCATTCAAGAAGGCTGTGTATCCGAGTAATCCTGCTGCTGAGTTAAAGGACAAAACTTTCCTTGGTTTCTCCTCCGGGTTTTACTGGTGCGACCCTCCGTGGAAACGGCCGATGATTGGCGATGGTGGACGGCGGGCTGTTATGTCTTTGCTGCTCTGGCATCGTCGTCCTCACCGCCTAGCTGACAACCCACCATCATTTAGTTTGTCTCTTGGTGCGAGTGTGCTATGGTGTCATCGCGGTCATATTAAATAAGTACCTAAACAATGCAGATAACCAACAAACTTTTTGCGAATTTAAAGATTATTATTTGGGTGTTCGTGATATAAATGATACAACTTTTTTTGAAAGCATAAATGATAGAATTAGTTTTGATGCTTTCTGTCAAAATTGTTGAATGGCATTTTTATTAGGTAAAGAGTGCACTTGCTTCTGTGGAGATAAAATGTATATATATATATATATATATGTACATGTATATATGGTGCAAAGATCAACCAACCTGCATTGTGATACTTTTAAAAAAGAGCATTTGATGCGGACAAGAGCAGTTTCATTCTTCACTTCGAAAACTTGGTATGAGCTACCAGAACGCCCATAAAGATGGCTCTGAACTACCACTAAGAAAATGAGGAAATTATGCAGTTTTTTCCATTTATATCACCACGAATCCATAATGAGGTTATTATGGATTATTAGAAACATCGTTTAAGATAGTGGTCATACAAGAAAAGACTGTATACATAATGAGGTTATTAGAAACAAATAAGGAGTGGCACCAATAGAGGATAAAATGAGAGAACATCGTATCAAAAGAAGAACCTGTAAAAAGGTTAGAAAACCTAAATTTGGAAAGTATTAAAAGAGGTAGAGGACGACCACAAAAGTGTTGGAAAGAAACAATAAAGAATGATCTAGCTTATTGGGAGTTAACTGCCAACATGGCACACGATAGAGATATGTGGAAACAAAGAATCCATGTAGCCGACCCCGTCTAGTATGGGAAAAGGCTTAGTTGTTGTTGTTGTTGTTGTATATCACCACGAATTCAGGATATCAATTTATTTAGAAAAATGCATTTACGAGATTGCATATATATATATATATATATATAAAAGACAAAAGTTGGACTTTCTGATAAATTTGACCAACTTATTTCTTCTTTTGGTGAACTGGATCAAAAGTATTATAAAATAATATGCAAGAGTTGGCTGCCTCCGGAGTTCTCTATCTGTGTTCAGTCCAACTCCCTTCTTTGGGGCTAGTACGAATATCCCACGGTGATGGCGTGGTGGGTCTAATAGCCCACCGATTATACCTGGAAATATTTTCAGCGGGAGGGGAACAGTCCACCGATGTATAGTAGGCCATATAAATTTTCATTAAAGGGTCATTTTCAGACACAAACTTCCGTTTATATTCGTGGGTTTATGTTAAAGCTGACCAACTTTTGTATCAATATATTATAATAGGGATATATAGCTTCATCATCTGAAATTTGTACTTTATTGCTCATTGTTTACGCAAGTTTCCTTACGATGTCTGCACGATCGCCATTGTCTATAGTTCACTGCAGACAGATCGCGATAGTTTATAGTTCAGTACAGACGGGTGACCATACCTCTTTAAAGCAATTTGCACACACGCACACGCGCACACACACAGAGGGAGAGAGTAGTTTTGTGGTTTTATTTCTCCACCTGACGTTAAAACACGGGGACAACATTTCCTCCCCTCTTTGAAGTGATGAATCCAGAAGCTATCTTTTGCTTGCATAGCACAACTTTGTCGTTTTCTTTTATATCTAAAAACGTCCATTCTTCTCACATTTGTTTTCCTTTTGTTCTCATGAAGATAATCATCTAAGGATGGACCATAAGAGCTGGCTCTGGAGGAAACGATCCTCTGAGAAGACAATTATTGTGAGTACTGAAAGAGTTGCTGTATCAACCAGAAGAAACGAAGAAGAGGTAAGTAGGTTCTGGCTTCAGTCATTCGGAATCTTCTAATTGATATATGTGACAGATGACGAATCGTCATCGTTTCTCTTATATCCAATTACACCGAGAGTTATTACAACGAGTAGAACAGCTTTGAAATAGAAAAATATAGTTGTTTCTTTGGTAGAATGAAGTCGGGCATCCTTATAGCCTCTGTTTATTTCTGGAAGGATAAATTACTTGATCGGTTTCCTCGAAAAATTCAAGTAACTTGTAATTGGCTTCTTCCAATCTTGTCGGGTCTGCCTGATTCGATCTTCCCCATCCAGGAACAAAAGAAATGAGCTCCATATGCTTACTGCCTTATGACTTTCATCAACATCTATCTTGCAATTCTAGTATTGTGCTGCGTAAGCCCACGGCAGTGATTTTGTCCGCATATCGGTTTGCCAGAAAGAATGTCTTCGAGTCCATCCCTGTCACAGCAATCATCCCTGTCCGCATATCTGATGCAGTAGTGATCAAATTCGTCTCAGCCTTTTGCAAGGAATGGTGTCCATATGATTTCGTGCCAGGATGGCCCTTGTTCATCAATCGTATAACCAATCTCTTCACATACAAATTCAACAAATGTTATGATCTATGTGTGTGGGAACGATTTTATTTCATGGCCGTGCAAAGCCTTATATTACTTTATGTAAGTGTTCTCAATGTGAGTGTTTCATAGCTTTGTTTTTTATTTCCAGGAGGCTTGTGAAAAGGATAAAACAGATGAACTGGCGAATATTGTGAAAGATTTGAATGAGAAACTATCCTCCGCTCTTTCTGAAAGCAAATCGAAAGATGATATCGTAAAACAACATGCTAAAGTAGCAGAAGACGCCATTGCAGGTTCATATAGCAGCCCAAATTATTCATCCTTAACGGTTATCTGCATTTATTTCAATTACTTTTTACTCCAATCTTTCTTATAGACTTATAGTCAATGCTTAGATGCCAAGTTTTTCGTGGTTATCAGTGCGACAAAATTGGTAGCTCTTTATATGATTTTCTTGCATTAATGACCAAGTTACTTTCTTTCTATAGGATGGGAAAAGGCCGAATCTGAGGCGATGTCTTTTAAGCAGAGATTAGATAACGCGCTGCAGAGAGCAGCAGATGCAGAGGACAGGGCAACTCACTTAGATGGAGCCCTTAAAGAATGCATGAAACAGCTACGTCATGTAAGAGGAGAGCAGGAACAGCGTATTCATGATGCTATTTCGAAGGTAACCAGAGAATATGAGCGGGAAAAGATAAAATTGGAAGAGAAATTAGCCGAAGCAAATAAGGAAGCTGTTGAGCTGCGTGCCGAGGATAATAGATTGAATAAAATTATTCAGGTTAAGGAGAAACTCATTCAAGAGATACAAGAAAGAAGCTTGCAGGCCGAAGCAAACTTCAGTGCATTGTCTGTGAGGCTGAATTCAGCTGAAAATTTGAATTCTACTCTAAAATATGAATTATGCGTGCTTGAAAAAGAGCTTGAAATACGCAATGAAGAAAAAGAGTACAACAAGAGATCTGCTGATGCATCACAAAAACAACAACTTGAGAGCATGAAGAAGATCACAAAGCTGGAAACAGAATGCCAGAAATTGCGGTTTCTCGTCAGGAAAAGGTTGCCTGGCCCTGCTGCTGTTGCACAGATGAAAGATGAAGTTGAAACACTTGGAAAGGATTCAGATGGATGGAGAAGGAAAAGATTTAATTATGCGCAAGGTGCTGCTGGTGCCAGCGATCAAGAAACCATCAATAAGAGGTTTGTGTTTCTGACTGAGCGTATGAGCGCAATGGAAGAAGAAACAAAAGTTCTGAAGGAAACCCTTGTAAGGAAAAATCATGAGCTCCAGTCTTCAAGGATCTTGTGTTCGCGCACAATGTCCAAATTATCGCAGGTTGAGGCACAGATTTTTCAACTCATGAAAGGTCAGGATGAATTGGTGCCGACAAAGAGTGCCTGTGCTTCCGTTATTTCAATATCCGAGGATGGTGGAAACGATTATGAGAATAGCTCGGCTGAGTCATGGGCTTCAGCTCTAATCTCAGAGCTTGAACAGTTCAGAAGTGGGAAGCCAAAGGGATCATGCAAATCTTTTGGAACGTCAGAACTCAGCCTGATGGATGATTTTTTGGAAATGGAACAATTAGCTATAGTCTCCGTTGATAAACCTTTGGATAATTCGAACACCATACAAAAGGAAGAAAAGCTTAGGATCAGCTGTGCTGCCGAAAGCATTGTGCCCGTGACCAAGTTGAATGGTAAAGAACTTGTTCCTTTTAGTGAGAATGATGTCCATTCTAAATGCATCCAGAAGGAAAAGTCTCCTGAGTGGCTTCATAATCTCATCAGGGGTGTGTTGCTAGATCATGTCGTTGAAAGGAATGCTGTTGAAATTCTCGAATCGATCAGAGTTGCACTGAATGTTTCGCCTTACTTTTTACCTGTTGAAATTGTTGAAGTGAGAACCCCCTCGAGCGGATCCGATAACTTGGATCCTTCTTGCACAAAATCTTGCCCAAGTTCTCGCAGTCCTCCACCAATATCCCCAAGGACAGACTCATGTTCAGAGGATGGTGAGAACTTGTTTCCGAAGGACAAGAGGAAGCAGCTGTTTTTACCAAAGTTGAATAAATCAATCTCAAAAGTTGTAAGTATTATTGAAGGGGCTATGCAAGCGTCACAAATAGATGATGGGAACCAACAGAGTGCATTGGAAAATGCAAATGCTTCTCTACCATATAAGAATCCGATTGCAGTTACAGGCTATACTGTGCGTGTCATTCAATGGCAGAGTTCTGAACTCAATGTGGTTCTACAAGGTTTCGTTGAAGCATGCAATAATCTCTTGCAGGAGAAGATTGGCATAGAAAAATTTGCTTCGAAACTGTGTTCAACTTTGGACTGGATTGTGGATCACTGTTTCTCCCTGCAGGACGTTTCCAGCATGAAGGATATGATCAAGAAGCGTTTGGACTATGATGCATCACTTAGTGAAACCGAATCCGAGATCAGTGGAAAGGATACACCAAAGTCACATCCAAAATCCACTATTTCTGAGAAAAGTATAAATGCAAATGAAGCACGGGCATCAGATCTATCTGGTTTTCAGGACGATCATGATGGTGATCATTTGAGACAAGAGAATAAACCAAAACTTCTTGAAGAAGTTCGTAAACCCAGTGATGACTTTGATAGAATTAAACCAGAAAAACAAGATGCAGAGGATGGAGTACAGTTGGTAATCAACAATAAGGACTCATTGAAAGAGCAAATTCATCAATCAGATCAGCTTTCTAGTTTAGAACTTGAACTGACCGGTGCAGTAGGTGTGAACAGTTCGATTGAGGATCAACTCAAAAATCATAAGTTGCTGAACGAAAATCTTCAGAAAAAGCTTTCAGCTGTCAAAGACGACCTGAGTGATGCACACCAGAAATTGTCATCTTTGAAAGATGAGCTTGAAGATAAAACGGATCGTGTTCAAACATTAGAAGCGACGTGCCAAGAGCTACAACTTCAGCTAGAAAGGTACTCTGTGTGTGTATGCATGTGGGCTGACGTGTTTCTTTTTCTCTTTTGAATGACAACACGCATCTTACCATCAGATTGGAACTTTATCTATTTTGTTCATATATAATAAATAATTGATCATATATTTGTTGTTTTACGTTTTCAGTGCAAAGAAGAAAGAAACCATTTCCGACGTCGAGGAAACTGACAAAAGACTTAGAACTGTAAGAAACTGTTCCTTTTCGATCCTCGATGTTGCAAGCAATAGAAGCCTCATTTTTTCCATACTCTTTTCTCCTAATAATCGATGAGCTAGTGATGATAGATGTTGTCTGGTTGTCATGAAGCATATCCATCTTATTACATTCTAATGTTTCCTCCCTATGAAGATGTAGTGGCTTGGTAATTGTATAATTCTTATAGCTGCACTCAATGAAGTTGCCGAATGTCCCTTTATTTTGTCGTACACAAAGTATATCCTGTTTGTGGAGCTTTATTTGGTTTTCAACCTGGTTGGTGCTTTCAATTAAAACTTAGTTTATCCGAATTCTTTTCGCTTTAAACCGTGTTAATATGTCACACGATAGTTTGATAATGTGATTTTCTGGAATGATTGTAATACATTCAGTCATTGGCGGTCTTGTCTGAAGGGTTGTCTTTCTGCATCATTAGCGTGGATGACAATGTTAATAATTTCGTTAGAAATTTGGAATTCTTGCAGTTTCTTGCATCAGCATTCTAACCAACCTTCTGTCTTTCTTTTCCGGTTTTCTTTGGACTTGTCCCTGGCTGTGGTTTCCAGGACTTAGAAATCTCAGTGGCATCAGAAAGGCTAGCCGAGTGCCAAGAAACCATTCTTAATCTTGGTAAACAGTTGAAAGCTCTTGCATCACCAAAAGATGCATCATTGCATGATAAGGTCATTCCGTTCAGCAATCATCGGCTTTCTCTACTAGACCAAATGTTAGCTGATGATGAAACCAAAACTGGGAGCTCCAACTCCCCCAAAACCAAAGAGATCTGCACGACTGCGCCTGAGCAGCTGCCAGCCACTCGGCATTTAAAAACCAACCTTCCTCCTGCCAACACATCTCAAGCTGGTTTGCTTTATGGCTGGAAACTTGTCAATGCAGACCATAACCATGAGCATGATGAAACAACTGCTGGGCCTCTATATCAATCTACTCCTGTGAGGTCTCCTGGAAAATATTTTGGTTCTGTTGAGAAGCAGAGGCCAGAAAGCCGATCCTCTGATACATCATTGGCCATTGTCCCAAGGGGAAATGCAAAAGGAGGAGGAGGTGGTGGTTTTCTTAAGAAACTGTTGTTGAGGAAAAGGAGAGCAAGCAGCAAGAAATCATTTAGCGTTGCTTAGTTTGGCGTTGCTCAGTTTGGTTTTTTATGTTGACACATCAGGAAGTTGGCACTTACTGAGGACATTCAGAGGGTAAATTGAATAACTTTGGGTGATGAGGCGAAAAAAGCTTATAGTTCGTGTTGCCAGTATGTAGTTTTGTTTTGCATGTTTTTGGTTTTCCAGGATTTTCTGGAGTTCTTTACTTATTTTGTCGATCGGCAAGTTGGGGTTACGCAGACCCCTACCAGATGCATGCATCCTGCTACCGAACTCGTCACCTCATTGTATGAAGGTTTTTGTAGTCATCTTCCTACCCAGGAGACTGTTTGCTTGTAAATCATGCGTTGCTTGTAAATACATGTCTACCTAACAGTTGGACAGACCATGAATTCTCTCTGTTTATTTTAACATAAATCTCTGGTTTGCCATGCAATGTTGTTCATTCCCTTATAGAATTTGCCAAACTTGATGATGCAGAGGTATGGAGATCTCTATTGTACTTTTCGAATAATTGCTTAGTGTTCATAGTTAGTTGATCTCATCTCTTTATGCGATTGTATGCCGCTTCTCTCATCCCTTCTTTCATTTTTTTTTTTCTGCCATACTAAACGGGGTCGGCTACATGGATTCTTTGTTTCCACAAAGCTCTATCATGTGCGATGTTAGCAGTTAACTCACAATAAGCTAGATTATTCTTTATTATTTCTTTCCAACACTTTTGTGGTCGTCCTCTATCTCTCTTAATACTTTCAAAATCTAGTTTTTCATATAGGATCTTCTTTGTATATGTTCAAACCACCTTAAACGATATTCTCTTATTTTATCCTCTGTTAGTGCCACTCTTAATTTATTTCTAATAACCTCATTATGTATACGGTCTTTTCTTATATGGCCACTCATTCATCTCAACATCTTCATTTCTGCCACATACATCTTTTGTACATGTTGATGATTAACTGCTCAACACTTAAAACCATAAAATATTTCTGTCTAATTATTGCTTTATGATATTTACCTTTTAACTTTAACGGTATCTTCTTATCACAAAAAATACTTGATGCTCCTCTCCATTTTAACCAACATGCATTAATTCTATGCATAACATCTCAATCAATTCTTCCATTACTCTGAAAAATTGACCCTAGGTATTTAATTTTTTTTTTTGAGGAATCAATGTGTGCCAATTTTAATTTCTATGTAGTCAGAAGTAACCAAATGATCAAACTTACATTCTATATATTATATTTTTGTTCTACTAAGTCGGAAGACTTTACTTTCTAATGTTTTTCTCCATAGTTCCAATTTTCTATTAACTTTTTCCATACACTCCTCCACTAACACAATATTATTTGCAAATAACATACACCAAGGTACTTCATCTTGAATATGTTTTGTTAACTCATCAATCACCGTTATAAATAAGTATGGACTTAAAGTTGATCCTTGATGTAACCCAATATTAACTTCAAAGAAGTCTCATTCCTTCATGGGTCTTCACACATGTTTTTGCATTATCATACATGTCTCTTATAAGGTTTATGTATGTTAATGAGATACCTATTTTTTTCAAGTTCTCCAAAGAACCTCCCTCGATACCCTGTCGTAAGCTTTTTGTAGATCAATAAATATCATGTGAAGGTTTTTATTTTTTTGCTCTAAAATGTTTCATAAGACGTCTTAAAAAGTGAATCGCTTCAACAGTAAATCTGCCTGGCATGAATCCAAATTGGTTCTCTATTGTACTCAATACTTGTTTTAACCTACGTTCGATAATTCTTTTTCACAATTTCATAGTATGACTCATTAACTTGATACCCTGATAATTCACACAATTCTGAATGACTCTTTTGTTCTTATATATGGGTATAAGTGTACTCGCTCTCCATTCCACATCTTTTAGTTTATTCATATTTCATTAAATAGTCTCTTGAGCAAGTGATTCTTCTTTCTCCTAAGATTTTTCAAACTTCTATAGGAATATTGTTTGGTCTTACCGATTTACCATCTTTTATATGTTTAAAAGCCTCTTTGACTTCATTCTTTTGAATATGTCGGGTCCTACAATTTACCACCCTCCATATTTCACAATTATGAATGTCTTCATTCATTTTTTCCTGATTTATTCAAATTCATCATGCCAAATATAGTAGAATGGCATGCTTGTGTTACTATAGTTGTCCTTCACTGGTGGTAGGATTTTCCTTCGCTCCATTTCATAGGTAAGTTGCAATAGGCAAGCATCTCCGATACTCGCATAAGAGTTTGTGAATATGTTCTGACAGACGAGCTTAAACAGCAGACTTTTGTATAATCTTTCTAAATATACCTGTCAGAACCTGTTTGACGATTTTACTTCAACTCTTGTCACTGTCTGCAAATGTAAAGATGGTGATTCTGAATCTAGTTCTAGGACCCTTTTAGTTACAGAAGCACCATGATTGACCGTAAAACTCCAATTTTTTTGAAAACCCCTTAAAAGAATGGTTCAGAAATATCGAGTGCTCATAGACATGCGAGCTCTCTTGGTGCAACCTACGAGATTATAGGGCGAAAGTTGGTCCTCAAAATGCCCTTTTACATGGAGGAAATTGTTTGAAATTAATTTTGAACACAACCAATTATGAAATGCAGCCAATCAACTTTCTTACTCGGTAAGTTGTTTCAAAGGTAATATCAGTGCCATGTTGACCCCCTGGGCCAGTTCCTTGCTCACCATTCAAGGGGACAAAGGAAGAAAAAAGTACATGATTTGTTGGATACTGTTAAATGCCAAAGAAAGAAGTCCGCAAAAGGGATCTCCTAAAAGTCAACTCGTTAGAATCCACTCTCCCCATGTTCAAAATGCGGAGAGAGAGAGAGAGAGAGAGAGAGAGAGAGAGAGAGAGAGAGAGAGAGAGAGAGAGAGAGAGAGAGATTATTCTTTTCACTGGATGAAGTCATACACAAACGAAAGAATCACACAAGGTAGTAAACAAGCCTTTATTTACACAAGCACACTATGAACAACTATAAACACCAAAAAACATCCTCGAGAAGTGAGAACCATCCCTTTCCCTTCCTTCTCCAAGAAAAAAAGAGAGAAAAATAAACCGGAGCAAGAGAGAGACTTGTCTGCACAAAAACTCGCAAACGGTACACACGAAACTCAACAGCTGAGAGCATCTTTCCACTGTACAGGGATGCCTCTTCCGCTATCAACTCTCGAATAAAGTTGGGAAATGAAAACCAAATATCATCAAACATCTACTTTCTTTGAAACCAACTTATGCCAAAATCAGTTGATCCTGCAACACAAGGCCAGGGATTAAATGCAATGAGCATCGATGCAAGCGAGCAAAGTTTTCACATAAAAACTTGGATGACTTTTGCAGAATGCTGCATCAGTAGAGAACAAATTGAACCATGTGTATAGTCGAGAAAAATCAGTTACCAGCTATATAAGACATGATTTTCAGCTCCTTAATATATGCCTGTAACCATGGCTTGCGGCTGCCAGTAGCAGGTGTATGGTTGCATGGAGAATAGCAATGTATCATGAGACATTGACAAAAAGTTGTGGCCGCGGCCTCGCTTTTCTGATAGTCTTATCGCTATGCATGATAAATTCTGATAGTCGCCATGGCTTCTGCCATCTCCACTTGAACTGAAGAAGCCACTGGTCATGACTTCTCTTCCATCTCCAAAGTTTGCCACCCTGTCTGGCAAACGCTAGCTTCCTCACAGAAGTTAGTTCTCCTCCAGTAGCCATCTGAACACCAAAGTCAGAAATTGAATGAAAATTTATCCTGGAGGAAAAAATTAGAAGTGTCATTTCAGCAGATTCACATGCCTTCTTTGTCTGGCTGGGGAACACTGGAGTACTAATAGAGCGGTTTGCTATTCCACCCGTGAATTTGAGTTGCTTTGGTGCTGGCACAGCCTGTGAGCATAATCCGTTGCTGTCATCTGGAGCATGCTTTGTTGTCCCTTGTGGACTTACCTGCTAGTGGCACCGTAGATCATTAGGATGCAGAATCGTAAGAGTTTCAGTTAAATTTTGACTCGGTGAGTCACTTCGGTTTCTGGCAATCATTTGAGTATTATCTTACACGAAAGCTGACTTGCCCAATTTTATGCCAAGAGATTCAAAAATGATTCAACGGTATTTCCTGAAGAATCATGATCGCACTTAGTTCATCGACCAATAGTGAGGTACTAATTCTAGGCATGTTTAATCAAACATAAGAGATATCAAGTCCTTGTAACAACTTAAATATTGGCTACCGCATAAAATTTCCACTTCCCAACCAGCACTACCTCTAGAGGATCGTTAAATAATCGATGCAAGTGGAAAAGTGAAACAGGTTCTGACAATTCATAAGATGAGACGACTGACTTGCTCAAAGACTTGGAAAGGTTAAGGTGGAGAGCCTTTTGTACGTGAGAGAACAAAGACCATGTCCGTATTTCATGAAACAAAATCTTTATGACATGAGTGTAGTACAAAAATTCAATAGGGATACGTGCTTGAAACCAAATTAAAGAGAAGCAAAGGAGTCTTACCACTGATGATGCAGTTAAAGAAGTCGCAATAGCATGCTCTCTCAACCTAAGCTGTTTCTCAGTTTCCTTCCTTCGCACTTCACTTTGTTTTAACAATCCCACAACTTCATTCAGTTGTTCTTTGAGATCCTTGTTCTCAATTTCTTTATCTCTTAACCGGCATCTGTTAGTAGGCTTTGGTGAGTGGTAGACAGAGAAAGCTATTGGGTGAATCACACAATGAAGTAACTAAACAAATTTGGCATAAATGTTTGAAAAATCTTGAGCTCTCAAACCCATTAGATACATCAGGAAACAAAGAAAGACCGAACATTAGAATTTTGAACATCAACTTGGTAACGCACCTGGCATCAGCAGAAAGATTGAAGATGTACTGAAGTAAGCTCTTTGCATCTCCCATTGTACGCAGTTGATTCCATCGACTGCGACCTGTAAATGCTCGTTCTCTTTCTTCTGCTTCAGACAGTTGTGAAGCCATTGCTACAAGTGTATTGGATGATATGTTCAACATATTTTCTAGTGTCGTGATTCTTGACAACCTTGCCTCTGGTGACATGGCAGATACCCTTAATGAAAGAAACCAAAAAGATTAGGACTTTCAATCGTCAATAGTCCACAGAATGGAGTTAAAATCCAATTGTTGTCTGTTTACTGCATCCAGATAATCTCTTTCAGCATTCCTGGTCAAGCTTACTTAAGAGCTCAACACATACCTAACATATTGCCCATTTTTCCCTTTGGGAGGACTAAGACCTTTCGATATGTTTCCATCCACTTGCTTCAATAAGGATAGTTCTTCTGCCATTGCAGCTCGCCTTGAATGAAGCATGGAAAGAAAGTTAGTGCCATTATGAAGCACCAGTTTCTCTGGTATGTGAGTGAGTTTGTTGGATAGAGGGAGAGAGGCATACACTTGACTTTGCATCTCATATTCAGAACGGACCTCATGAACATTGACCATCACTTCCAATTCATGATCAAGCCACCTCTGGAAGGACTTTTCCTTAATCTGGGCCTGAGGTAAAACAAATAATTCAGCAGATTTTATGGAAACAGAATGTAAATATCTATGTTGATGTGACCAGATATATTAGCCAAGGAAATAGAACATAACATCTAGGATGATGTGGAAGATGTTGATGGTACATAATGCAAGCAATGTTCGAATAGCTTTATTTTACAAGTCACATTAGATGTATGTAGTAGGCATCCACAATTCCAACCAGAGTCTGTTTGTGTGCTACTTGAGTCTAGTGAAGACATAAATTTTGAATTTTCTCATGGTCCAAATCCACAAATCATAATAAACCAAATGAAGAAAATAAGACTAGGCAGTATAAATGTATTTTCTTTTATAATGACTAGGCAGCATAAATGTCGACAAGAATCTTACCTGAACGGCCGGAGCATTTCCACTAGCAGAAACTGGGAAAACAAGAGAATGTTAGAGAAGAACTAACAGCAACCAAACATGGTTCAGTTTTACAAAATTTACCCTACCCAAGGCACAATATCTGTCCTGGGCTTAGGCTTGAAACTGGCCTGCTAGCCATTCAGATGCAAGGGCCAATTCAGTACGGTTGCTGTTTTCTTTATGAACTACATTTTTAAAAAGTTGTGTGCTTGTCCCAGTGAATGGTTGGCTCATCCAGGAAATTTGTTGAGTCAACCTAACGAAAGATTAGATTTTCAGAAAAACCTGGTCGAATCATGTGTTGGTTCAGGCTAGCCATGCCCAAATCATGCTTAAAATTGAACCTTCTTATATGTTGTACATATTATGCATGCTTAATATGATCATATATCGTATAATGTACAATAGAAAAGTATACGATCAAAGAAAACTAAAAATATGCACCGATGGTATAAACCATGCATATACTGTATATAAATTAAAATGTTATCATGACCATGTCAAGTTACTCAGTTGATACGTCCCAGTCATGAGTCAGCTCATGCTGGGTCAAGTTTCAAGTATTTGAAACAATTAAATTATCTGATGAAAACTGATGCAAGTTTCACTCAGGCTAACAATCACCTGCATTATCACCTGATGAAGATTTGCGAGCTTCTAACAACTCTTTAAGCCTCTTTGTGGCCATTGCAGCCTCTTCAGTCTTCCTTTGAAGAACCTAGAGTGTGTTTTTGTAATTAAGCATCAGAGATATTTCTTAAAATATAAAGGTAAGAGTAAAATCAACAACAGATCTCCAGAAGCATTACAATAGATTTGTAGTAGAGTCCATACATCAGATACTTCAGAGAGGTAATGTCATACATGAATTATGTAGATATCCAAGCATAGCAACTGGGAAATATGTATGCCAGAAATAAGTATGATCAACATATACAAAATACCTGGGAAATATCAAAATTCTCGTCAGAGAAGTTAAATATCTCTTCGTGGGTCTGTACTGGACATTTCAGGCTGCTCGCTTTAAGCCAATAGAGTTTATTCTCAGATTATGTTTTTAATCACTACGTCAGGGTGCATATTTTCTTGATTGAGGTAAACGAATAAGAACCACCACCACGTACATGTCTTTTGCACTCAATCAAAAGCCAAGATTTCTAATCATCTCCCTTATCCCTGTTTATGCTCACATAATACATAACCCATCAAATCTAGCGTAAGTTGATAAAAAACATGGAAGGTTAAATGCACCGCACTGCACTGCACAATTATTAGAAAATAAAAGACAATGGAGATGAACAAAATCCTTGATGACATGAATATAAGGTGTTCCAGAGAGATCCACAATGCACTGATGAATCTAATCTTAGAGTGACAAACTATCAACTACAATTTCAGCCAAAAGCCAAGGTTCTTGCAATTGTTTAAGCTTTCACATCATCTTCTCAGAGAAAAAGATTTAAATCCAAGCAGTCTGAAGTACTACCATCTTTTGACGCTGATTTAATGCTTGTAGTTTGTGCCGCTCATACTCATTTCTCCTCCCCTCCTTTTTCAGCTGGTCAATACAATACATCGTTATAAATTCACAATGTTAGTAAAAGGAAGTCAGGATTCACAAAGAATTACAAAATAATAAAGTAAAGAAAAAGAATAACAGGGAATATCAGAGGAAGATGTATGTTATCATCCGTATTCTCTAAAGGCATTCCCTTCTTGTACTGGCTTTCCTTCAAGAGTATTTATGGTCGACCAAATTCTTCAACTAAGATGTGTTTTCTAATTGCACGTACTAACAAACTTATACTTTTTTTTATCATGATCACCTCTAAATTAGGATTCTGAGGGCATGATGATATGCCATTAGTTGCCTGAATCAAGAGGTGACGGCAAATTTCTCAAGGGTACACATTGATTTATGATGCTATGAGGTAGTCTGTCAAAGAAGGTTCTGCTGCATTTCGTGAAGGAAAATAAATAACATATTCCACCAAGATTTCAAGCAACAAATTAGTCAAGTGGACAAGCAAAAAAAGTTTGATGTTCAACTGCTTAAGGTTTCCATTGACGATTTCTTGATCCAAAGGAATCAAATTTGATTGTTCGCCACATGGATGAAACGTGTTTCACTTACCAATCAACAAACAATGAAATTTATGTACTATATAGGTAGATTAATAAGAAATCTACAATCATATTACATCTATTATAATATGACAACACAACAACAGAATATACCTGCAATAATTCCTTCTCACGAGAAGCCTTCCATAGGCGGAACTGTTCTGCCTCTTGCTTTATCTTGTTTTGCAATTGAACCTAATTTTTGGAAAATCAGCATGAAGAAAAGGTCAAAGAAGTTCCTACGCTATATAGATGATAAAATGATAGATAATCTGGGCTATGCACACTTGTCTAGGAGATAGCTTGCTTGTTGTCAGATGAATGAACATCTGGACCTTGAAACCCCTAAAATGCTTCTTCCCCCTTTGCGACACTGTCCCTTCTGCACAAGGGGGTAAGTAGGAATTCTACAATGGCTGTTGGGACAAGCCATGGTATGCATGATTCTTTCCACGAACTCAAAAGATCAGTTATTTCTCCAGTAATCGAATGAGAACATGGATGGATGTGTCATAACCAACTTTCTGGGTAATATTCACGGTGGGAGGAGATAGGGAAAAACCTTCTGGGCCTTTATAGATTGTATTTCCTCTTGTAGCCGTTTCGCTGCCTCATCACTTCTTTGCTTCTGCTTTAATAGATGAACATGGCTTTCTTGTTTCTTCTTAAGATCTGAGATCTATATAAGGAGTATCAAGGCCTCAGTTTAGAATAAAAACGTATACACATGCATATGCGCGCGCGCGCGCACACACACACACACACACACACACATATATATATATATAGGGAGAGAGAGAGAGCAATAATGTGAAATATGAAAACCCATTTGAACCTGTGCTTCAAGGGATTTTAACTTCTGCAAAAGCATATCCTGCACTCTTGGTGAATGCCCATCTGATGAAGCAGAAAGGTTTTCAACTTCAGCCAACAGCCGATCCCTCTGTTGCTGTTGCCAACAATAAACGTATAACTGATATCGCTATCCCAACAGCATGAAAAGAGGAAAGCGTTAAATAAATCATCTCAATCTGAAGGTTTGCCATCTACCTCTATGGTCCGTTTTTCTTCCTCAAGTTCCATAAGCTTCTTTCCAAAGTGCTGCTTGAGGGTCTCCGTATCGAATCCACCAATCATTTTCATCTCCGACTGCGATTGAATATGTGCAGGATGAATGATGCCAACGTTATCTAAATGATACCGACATACTACAAACATTTGGTCACCATGCACTTATGTTACGCGGACAGTTTTAACAAGGAGTGCACCTATGTCGACGTGGCCCGATATCGCTGTGGATAGGTGCCCAAAATAGCTGCCACGTGGCCAAGTATGCCAACAAAAGAATTTGCTCCCGTTCTCATAATCTATTTGAATTTTTTACTGGATTTGGTATCTCAGAGTCGTAGGTGGCTAAGCTTGCTTTGTATATTGAGGCCTTTAAGTGTCACTCACTATTGTAGTTGTTATTCTTCTATATTTACTAAATGACGCTATCGTCAAATTAGTGAAACACTATGGCTGTTTTAACGCGCGCGCGCGCGAGAGAGAGAGAGAGAGAGAGAGAGAGAGTTCAACACGACGAGGTCAATTACAGGGGTACGACTAGCAGAAAGCCAAATCAGAAAAACGATAAACTGCAGGATAAGCAGACAGAAGGATGCAAGAAAGCATCTCTATTTATAAGTGGACATCTTTAAAGAAAGAAAAGACGGCATCACCATTCTGGGTCGGGTTCAATTTGTAGAGAAGGGGAAATTCCTATATCACAATAAAATTTTTTTTAGATGGTAAACAAACATCAAGATACAAACTAGACGGGTCGACTATATGGATTCTTTGTTTTCGATCATGCGTCATGTATGTTAGTAGTTAACAAAACGTAAACTAGATTCTTTATTGTTTTTCTCCAACATCATCATTTTCTACCTCTTTTAATACTTTCAAAATCTAGTTGTTCAATACTAGGTGAAACTTCTTCGATTTACTAATGACATGTAAAATAGAAAGTTCTCTATTCGTTCCAGCCAAACTGAGAAGAGAATCTAGAAGTTGTGCGGCAAAGTCAGCTCAGGGGAAGAACTTTTCATATTACCATTAAAAAAAAGGGTTACATATAATCTTAACAAGTTGTTTGAATTGGTCCTCCCTTATACATTGACACTTCTATTCAAAAGAGAGCTCCGGTGCATGAAACTGGGAAGCAGACAGATCGTAAGGTTCGAGATAACCTTCCATAGACTACATGTTCGACTTATCGATTCTTGATGAAGCAATCACTCTGGTTGATTTAAGACATTATAACTCTGGGCTTCCAACATAAATAAAGATCTAAAAGTGACATACCGAAAAAATAGATTTGACACTCCCAATAATATCAAGCTATCTAGTAGATTAATAGTTCTGTAAAACTTTAGCATGGGTTCCTTATCCGACCCTACAGATGCCATCCCCAGATATGATATAGTACAAGCATGTATTAGTTCATTGATGTTGGAAAGAATATTACTAGATAGAAACATATATTATCATATTAAAGACTGGTGTTCGAATAAAAATTCTGTGCCAGAGTTGGCAACAATTTGAGATATATAAAGTTACCTGTTTCTGCTCCAAACGCTTGTTCAGCTCATTCAACTCTTTGTCCAGGGTATCCTGTAGAAAAGTATGCTCCCATTCCTTTGCTTCTACTTCATCCATTTCCTTGGAATTATCAGCTGATGTAGAAATATAATAGAAAACACAGATGTACATGAACAATACAGTGTTCAGAATAGTTTGTATGTAAATGTAGTCATTTATAAGACAAAAGCCAAGTAGATTAAGTCACCAGGACCAAGGTTCGTCCTTCCTACTTCAATCAGCATTGAATTGTCAGAATATGTTCTGTTGCATGGCTGAAATGATTTGAGGGGAGTGTCACGAAATGTAACATCAGCTCCATTAGCAGCACGGTCTCCCATGTAATCAGAAGATTCCATTTGGTGTGTTCCACCCTTCTGCGGTGCAAGATACGGTTGTGTGAATTTTGAACACTTCGATGGAATCCAATAAAACTTTGTTGTAAATTAGATAAATGCAATAAATCTATATGGAAATTAAAAGCTGCATAGATATCTTACTTTCTGGTTGTACAATGTACTTGAGTCCAGTTTAAAGCACGCAACAGTGTATCGTGGACTTCTGCATGCATGACCATAAACTAAAAGAACAAATACATCGACTACTTAAAGTTTCTTAAAGAGGTCCATTTATCACTCAATGCTCAACATGCATATGCATGATCTGAATACAAGATTTGCTGTAGTTTACAGTTCTCAGCTTTTACATTCATAAGGTTTACCTATTGAATTTGTTGAGACTAATTCAATGTCTTAATTGACAGGGATAGTCAGCGAAAATAGTAAAAACCTTCAGAGGTGGTGTATCATGCTCTATAGGAAAGTATCCGTTCCGGTATTGATTTAGTTTCCGATGAAGTTCCTCATTTGCTGCCTCAAGCCGTGAAACCTTTTCTTTAAGAGCCTAAAGGAAAACCAAGCACATGATAAAAAACTAATTAGTTTGAGATCTCTCAAGAAAACAAGGAAGGATTTCATATCAATGAAACTGGAAATCACTCGAGAAAACAAGAAAGAGTTTCATATCAATGAACGTGGCAGTACCCACTGTTACCTGTACTTCCTCTGATGGAACACCTGCTTTGGTAGAAAGTAGCTCCGCTTGCAAATATTCAAGTTGCTGGCGCATCCTTTGCATTTCACTGGATATTGGATCTCTGTTTACCTGCATATATGAAAAGATTTACTTGCTTAACATCTATGAGAAAATCGATACATGAAAGTTCTCAAACACAAAACTTAAAAAGGCATATAACCACATGAATTGTAGAAAATTCAATAAAAAACTGAACCTAAGTTCTTACAATAGGTTTGTTCTGAATATTCCGAGCACGATTTGCATATTTGAGAGTGTTCAGACTTTCCTCTGCATTAATATCAGCTGGACTAATACAAGCTGCAACATTCAATGCCCAAAGAGAAGAAACAAAAGTTAGCCCACATAAAAATATAGGTGTAAAGAAAATAGATGAACTATACTGGTGGATGTCAATGATGGAGGAGAAAACTAAACAATCATCGTTCTTAAGAATTATGTCACTAGGGAAACTAATTTCACGAACCACAATAGGATCTAAACATATGTTATTTCAGTTTTTATCTAACAGCTCCAAGTAAAGTATTATAAACACTTGTGGATTAAAGGACAGGATAGTCTAGACTATCATGAATCACTACGAAGGTCCAAAGACAAATTATCTGGGGGAAAAGGTAAGAATACGAAGCTTTACCTATCATAACAGTTCTGCTGTTTCCACCAAGAGAATCCTACAAGAATTTCAAAGGGAGAACATAAGAAGAAATCTTCATTCATGGTTGTGCCACTATAAACGACACAATTAGGAAAGCCTAATCATGTAAAACTGTAATTCATAAAGAAACAACTTGCATTTGATGCCATAGTCAATTAAGCACAAGTACACAACTCAACCTGCAAAAGGCGAGTAAGTTTACTGTCCCTATAGGGAACATGTGCCCCTTCTTTCCGCTTTTTCTCATCACCAAGTGCACTTATGACATTGCCAAGAGCAAGAAGCCCTCTATTAATGTGCACACCTGAAATAAAAGAAAGAAAAAGAATACAAACAGTTGTGAAGGTTTTCAATGCATTAATTGTGAGGTTTCTTTAACAATAAATGGTTATTATTAATGTAACAGGAACTCACCCTCCTTGAAACGAAGACCATCAGAGCCTGTCCTTTTGGCACGTTCGGATCCAGCAAGATCTACCAAGTGAAGCTTTGCACAAAGATAATCTTCCCCGGTATCATCTCCTATCTGGCCTTTCGCAGACATGGAAAGATCTGTTGTCCTGATCTGCTCCATGGTGATTGTGAAAATGGCATGCGAACGACTGTTGCAAAGAGAAGAACAGAAGAAATAAAAAACACAAACAACATAAGCAAGAAAATCAAGACAGAGACCACAATCTTGAACCAATTAGAAAATCA
The DNA here is from genome assembly GCA_036023115.1 of Brasenia schreberi. Classification (NCBI taxonomy): domain Eukaryota; kingdom Viridiplantae; phylum Streptophyta; class Magnoliopsida; order Nymphaeales; family Cabombaceae; genus Brasenia; species Brasenia schreberi. The sequence continues at coordinate 23,397,432 of JAYKKT010000079.1, read as the reverse complement.
CATTTACAATATACTATCAACAACAACAACAACTAAGCCTTTTCCCATACTAGATGGGGTCGGCTACATGGATTCTTTGTTTCCACAGAGTCCTATCATATGCCATGTTAGCAGTTAACTCACAATAAGCTAGATCATTCTTTATTGTTTCTTTCCAACACTTTTGTGGTCGTCCTCTACCTCTTTTAATACTTTCAAAATCTAGTCTTTCGTACCTTCTTACATGACAATATTCTCTCATTTTATCCTCTATTAGTGTCACTCCTAATTTGTTTCTAATAACCTCATTATTTATACGGTCTTTTCTTGTATGACCATTCTTTCATCTCAACATCTTCATTTCTGTCAGAGACATCTTTTGTACATTAACTACCCAACACTCAGAACCATAAAACATGACAGGTCTAATTGTTGCTCTAAAATATTTACCTTTTAACTTTAATGATATCTTCTTATCACAAATAATATCTGAAGCTCCTCTCACTTACAATATACTATGAGCTATGAAAATATATCATTAGTAATATCAAATAAGTATGTGGATCCCGGGATTTATTTCAGTTACAGCACAAGTATGTCTTTTCAGTGCAACTAAACTTTGAGAAGTGTCTTTTCAGTGCAACTAAACTTTGAGAAGTACTATACAAAATAGAGCAAGTGACAACAATATTAACAAGAAAAGGAAGAAATGATGTATAAAAGAACCGACTTTGTAATACAAACTAGATAGAATCTTTGAAAGCCCATTATAAAAAAATAAAACACGGCAAAAATCATATTTTTCGTGTGAATTCTTCTACCTGCCCTAGGTACCTATGCCATTCGTATGCTGCTGCTACCTGGGTAAATTGGTGCATGTATATATAAACTGAAAATTTCCATATCTGTACAATTTTGAGAAATACAGACTATTTTAATATTCTTTTCTTTCCCAACATTGAGGAAGAAGGGAATAAGTACAATGAAACAAATAGAGATACACCTTGATTGATTGTTCATATTTGTGCTTCCAGTTGCTCGGTTCAATGAACCTTGCTCAAGACATGCAGCCATTTCCTTCTTTGAAGGGACACTAATTTCTGTTGATCCTGCAAGTGTTATGACTCCACTTGAGTTCTCACGAATCTGTATAGGTGGCTTCCCAGGAATCGCCATCTTTGCTGTTCCATTAAGAGCATCTAACTTCCCCAAGGATGCCGGGTCAAGTAAGTCACAGACTTCTTCTTTTAGGATCTACATATACAGAAACATTGTGGTCATGACATCATATTGATATGCAGTAAGAAATTCAACTAAGAAATGCATGACAATAAACATACGAAAATGACGAGGAAATTGAAAGCTTAAGATACATGTTTAAGCTCACTTGTGAAAACTAAAAGGAAGTGAAACTAAGAAACTGAAAATGCTCTTCAGGTGTCCAAAGTCAAAAGCAACTCGATTGCTGAAAGAAAATAAAAATTAATGTTCTGACATGTACTTATAAAGTTTGAATCCTAACTTAGTGAGTGAATTTACTTCACAATTTACATGACTTTTTATATTAGAGGCTAACCAAGTATTATCCAAAAAATATAAAACATTGAAGGGAAAATGTCCTGAATGAGTGTGAAACTCCACAACAGTGAATAGAATAGGTATAAGCTTTTCATATAGCTGCAACTGGAATAATGCAGCAAACGTTCTTCAGCAATAATTCCAGGAAATACCTGTATAACAAGCTAGAAAGAACAGTGAAAGGAAATGATAAATCTAAATATTGGAGTACATAATAACATTTCTTGGACTTTCAGTTACTGATGTCCATGTTCAGCATATTGAGCAAAATGGTGTGCCATATGCAGATTTACTTACTCTAAGATTGCCTACTATTGGAATTTTGAAAAAAAAAAGAACATGAAGAAAGAAAACCTTGGTTCTACCTTGAATGGACTATTTTCAGCTGATTAACTACTTTGGAACATTTCTGGACAAGTTCTCAATTTGCTGAAAAACTTAAGGGGGTTTTCATGGAGAATGGCTTGTAGCATGAGGTATCTGATATTTATAGTCTCATTCCTCATTACATAAGCTATCCTAGAGTTTTTCTTTTCTTAACTTCAAACTTCTCACCATCAACAATCCTCATCCAAGGTGAATAGACGGGATCTGTGTTCCGTATAAGAAATGTATCTGTTTAGCTATTAAAAGTAACATCCTCAGAATTTTACCTCTTGACGCAGTGTTTCTGAACTCGGGAAAATGAAAGTGTGGTTAAGTGAGCATCACAAACGGGGCCATTGATTCTATTGTTGGATAAAACTCTGTAGCTGGGCACACCACGCAATCTATATTGAACTGTTAACAAATAAATGGACCTTATGGTCTTCTTCCTTTCAGTTATAGAAGACAACATCACAAATGATGGTGACCGTTGATTTTTTTCCAAAGCTTTCAGATGATGATACACAGGAAGAACACAGCTCAAACAGGGGATAATTTACTCAAACAGGGATTTGATTCTGGCTCTGCATCTGTCTTATTTCTCCACAAAGATCATGACATCACAAGCAACTATCTTCTTGCGACCTGGCATCAGAGTGCTAATTAATTCTTAAGAGACAGTTCCGCTGCTGTTTGTGACAGTTTTATAGTCAATATCGGGTGGAGAGTATAAACTAGGCCTCCTTTCATGATGCTTGATTGTAGTCCCTTTATATTTCCCTTCCATTTTCTACCCAAAGAAATTGGCTCCAGTTATTATCAAACAAGAAAGAATTCCTTGTGCCTGACAATTTATTGTGTGGAATCTAAACAAAATCTAGCAATAATCCAATTCAAGGAAGAAAGGAAGGCAATCCAGAACATAATAACAAACCTCAATGAACGAGACACGCAATTGGAATTCAACTTTGTGCATGAGCTTTTTTATTTTGTCGAACAGAACATCCATTACTTGAGGTATGATCCCAATTTGATTGTCATCCCGATAACCAGTTCCCATAGTGTACGTTTTGCCGGAGCCAGTCTGCATCAAAATTCAACTTGCGAATCTTAAAAAATTAAATCTGCAAAAAGCAACAACTTTCACCAAAGAGAAAGAACTACCACAAAATAGGAAAGTGAAACAGTGCAAGCAAATCCCATGTAGACGAACTCAGACCTGTCCATAAGCGAGAACTGTGGCGTTGTACCCTTGGAATAGACCATCTATAAGCGGGGAGATGCATTCTGAGAAAATACTGGAGGATGGAGATCCACTGTTTCCGTAAACATGATCAAAGGTGAAGGAATGTGACCCAATTTGCACCTGAATCATATACAATCCCATCAGATAAAACTAAAAATGCACAAACAAGAGTTTACATTCTATAAAAGAACTAGCAAAACAGAGTATGAGAACACACCCTCAACGCAAATTCTTTGTCCCAACTACTATAATTATCAAAAAGGTAACAATCACAAGCTAACCCAAACAATCCAATTCCCAAAACAAGTCAAAGTATGACTCAAACGGGAAAGAAGAACAAAGAAAACGGTGACCTCTGTGCACGTGAACTAAGAATTTACGTACCAAAAAGAAATTCTGATCACCAACCATAAAATTAGACCAAATCATCAAAATGACAAAAATGTGAAGCTGAAAGCAAGAAAGGGAAAGAGGTAATGCCTGAGGTGTCCCGGGAACCACAGTGACGCAATCCTTACATCCTTGAGATCTTTCCTCGGCAATGAGAGGGCGGATGTGAACGGCAACCTTCACTGAGCAATCCTCTCCCCCGGAATCCATCACCATCTGAGGGAGGTGGTTCCAATACTAAACCACCACCCTCTCACTTCACAAACTCAGTCAGATCTACCACCGAGACAGAGAGAAAGAGCTCTGTGAGAAAAGGGGTGAGAAATGTCAGTGTTTCTCAGTACGCGTTTAGCAAAGGGTAGATTGAAAAGAGAAAGAGAGACGCGTCTAAACGAAGGAAGCAGGACGAATTGGCGGTAATTTGGAGAGAGAGAGTACCAACAAGCCACAATTTAATATATGATACTATGTTGCTTGGTGTACACACCAGCTTCGTGTTTGTATGTGTGTGGTTTCTGGTGGGAGGTGATGGCTGAGAGTTTTTATTTTTTTTCTTTTTCGTGGTATATACATTATGCGACCAGTTAAAAAAACAAAAGGAGAGAGAGAGAGAGACTTGCAGCCTTTTACCAGTTCAGTGCAGCCTCACGCACACCGCAGCAAGAGAGCAATCCATGGCCCACTGTCACATGGTCCAGTTGGCCGTTGGCATCCTCCCTCTTTCTCTCTCTCTCGTACTTCTTTAAAGTTGAAATTGACTGAAATGTAATGTCTAAGTCTTGGGATTTCTCACAAACAGTCAAAGCACGCAGCTTTTCTGGATATACAATCGTCAACACCCAGATCGATGTTCCAGTGTCTCACTCGTGCACCAATTGAACCTAAGAATGAATGTAACTGCAGTCTTGACAGAGTCTCTTTTTTTTTTCTCCTTTTTGGTTAATTAGAGCGGTTTAATTCACACACCTAGCTTCCTTAATCTCAATTAGGTAGCAATTCTTTTTACTGTTAGGTGGGGAGATGCAGGGTTAGATCATCTCGTTGTTGCGTGTAGCCAAAATCAAACCATACTTAATACCACACTTTCTCAATGGCATCACAAGCACTCCTCCATTCCTCTAAATAGGGTTCTGTAAGCACCTCATATGGCACACCAACTTCACCGGTTTATTATCGTCTCATAAAGCCGCAATAGTTCTAGACACAGAGCGTTAGCTCCCCTGGCAGGTCTCTCCAACTCTCACCACACACGTCGCGAGTTCGATAGGTGAAAGGAGCTTGCTCAGAGCTATCATCAAGAAAGAATGGTGTTTCACATCCAGTGAGACTGTGAGAGAGCTTGCTTGTAGAAAGAAGTGTGACCAGCAAGCGAAATCCATAACAAATACTAGACGCACTGCTGCTCATAAGATCAAGTTTTGTGAAAACAAAGAATCGACTCCATCTAGTACGAGAGACGAAACAAAGGTTCAACTGTTGTTTTTCATATGAACGAGTGTTCCTCAGCAAGCGACCAGTATCTACCGCACAAAAGAGGATTATCTCACCTGGTTAGGGGTCGACTCGCGAGTTGAAGGTGGTGAGTTCCACAGTCGGTGGTATCTGGCTTCGGCCTCTCACTATACCAAAAGAAGAAAAGCCATTATCAACCGCTAAAACTCTCGAGTACAGTCTTTAAGAAAAAACATAGATCAGAGAAATAAATAAAACTGCGAAGGAGCAGAACCAATTTTGCACATGGCTTTGAAAGGGGTGAGATGAGAGAGACAAGCGTCACGCACACGCTTGTGCTTGAAGACGAAGGCTGCCTGACTCGCCGAAAGTCTGACCGGCCGTCAGGCCGCTTCGGCGTAGACCTTACGGATACCAAGAGCAAGGCCATTTTGGTCAGTGAAAATTCCTATTGATTTCCTCATTCGATATTCGGGTCCATTTCGGATCGGGCCTCCGCAATCAGCAGTGCTTTCTAATCTCTCTCCAAGTTCTACTCTTTAGAGAAAAATCTCGATTAGTACCCCTAACTTTCATCATGATACTTTGGCATCCCAATACTTTTGTTAGCCTCTAAGCAATTATATATTACTAATTAGTCATACTTTATGCAACTCTTTCTTTTTCTCTTTATACAATGCAAAGATTGAAGTTGGACACACCCTGGATATTGAACTCATGATCTTCAACTTGTGAGTCAACCCACTGCCCATGTGAGTTGTTGCCTGTTGTGCACAACTTTATTATCGAATGAAGGCACATTTGCAAGCTCCATGGTTGCATGATTCTCCCTCCTTAGAAACTAAACCCAATGGTTTAGTACCTCCCACAATTCATGAGATTCTAAGTATGATTGCTATTTTAAAATTCCTCAAATCTGCTACATTGTATGAGGAGTTGTTGCAAAATGATAACCAATGCTCCATTATGCTATATTCACATCTACGGTTGGCATGCCGAAAACATGTCAACCAAAGGGCAACCTGATTTTTTCTTGCTACTTTGGAAAAACACATCTTTTGTTCATGCCTAATTTTGTGTTTAAGGTGCTTTTTATTATGTTATTCATGCTTATGTTTTCTAGAACATGCTAAAGAAAATGCTACTCGAACCTTTTTCATGCTGCATTGATGAAAATTAATGCCCGGAATTTCGGGTTCTGTTTGTAGGTTATTGTGTCGTGTTTGAAAGCCTTAACTCTAAATTTGCAGGGGCAGGTCGCTTTATAGATATTGAAGAAAAGCTGAGGCTATGGGGACGAATTTCAGTTTTCCATGGAATCATTCGGATTCATATATCGGGAAAGAAAGAAAACGAGGTAGGACTCTATTTACCCTCCACAAAAGAAGGAATGGCGAGCATGTCCCTCCACTCGGTGGGTGTCTGTCAGGGTGAAAACCGTTATGCAGAAATCCACGATCTTCGTGTCCAAAGTGTGCGCCTCGGATCTAGCGGAGCAGCTGCTATAGGTAGGGCCCCCACTCGCCCTTTAAAGAAACTGACAGTCACTTCACCCTGCTGTTACGCTCTCACCGGACCACCACCCACCTTGATTCGTGTCGTGTTGTCCAGACATACAAACAAACGATCAAATTGTTTTCGCGATACCCTTCTATGATCAATTTTTTTTTCTTTCATGGTTTTCGATTGATTGTTTGTATGTTTTAGAGTGTTTTGTGTTTAGTTTTAATCTTTTTGTTTCATGGTTCAATTTTGGTTCCGAGTTTTATGACAAATTCGGTCATTGGAATTTGGTTCTTTTTGCAGGCACAAAATCGAAAAATAACCAAACAAATCAAATTATGAGCATCTCAAGTAAAAAAACATATAATTCTTTGTTTTCATGGAGCTCGATGATAGGACATGCTAAATAAGCTAGATGATTCTTTATTGTTTTCTTCTAACATTTTATAATTTTTCCTTTCTCTTTTAATATTTTGGTCATCTTTTTAATTATCCAAACCATCTTAAATGATTTTTTCTTATTTTATCATCTATTGTTAACATTACTTATAGTTACCTATTTGCATCAAGGTGTGCTCATGATCTAAAATTCAATTGGCAATAGATTTTGACAAGGGCTTACAAAAATTCAATTAAAACTAAAAAAACCGAATAGATCCAAGCGATTTTTTTTTTCTTTTAGAGCAGTTATATCATGGAGCACAATCGAATAGGATCTACATCAATAGTTTTGGTTCTTGAAATCTTTCACAATTGGGTTTTTGGTTATTTTGGTTTGGTCAACCAATGTACAACACTAATTCTCCGTCGATTTTTTTCCCCTAATGACAAGCCCGGGTTAAGCTAGGACCCCTCGCAGATGTGCATGTCCGGGGTATAGAACTCTTGATCATCAACTTGAAATCTTGTGAGAGTAAAGAAAAATAATAGCAGTGCCCAATGAGCAAGACTACGAGACGACCCGGACCCATATTACTGAAATCTTGTGAGATATTAAAGGAAGCTATTCTTTACTAACCATAGGTATGTAACTGGTCGGGTCTGCCTGACCCAGAAAAAAAAACGGATGTAAAAGGTGGGCAGAATTGGGTTCCGGACGACGATCGGAACGGATTTAGTTGATTGGTTTGGTAGCTAAAACAGGATCCAATTAGCAATTGGTATTTGATGCCAAATGAAAATCCAGAATTCTCAGGTAATCCAAACCCATTTCATTACGTACGTCATATACTACACAAATAACTATTTTGTTCCGATTAAGTATTCAAATGTGTAATCCTCTCAAACCCAATCATGAAGAATCCCACTGGGTCAAATTCAATACTGCTAGGTCCAACCCGAATCCGATTGATTGTCATCTCTAAGGAAGGAATACTCAAGGATTTTTACTTCAAGGATTTTCAAGTTGGAACATATACTTCATGACATAAGGGGCATCTACAGTTAACATGCAGAATGAACTAATTTCTTGACTCCAAAAAATGTATTTTTAATCGCTGTTTTCTTAAGATAGCTTTCAAGACGCATGCACGCACAAACACATGTGCTCATGCACTTACACATATGCGTCTGTGTGCGTGCATGTGTGTGTATAAGAAGAAGAAAAGGCAAGAACAAGCAAGAATTAAAGACTAGCTGGGGTGGTTTGGATATTCTCCATTATCCTCTATCTTGTGCCATATTGACATTTACGAATAACAAATATTTACTTAAGAGAATCAAATTTGTATAGCCTGTCTTCATGAATGAAATGGGTGTTAAATGCCATTTAATTAGCACAATTTAATAACCATAATACATTATTATATATATGTGTGTGTGTGTGATGGCAGTTGTTATGGCATCCAGAAGTTTCTCCTCCATTGCCTTTCTTAAGGTCACCTTTTCCTTTACATGCAAGGCTTCCTTCTTCCTTTCCCCCAATGCTAAGAAAGCATGTGGACCTTGGCCTCACATGGTACCACATGCTTTTGGCCCTCATCACCTTTATTCCATTATTCTTTCTGGACCAAGCCACTGTCTTTCTTACAACCTTTCATTCCACCATTCAGCAATTTAGGTTATGCATTATTATACTTGCATCATTGACTAGAGCCCCATATTCTCATACTTATTTTTTTAATAGGCAAGCCGAGTTAAGAAGATTCGAACCGACGTGTGCACGTCGGGTATCAAACTCAGGACCTCCAACTAGAAGGTTATTTTTAGTTGATCTTTTAGCCAGGAGAGCAATACCTCCTTGTGCATTCCGCCACTCAATTATCTACTTTATAAACAATGAACTACCAAGCAATACATGGAAGAAACCAAGGTGACTTGCATTAGGGATATATTTAATGATAACCAAGTTATAAGGGTTTAATAAAAGTTTGAAAAGAGATGAACCATTTATAAACAACTCGTCTATTTCGAAGAGCTCCTTCGGTGGGGTTGAGGCAAACATATACTGTTCATGTTCAGCTCATTTAAGATCAAGAACGAAACATGAAGGAGCTGAACCATGACGATCTACAAGCATCTCTGTTTTGTTACCAGCCCTACCCACAATCTCATCTTTTCTATAATGATTTCTTTTATAATGTAGAATTATTTAAATTGGCCTCTCTTCTTTGGTATTTAAGTGTTATGTAATGTAAAACTGCCAAATCGAGGTGAGCTGCTTGTTTTCAGCAATCAGCTTGCACCTACCTCTTTTTGGCTTAGATAAAAACCTAAAGATGAGGTCAGCTCATGTGGGTTAGAAAAACCACGAAGGTCTGGTTTGTCTATGCTCGTGAAAACTCCATTTTATGTGTGTGTGCATCTTCTCATTGACTCAAAAGTAATGCTTTACATTAATAAAAAAAAATTGACGACTTAGCTTTTGTTTGGGTTATCTAGCATGCATCTCATCTTGGTTCTACTTAGCTCATTTTAAATGAGAAATCGAGACCATTGATACCACCTCATCTCATCTCCTCGTTACTGGTCTCGATTTCTCATTTAAAATGAGCTAAGTAGAACCAAGATGAGATGCATGCTAGATTTGTACTACATTAATACCTACATATATATTATAATATGTAGTACAACATATACACATTATATATATATATATATATATATATATATATATATATATATATATATATATATATATATATATATATATATATATATATATATATATATATAATACACACATAACATGCAAAGACCCTTTCTTAGCGACATGGAAAACCAAAGAAGTGTTGTGTTCTCATGTTTGTGAAAGAGATGGGAAGTGAAGATGGATCGTTATGGTCGTCCAAGTTGCCGCCCACCATAATTAGACCCCTCTGCAATCTAATTGATACCATGACCATGCCTCATATAACTTCTAAAGCTGTAGAGAATTAATGCCATTGCTTGCTGATCATCACGAATCTCAATCTGTCCCTCCTTCTTATGGAGAAATTAAAAGTACAATATATATTTTTTTGTTAATTTCCGATTTGATTTTTTTGGTAATTTCCGACTAATTATTGAATAGCTAAATGCTGCCCATCCAACTACTTAACAATGCAAAAACGCAACACCTAAATATGCGGCTGGTAAACAAACTGAATGACCAATGGATGGTTCTTCGACTTGTCGCACTGGATCCGACGTAAATATATCACAAGCTCATGCAACTCTGAGCTAAAAACGAGCTTGCTTATTTAAGAAAAGTATATATATACATATACATATACATATATACATACATATATATATATACATATAATACATATATATATATATACATATACATATACATATATACATATACATACATACATATATATATATACATACATATATATATATATATATATATATATATATATACATATATATATATACATATATACATATATACATATACATATATATATATATATACATATACATATATACATATACATATATATATATATATATACATATATACATATACATATATATATATACATATATGTATATGTATATATATATATATATATATGGATCATATCCACTTCTAACATGCTCATCCAATCCATCCATAACCTTTCCTAGCATGAGTAATTTTGAAAATTTTAAGATTTTAGAAAAGCAAAAATAATGATCGAACATGAATGAACAAGTCACTAATGGGTAGGATCCAATTTCTCTCTCTATATATATAAATATATACCTTTCTTAAATGAGAGAGAGAGAGAGCTTATAGATTCTGCACACCGAGTTTCATATGAGCTTGGAGCGCACCACGCTATTCCACCGCTCTCATCCACCCTTCCCCACCCTCTTCGACCCCCTTTATGACGCAATTGGCAGCGTCCGCTGCCACCACCCTCATTCTCGCCCCTCTTCACACACAAGCACACTTTCCGACAGTAATGTAGTCAAGATCAATAGTTGGAGGAGAACCAATCTCATGACAAGTATTCCATGAGGTGTAAATGTTGTGCTTTTTATCTAGCTTTTGGTGGTGACCACCTTATGAAAGTAATGCCGGTGACATAGATCTAAGCTGAAGCATTTGGCGTTCAATATTGGTCCAAAGTTTGAGCTACACAAGTTGAGATGATGCAGTCTTCGTCCACTAGAGAGAGAGAGAGAGAGATTCCTGTTGTTGATGCACTCGTAGGCAAGCAACATGTTGAGTATCATGAGCTGGAATCTTTTACTTAAATCCATGGCATACAAGGGCTTCACATGCACTACTTTTATGAAGACTTTAGGTTCGGGAAGATGACGTACCATACTTTCCTTTCTGTTCAATATTAAATCCAAGCCTGCAGACATGAAGCCTTTTGATTTCCCAGCAATACATGCATGAGAGCAGATTTCATCCTTCGAACACCCTTAAATAAAGTTCAACTCCTTATCAAGAACTTAGTTGCTATAAAAATAAGAGGTGCGTTAGGTGTGAGTGAAGGGTCTTCCCATTATTAAAAGGAAAAGCTTTCTCGACTGTCACTTCTAACACATGGCTCCAACATATGTTTGATAACACCAATAAAATATGGAAAACAACACTTTCGGTTCGATAGGATCCAAGTCTGGAATTTAGCCTATACATATGAGATAAATTCAGATAATTTCAAGTTGAGAGAGAGAGATGTATGTGCATACTGACTTATCTGCTAGCTTCTATCATCCATCCAAAATTAGATCGAAAGGCTGAAACATGCTTTACTAATGTTTAGCTGGATTGTTTCTTTTTCCACTAACATGGTCATCGAACAGACGAAGTACAATCACAGTGAGAATTAGAAATCTGGGGTTCCACCCCACATTACTTTTGCATTAGCCATCCGATCTAACTATCATCATATGGATAATAACAGTTAGTATGGGCTAGCTCCTTCGATCTAACTCAGATCGCACGGATGACAACTAACATGATCGAACTAATATATATATATATATATATATATATCGAGAGAGAGAGAGAGAGAGAGAGAGAGAGAGAGAGAGAGAGAGAGAGAGAGAGAGAGAGAGAGAGAGAGAGAACGAAACCAGTATATAATAGCAGATTTAGTGGATAGGAAATCTAAATAAAGTTGGAAATTTAAATGTAAAGGCAAAAATATGTATGTGAATACATATTTTTTGCTTTTTAGATTCAATTTGAATTTGCTAATGCCTAAATGCATTATCATATACCTGTTTCTCTCTCTCTCTCTATATATATATATATAATTAAGAAAGAGGGGGGGATTGTCAATGAAGGGCGACTAACTTTGATGGATTTATTGGCAACAGCTATTGACAGGAACCTATCACCGGGACTAACTTTGATGGATTTATTGCCAACAGCTATTGACAGGAACCTATCACCCTTGAAGTTGCTTTTATGAGTACGCTAAAAGTTGTCCTTACAAAGGAGCTTTATTTGCTTTTCTTAATCAGATGTTGCTGATGATTTCTGTCTCTCAGTAGATAGAAAGGTTATGATTTGATGATAAATATGATGTGCTCCCTGAAAAATAGCTAGCTTGGACCACAATGCATATGGAAAATCCAATACTTTTGTTGTAAAATTTTTCTATTCCTGTAATTTATGCAAGCATGAATTTTGAAGATAGTCGCACATTTAGCAGCTTTACACCATTTTCTCTTGCAAATTATGAGCAGCTAACTTTATGTAACAGCTGTAGGAGTGGGCCTAACTCGATCGTCCATCATTATCTTGTGCTCCCTTGCTTGAAATATAAATGTGCATGCAGCATGCACACACGTGCACACGCATATATAGTAAATACATAGGTGTATAATCTTACATAAACATTTTCACTGTTCTATGTTTGAGATGAACGATTAAAGTTATAAAATAAAATACGTTTAATGTACAACAAACAAAAGTATAATGATATTTTTATTTTTTAATTCAAATCTCCATTGTCAGTCATGTCAACACAACTTTAAAGATGTTTATAGAAGATGATACATCAAAAATCATTGTATAGCTATTCAACTAATTGCAGAACGAGTAATAGCCTTTAATTTAGGGGCATCATTTTGTACCATGATAAGGTCAAAAGCCTATCCTTCATAAGTAGCCACTGTTCCTCAACATGAACTTAAACTGCACGACTTGCGTTGAAGACCGGCGTGCTCTTTCCTTTTCTATTTGCTGTCTAGATATGAATAATGCGACTGATTGATTGTTATATATTTGTGTGATGTATGGATCCTGTAATTTTCGAAACATGAATACTCATACTCGACCTTTGTTTATGGGGACATGAGTATAACAATGGTTTCTTTATATTTTTCCAAACATACTTATAAGTTTCTAAATAATATTCATGAGTTCCCAAATGATCCAGAACTCTTATATATATTACAAATACTAGGTTCTCTTGGAGAGCTTCTGAATATGCTCAAAGCAATCGTGTTAAATCCCTAATGATTCCAACCTTTCCATAAAAAAAGTGGATATTTGAGATAAGAAAAAAGTAGAAGGCAAAAGTTTACAAAATATTATACTTTTATATACTTGATTAAAAGGTAACTTTTTGTCTTTCATCTCAATCATTTATCTTTTTTATCAGACGATCAGGAATGTTAAAGAGGATATTAGCAGGATTGCTTGTGCGCATACGACAAGCTCTCTCTCTCTCTCTCTCTCTCTCTCTCTCTCTCTATATATATATATATATATATATATATATATATATATGTGTGTGTGTGTGTGTGTGTGTGTGACATGCTAATGAATTATAAAAAGATATTAGAACTTAACAACGAATAACTAATGTCACAATGAAGAGTCTCTTTCAAAATATCGGATGCCAGGGTTGATAAAACATGAAGAATGGAATCCAATTGTATTACTAACCAAATCAAGTCACTGAAAAAATAGCTAACACTGTTGATTTTAATTCTACATGGTGCATCAATTGTCACATCACTTATGATGGCAATTTATATTAGTTAATTAAGCTAGCATATTTGCACCATCTACCATATCAATTTATTATAATATATACTTAAACGTTAATTAATAATTTTGTTAATGGATAATAAGTATTCTTTAATATTAAATTTAATAGCAGTAATTTTATCTTATATTTTCATTTAACATTTACTAATGATGTAGCTATTGAGTGGGTAGCTATATCACTTCAGTCACGTGAAACGGCTTTCTATATCATCTTTGAATGACATCTTCAAAGAATTTGAACTGACCTGATAGACAACAGAAATCACAAGTATCACATCACATGGAAGAATGATAGATCTTATAACGGTTCCTCCGGCATGACTAGGTTCCTGGTCACACAGAGCATTTGGTCATCTGGTGATGCAAGAGAGACGTAGTATAAATTGTTAGGATCCTGAGTTGGATCCTAGATCCAATTATCTTGTGATCCTTTGAAGAACCTGATGTGAGAACGACCCGGAAAGTCTGCGTTCGTGTCCACCTGAAGTGAAATAAAAAAAATCAGCTTGATTTGTTAATCTTTGTAACAAAAATGAAATGGCATGACATGCGCACCATAATAAACACAAACATAACATGAATGTAAGTTTAGACGATTATCAATGGTGAGAATCAAACTTGCTTGATCCGTGTTCTTTGAGCTGAAGTAGGTAGCAGTGAAGTTTAGCAATGGGTTGTATTTTCATACACTTCAGATTTTCTACTGGAATCTGGTTCTAACGAAAATTTGAAAACCGAACCTAAATGTAATATTGATGTGTTGGGTCGTAACTAATTGGATTTGGGTTTGAACCCATGAATTGGGAACCGAACCTAATAAGTTGTACTTGTAATACATCCTTAGCAGTAGCGGTTTGAGCTAAACGTATGTAACAGGCTATCAGCCATCCGATCCGGTGACGAGCGGTCGATATTTTTGGATTCACTTGGAGGAAGTTCAACGGCTAGGATCCGTTAGCCATCCATCGTCAGGTTCAACGGCTAGCATCCGAGAACACGGTCTAGGCTGTAATTCGAGATATCATCTCCGGAGGTGGATCCTATGCGTCCCAACCAACGGGTTCGAACAGCGAGGGAAGATTGAACCGCTCTCTGTCCGTGTGTCTGTGTGTCTGTGTGTGCAGAGAAGGGGGCTGGCAAAGGGTATGTCGGGGGGCTGGATAGCTCGGGGGCGGCTCGCCTCTGAGCGAAGGGAGTGGCGTAAGAATCACCCCCATGTTTGTCTCTCTCTTTATCCCTCACACTCTCTCTGTGCGTGTGTGGCTCTTCTTCCAGCATTGCGTTCTTTCTTCTCTTTTTTGGTAGGGATTCGTGGCGAAGCCGGTAACAGAAGCCGATGGTACTGTTAATTTGATGGTCTGGCAGTGCATTATTCCGGGGAAAGCGGGGGTGACTGTCTCTCCCATTCAGATCCTTTCGGTTTTTTAGCTAGATCAGTTGTGGTGCTTTGTCCTTCCAATGCGTTCTACTATCTTTCTTGCCCCCATTTTCCTTCTCAAAACAAAGATAGATTATTGCAGTTGGAAGGCATTGCGCGCAGAACTTCTAGAGTTTATGTTTTAGCTCTAATGATGGTTAATGCTCCTCTTTCCTTTTCACTTTTGTGTTGGGGTTTGCTTCATGCGTACTGTTTCATGTATTCCTTTCTGTTTGCAGATTGTGTGATTGTTCACTCTCCCTCTAAGTTTGTTTTCATAGAGAGACTAAGTTTATTAGTTGCTCGCTGTTCGTGACAATGGTTGTTTGTACACATCTTCAACGGTTGTATGCCCATTGCAAGACTTGTTCTGCTCACCCCAATCATTCTCAGTCCAACACAATACGAAGTGTACAGTAGCAGAGGAAAGCTAGCACTAAAAGTAGAAAGCAACATTTTACCGGCCTTTGGTTCTCACTTCATTACCAGGCATGGGTTAGCATCCTTGGGCAGGAAGTAAATGAGAAAAATATGTGGTGAGGGCAAGCGCTGCGTTTGAAAGGACACTGTGAGTTGAGCTCCATGGGTTGATTTGGTGAAAAAGAGAACTGATACCTTCCACCCTTGATGGTACACTATTGGTTCTATCTCTATGACCCCTGCTTGTCGAGAAGGTTCTCTTGTAGTGGATCAACCTTTGCTATTACCAGAAACTATGATTTTCCCTTTCTCTTACCATCTCGTCAACTGCTTGGCATTGTCCTCCTCTACCTCCTCGATGTTATTGTTCAGTAACCCCAACTTCTTTATCATATATCTCACAAGAAGCGTCAGTTAAATGTTGGGATACAGTCCCACTACCTGGTGTTGTTGTCTTTTCTTTTTCAGCCTTCTTCTCTCTTTAATATTTTCTGGAGCAGCTTCATCTCGAATTTTACAGAATCAGGCCACATTGACATGGTTTAACATCTCTTCTTGCAGGAAACACCTCCAACCTCTTGTATCACCATAACAGTGTACTCTATCAATTATTTGATTCCTTTCAGAAGCTGGTGTACGGTACTCAAGCCAGGCCTCTATTAGAAGCCATAGTTAGACAATTACAAAGGTGACAACTTCAAGAAAGGACTCGGGCATGTTTTTTTGAGGGGGAGAATAGATTTGAGTAGATGAGCAAGCTTTGGTTTTCAAAGACTCCAAATCTCACAATTGCTGGATTTCAATAAAGACAGATGTAAGGAAAGAATAGTATTGACTCTTATAATGCGGTTAATATTGTACAGTATGATGTTATTGGAGTGTTTAGTATGATAGTGGTCGATACACCCTGAAAAATCATAAAGTATGATTTGGATCATATGGATTAGGTATGATATATGATAAAACCACATCATATTGAATGATGATACAATTTTTAAAGCTAGGTGTGTCTTGTACATTCTCTGAGACATCCAAACCAAAACCAAAACCACAAGCATTTTGCCATGCTAAAGGGGGTCCCTACATAGATTCTTGGTTGCTATTGTGCTCAATCATGTGTCCAGTGTCCACCTTTCAAATTTGCATAGTTTTTTGTTGAAGCTTCATATGGCCACCTCTCCAAATGTTCGAACCACCTTAAACATGTCTCTCATTTAATCTTCAATTGGTGTTGCACTTGCACCAAATCTCTCTCTAGTAACCTCATTAAAATTTCAATCCTTCCTAGTGCGTATATAGATCCACCTCTAATATTTTCATTCCTATCATGGACATCCTTATCTTTATAGGCAACTGGGCAATACGTCCACCTACACATTCTCTAGGGATATTTATTTGTTCATTTTAGGTGAACATCCAAAGGGACAACATTGAAGTGATTCCAGTTTTTCGGTTTGGATTTTCAACCTCAAACTATTGTAGTCCTCGTACTTGATTGCAGGTGGGAACGACTTAAACTGTTGAACTTTTTGCAACTCTTTTGGGCAGTTGATTTCTGATCTTCATAAGATCCTCGATATGCATTGAGATTGGATGATCCAATATTGACTCTGGTTTTCTGTATGTATATTTTGTCTGTAGCTTGAATATGAGACACGATTCAAAATCCATGGAGCATGGACTATTTTCCTGTTCACCAAATGCAAATTTTCCTTGAAACCAGCTTGAACCATATTTATATATATGCTTGTCATAGCTTACTTAGTAGTGAGCATGACAAGATCATGCAAACAACACCTATAATCATGTTTCTTTGAGTCAGTCCTGATTCCTTACGAATACAAGAGTCAATTTTTGCTAATGAAACCCTAAAAACTATCGTTAAAGGATTACTTATGAAAAAGAAAAACTGTCATCATGGCATTTCTTTGCTTAGCAATTCGGTGTGGACTGTCACTGCCACTGGTTGAGTAGGACCGATCCTACTTATTCATGCATGAGGGATGTTGATAGTTCGCAGCAAATTCAAAGCATTTACTTAGCAATGGGCATGGAGAGTCACTACCAAAGGATGTTTGTAGGTAAGGACCTGACAACTAATCACTCTTTTAGGTTCTTCTAAAAGATTGTGTTGCTCTGCTATCAGAGTTACTTCCAGGGTTTCTAGAAGTATTTTTCTCTTAAGATGGCAGATATTGCTTGATTTCACAGACTGATTGGGAGCGAGGGTGCTACCCTTCAACAATCCACTTCAGTGAGGACTATCCACTGGAACCTCCTGTATGCAAGTTTCCTCCCGGTTTCTTCCATCCCAATGTGTATCCCTCCGGAATTGTGTGCCTCTCTCTTCTCAATGAGAACGCTGTAAGTAAAATCATTCAGCTCCTCTGGCGTCACATTTTCAGATTTTAACTATGATTCTAGGTAGGTTTATGAATAAGCGTTCAACTGGATAATAATCCTAAGTCAACTTACTGATGGACTTCATCAGATTTCTGGAGTCACTAGTCAAAAAATGAGCAACTGCTCTACTGTTGATTTGCATGCAATTTCGGCAAATTGAGGACTAGTCTTCATGAGTCCACTAAATGCCTCATTTCCTTAATTCACAGGGTTGGGGACCGGACATTACGGTCAAGCAAATTCTTGTTGGAATACAGAATTTGCTCAGCCACCCAAATCCTGCAGATCATGCCCAGACTGATGCCTCCGACATTTTTTTCCAGGTGAGCTTTATTAAATCCTTCACATCCTGAAATCTTTTGATGATCATTGTGGTTTCCAAATGAATTAATCCACCAAATAAATGCAGGACCCCAAAGCATACCAGAAACGTGTTAGGAAGCAAGCCAAGCAATATCCACCGCTCATATAGACTTGTAGTTTAATTTATGAACTTGTCTGTTGATTTCAGCATGTATATAACGCAACTTGTAGTGTGTGTACAGTGTTCTGTACATGTTATATGCTCAATCTTATGTCTGTGAACAAGTCTGGAATTTTGACATTTCTGATACCAGACTTGGATTAGCATGTCTTGCATAGTTCTTCTACAGTCTGTCTTTTAATGCTTCCATAATTCTTCCTTGTGAAAGCCATCACCTTTTGCTGTAATTTTTAACCTTGAGAAACTGCACTGCCTTTGGGAGGTAGCATTTGGAAAAGCCAACTCCAAGGCCAGGATCTTCCGTGCCATGGCCTCTACTGCTTTTCAGCTTAAATATGGATCTGATGCCGCAGGGGTTCAACTCCAAGAGTCTTCGCATACAATATTCACCAAGGTGCTGTAAATCATAGTAATATGCGATGTTAAGGGTGTTTAGTCTTTCTATTTGATCTTCACACTGGACTGTAGTTTTTTTTTGTTCCTGTTCGTGTTTTAAACAGGATTCAAGTTGTTCGCTTCAACTTTCCACCATAAATTGCTGTTTTAAAGAGAAAATTCTGTTGTTTTTGGATCCAACCATTTAGGCATGAAATGCATCAGCATATTGGCACAAGATTCACAATTATCCGAGTGACTGGCAACTGCTAACTCCAACAGCTACTGTTTCTTGTACAAAATAAAGGCAGTTCTGCAGCTAGGATGTGCTAGCTCTAGCAGTTACCAGTTTTCTCATACGGCCAGCATTTCATTACTTGAGCCTTGAGGTGTTTAATGCAGCTGGGCACGAGACCCATGACAAATGTGTGTTCCAAAACCAAGTTTAACTCCAAAACATTCTATTTTGCTACTCATCCTTGCATGTTCTGATAGACATTCCATGGTTCCCCTAAGAAATGCTAAAAGTGAAAACTGTATCTGATGAGAACTTTAGTGTGCGAATGTTCTCTAGAAAAAAGTTGTGGAACAAGAAGAAAGTGGAACCGTCCCAGCAATGACACAAAGTCTATGATTTACTCGCGGTTATGTTCTAGCATGTAAGCATAAGGGGGATACAAATTTGTGAGGCTATATGACCTAGCGAACAACCCTAAGGGGCATGTAAAGTCTTTTGCTTGTTTTTTGACAAGAAAGGTGTTGCGAATTGCACAGGGACTAACAGCTTCACCTGGCTACAGGTCGACCCACAAGCTGAACGTGACGAGTTCAATACTGGGGTTGGGCATCTGGCTTGGGCCTCCCCATTGTATCAACAGAAGTGAAATGCTGAGAATTACGAACCCATTCAAAAGCATGTTTTAAAGCCCTAAACCTTTCGTCTACCTTGTAGTTTCCACTCCAATATTTTCAGGCAGGAAATCAAACTGCAGAACGGTGCATTCAAGAAGACGCTGTTTTCAGCTTTTTCTTCTGTTATTGATACATAAATGGTCTTCAACCCTTGCCCCAGGGCCTATGATGGACATCTGCTTGTTCACAGAGAGTGCCTTGCTAGATAGTGTCTAGTAGCTGTACGACTCATTTTCTATTTGTAGCTTAGAGAAACCCCGGTTCAGCCTAGACATGACCGGTTTCTAGCCGAACCGACCGGAACCAAATTGAGTCACCAAGAGGTGAAACTTGAACTGGGGACCACCTATTTCGGTTCCGGGTTCACCTTTTATAAAACCAGAACCAGCAGTTTTAGAATTGAGAACCGGCCTGAAGAGGTGAAACTTGAACTGGGGACCACCTATTTCGGTTCTGGTTCCACCCTTTGTAAAACCAGAACCAAACCAAAACCAGCAGTTTTAGAATTGAGAACCGGCCTTGGGCCGGTTCTGTTACATGTATGCTGTATATATGTATATGTGTGCGTGTGTGCTCATGCGTAATACTGTTTGTTGGCATAAAAGAAGATGATGATGCACCGAGAGAGTTAGCCTCAACAGAAGGGTGCTCTAGCACCGTTGCTGCTGGTGGGGAGTTCGACTCCCAGAGTGTGCATGAGTGAGTGGGTGTGTTAGGCTTCGGCCTCCTCTTGTAACAAAAAAGAAGATGGACGATGATAATAGCGATAGCGTGTTAGAAAGAAAAGTAGTGAAAATGATGAGTTGACCAAGACACCTGCATTATTGTTATCTTGATGGCCATGATTGAGATTGGGCTCAAAATGGCCAACTTGCCGCACCCATTCTGCCTGTGCTTCGGACCCACCATGAACTGGGCTCGATGACTTATGGTCTTCAGCAAAGCATTCCTTGTCAACAACAGTGTTGACGATTGACCGAGAGCACAGGGCATGTGCACGGTCACAATATGAACAGGCTGGATCAAGACTGGACACTCATTAGAACGATGACTCCAAATCCTTCAGCTAGTTCGAACATGGCATCGTCCGGCCAGGACTCAATGCCGATGGCCACCGCCAGGCCATACAGCATGAGCTGGTTCGAATGTGTATGTTGATGGCTGCAGCCAGATCCAGTTTTATGAGCCAGACCTGGTGAAGGGCCAGCCTTGGACACAAGAACTCGTTAATTTTGTTTTTTCTTTAATTTTATCTTGTCAAAATTATCTCAAGTAAAAGTCTTGAATAGGTTTTCCGTTCTCGACATTCCAAACCGTCAGAATGCCTCGCACCGGAGTTCCAACCTCGACATGAGCCATGAACAACCGTCGAGATGGATGTTCATTCTGGTAGTTGAGCATAGAGCCCATTGGAGTGAAACCCATGACTGCTAGTTTAAAAACTACACCCTCTTCAACTAAAATGGCACCTTCGGGTTAGTTCATCCTGGTGGATTTTATCGGGTCGAATTTGTTACTCGAAACCCATCATAAGAGAGACAAATAGATTTGCCAGGGTCTGCGAGAGCGACGAGCCGATAGCTATACCAACCAGGTATTATTAGTTAGAGATCCAAAACCCACTTCTTGAACTTGGATCCTCGACATCAATGGATTGAGACCAGAAGCATGGGTCCAGTTCATGTCGGTATACAGCCCATTGGCAGCCCTATCCAGACACATCGGGTCCATATCAATCTTGCAGCTTGGCGTACATGCACGAAACGGTTATGCTTGCTTCTAAAAGCAAGGTCCATAAAGCTGGTTTTGGTTCATGCACCCATACTGAGAATGACTGCATATTATGTCTCATATCTTTGTCAAGGCACCAATTATGATCCTTTGTCTTTGAAGCAGGGAAAAGGGGGGAAATAAAATGGGTCAATGGACCCAGGTCTGATTTGCCCATTCCACTATCAAATGCCACAAGCCATGTTCAACAGGTACTTCAAAAAGTTAAACCCAGAACGTTAGCTCAACCGCAGGACGCTCTAGCACCGTTGCAGCTGGTGGGGAGTTCGATTCGTGTTAGGCTTCGGCCTCCTCTTGTAACAAAAAAAAAATATTTGAGATAATATTTCTTACATCGACTGAATAGAGGAAGTTGAGAAATGTTAATACCGTATGGTTTAGCTGGCAGAGAAAGAGGTGCCTATTTTGGTGCCCTCTATATGTCTTTTATTCTATAGAATTGGTAATGAGCCACTCGGATGCAGGTAGGAGGGTGGCAATAAGGCTTGGTGGGGCGGGTTTTCATACTATACCCCACCTTGCCCCGCTCTACAGGTCTTGAGATCAAACCCTGAACCTGCCCCGCATGCACCATGATATAATCCAACCCTCCCTGCTTTAACCCACACAAGTAATATTTTTTAAAGAAATTCAATTGATATTATATATTTTACATATAACAGAAAATATACTATCCAATATTATTAAATTACAAGATTATTATATATATGTATGTATGTATATATGTGCATATATACATGTATATATCTATATGTATATACATATACATATATATGTATATATATATGTATATATGTATATATATATATATATGTATATATATATATATAAAGAGATAAAGAGAGAAATTAGTATATGCACCCGCACATCTATACTCAAATCCACTTAGATGTCCACAGTTTGATCAATGATAAAAATTTAAATTTTAAAAGTAAAAATTAGTGTTATAATTTGAGTGCATTAAATACTTTTTAAATTCATATATGTATATATATATATATACACACACACATATATATATATATATAAAGAGATAAAGAAAGAAATTAGTATATGCACCCGCTCATCTATACTCAAATCCACTTAGATGTTCACAATTCGATCAACATGATCAATGATAGAAATTTAAATTTTAAAAATAAAAAATAAGTGTGATACTTTTACTGCATTAAATACTTTTTAAATTCAAACTCCATTTATCTTGAACACAACCCGCTGTCCCTTATTCAGGTCTTCTCAAGAGATCGGGCAGTTTCTTTTGCCTTAAGAACCCGTCCTTTGCAGGGGCCGAACCGAACGGGTTGGGTACTTGCTGAACAGGTAGAGACTGCCATCACTAGATGCAGGCCTACCATGCTTATTAGCTTTAATCAGTCTTTCTAAAGGAAGACTATTTGGGGACCGGTTGAATAACATTGTCTTAAAGGCCGTTACTTCTTTTCTGTGTTCACAACCGGGAGACAAAGCTAGGTATGCACACCCTGTGTATCAAACTCATGACCTATAACTTGTGAGTCGAACCACGTACCCAGGTATGTATGTATATGTATATATGTAGAAGAAATGGTATGACAGAGAATCTTAATTTAAGTGGCTGCTGCTCTCTGCAGGGTGGGACAGTTGCCTTACTTGAAATTTTGAAAATTGATAATTTTATATTAAAATTAAAAAAAATTCTGTCCCACTTAAACCTTAAGTATGTCCCACCCGAAATAAATTCTTGGATCCGCCCCTGATGATGGGTGCTTTCTATTTTCATAGCAGAAAGGAACGTATTACGTACGATAGCCAACCCCTAGGTGGCGTCACATTTTCAATAGTGACAAAACAAAACTTGGATGGGTTCACTCTTCAACCGAAATGGGTTAATTAATGCGAGCCGACCATGAGATAAGCACCAAACCGTCGCAGCAGGTGGGCTCGTAAATGATATTTCTTTCGTGCACGGTTCTCGTATTTCATTTAGTATTCGTGTCAAAACAGGTCAACACGAGCACAGAACACGAACAGACCAGCTCTTAATCCTCGGCACGGGGGTGCGGACTCAAACACCATGTTTTCAGGCCTCTTGGATTCGAACCACAATGATCTCTGATCTGAACACGAAATAGGTCACTCTTATATTTTCAAGCAAAAGATATTCTTTTTATTTATTTATTTATTTTTGGATGAAGTCTGGAAATCACCATTAGGAAGCGATTCAATTGGGTCACAGTAGAATCAAATACAAAACTAGTCTGCGAACCACCCTAATGAAGCGGTTCAAATTAAATATGGGCAAATGGATCCCATTTGCGATGGATCTATTTTACATGAAATCAATTCAAATCCAATCGGAGCAAATGTTCTTTCGAGCCAACAACTTGTGATAAAGAAAAGGTTGAGATGGGGCTCATTTTTTCATCCACTCGATCGTGTATAAGTAGGTATCATATCAAGGACTCAAGTTCGATCCGAACCCAACCCGTACCAAACATGTTAAACTTAGGGTCAATTTGGAAAAAACGAATAGACCCACTTAGTTATGAGGATCAGACCCGAAAGATCCAACCAATATATAAATCTAGGTTGACAAAAAGATATGAATTATTGCATTCAGTGTATTAGCTCACCTGGCAGGGCTCTCGACTCACAAGTGAAGGTGACTCTCGGGTATTTATACTCGGCTTCGAACTCCGTGCTATAAGAAATAAATACATACATCATACATACATACATACATGTGACGAATTGGGATGTAACCCATTTTGGATTAATATCTATAATGAAATTGTATTACAAAAGTACTTTTAATAGTGTTCCTTCTCGAGTATCTTTGGTTTAGGGAGTGTTTGGATTCTTAGTATAGGATCAAATATGAGCTTTCTCATGGTAGACCCACTAAGATCCAATCCAAATCTACCTCTGGTTGGCGAACCTAGACTTAGCTAGAGCCACAGTGAACTTAACCTTTTGACCTATTGTCCAATGATAAAGCTTTGGAAGAAGACAAAGAAAAAAGGTCAGACCCAGAAATGGTCGACCCGATTTCTCAAACCATATGAGTCCAACGTATGTCGACTTATCATTTTCAGTGACATTTCCAAATATTTTCATTTATTTGTCCAAACAAGCAAAATTGGGTACGAGGAAATCTTGGCTCCTTTTTTTTTTGTTTAAGAGGAGATAAAAGCCTAACACCCACACATGCATCCTCTGAGAGTCGAACTCCCACCAACAATAATGATGCTAGAGCATCTTGCTATTGAGCTAACACTCTCGCTGATCGGCTTTTTATGTGGTATAATTTGTCATTAATCCTGTACAATTGATGTTTGAACATGCTCATGAGTTGCTCTTCATTTTTATAGTGAATCAAGTTCAAACATGATGAGCTGAATTAGAGCTCATTTATGCAGTGTTTGTGCTTGTTCGAGCATGAATCTACTTCTGTTTAAGCTCAAATTCAAAACAATGTTACGTTTTCACGGTTTAGACCGCTCCGATTTCGCTTGCTGATACTATGCAAATCATTTTTGTTTTCTTTTCCTTGTTTAGTTTGTCAGGTTGTCTCTTGTCTAAGCCAAGAATTCAAAAGATTGATCTATTATGTCCAAAATATTAAAAGAAAACGTTTTGAGGATGAGAACCTTTAAAATATGTTCTTAACGTGAAAAATAATGTTTAAAACGTGGATCACTATTTTGTTTTCCAAAACTTGGGCCCTCATATGGATCATATCACTGAATAAAGCACGGGATAGACCAGTAAAAATAAATAAATGGATAAAGTATGTAGTGGCTATATGTATGATCAGTAGAGTGCCTCATCTCCATGGACTTAAGGCAACGGTGGTGGACCGGAAAAGTTTTCAGAGTAAGGCTAAGTTCAGTCGGGCACAGTCGATCTACGAAGCTCACAAGGACCATGCCTGATCTGGCTGAAGCAAGGTCAGCATACTATGCTCGCCCGACACGGATCTGGTGCAATTTAGGTGAGGCAATACATATGAATTTTCCTAAGAACCAGGCCGTCCATATAGAGTTTTGCAAACTCCTAGTGAGGTGGCTGATCTCAACGAAGAGTGATGGGCCCATTTTAGAGCGAATGTGAAAAATTCTTGAGCCCACCATTGTATAAGAAACTACAAATATGAGATGGCAAATCTCATCATGCACACGAAGAATGATGGACTCCCTTTAGAGCGAATCTATTTTTTTTTAGTCTGTTATTGTATATAAAAAATATAAGTATTTTGTTAACTTAAAATAATAGTGTACCTCACCCAAAAAAGTTTATGAGTCCACAACTGATCAGCCGTCACCATCACCTTTGTAATGAAAAGCTGGCCAAGAAAGTTCAAAACCATGCATTTTTAAAACTTTTAAATTCATTAATGTATTTGCAAGCACTTTCATTATTATTTTATTCTTTATGGTTTTAAAAGTTCACGTTCCCTTAGCTGGTTTCCATTTCTTGGGTATTGAGTAAAGCGTATGACGTTTTGTGCGTTTGCCGACCAAACCCCCTCTCTTCCTTCTTCCACCTCTCTCCCCACCACAACACACCCGCATTATTTCAGGAAAAAAATTTAAAATAGGAAATATTTTTTCATTGGTCCACTTTTTTACTAGTCTTTTTTTAACAACAAACCATTTTGATTTTTCAGGAAAAAAAAACTTTGATCCAATCATACTAATAAAAGAAACGAGCCACTTAATAGTTTTGCTTTGTTTCGATCTGTGATCAGCTTGTTCGGGATTTAAACAAGAAAGGAGTTGTTCATGCTCGAATTGATCGGCCCGTGTTTAGCTCGTTAGTTTAAACATATAGAGACCTGTTTATGAATGTTAGAAAATAATGTTATTCCAATGAATTAGATGGCTTTTGATGCAATTACAGAATCAAATCTTTCAATAGTTTACAAGAAACATTAACTTTTAATCGAAGAAACTAATTCTTCTACATAAGAAAATTTGGGCAGGAAGTTTGTTTTAAACCTTGTTAGTAATTAAATCATGTTTCAAACATTTAAAAGTTTCACAACAACTTTCTTTACTTAAAGAACATTTTTGGACTTTAAAATCAAAGCTAACTATTTCGGATTTATAAAACTAATTAGGAAGCTTGGGTTAAATCACGTTACTAACTAAAACATCTTTTTATCTTTAGAAAATTCTAAACATATAGTTCTCTAGTAAAATAATTTATTACCTTTCAACTACAGGTAGAGACCTTTATGTGAATAACATTTCACTTCATCTCCACCCAACAAACACATGATGGCACCTTTAAATACAATATGAATAATGCAAATGATAAAAACTAAAAGCATATTAGTTGCATAAGGTCAATTGACAAGAATAAGAGTTGTTAGCCTTTTGCATGATTCATTTTTAATGATGTGATTTTATGGTACGGTTGCCATTTTCACGGATTTTTAGGTCAAAATACTTTTTATTCTGAGAATGCGAGTGAAGTAGTACACCAAACCCATCTACGGTTAACCAGGCAAGAAGGGTCCACAAAGTCGAAGTTCTGATATGGAGCCGGATACATGTGAGCAGCGGCATCTCTATCCATGCATGAGCAATAAATAGGGTTTAATCGGGTTGACCTGTTTGTGACACGCGCGTAAATGACACAAGAACAGCGCAAAATGAAATCTATCATTCGGACTCGGGCTCCAGATAACACCAAACCATACCAAGAAGCTTTGGGTTGTGAATGGATCGGGCTTGACCCAAATACGGCTCTAGTACCATCTCCATGATCCAGACCCGGTCGGCGGCACCGCCACACCCAAGCCACGTCGGGTTGGGACATGTGGCCTTGCCAGCGCAGTCGGTCACTCGCATATGTCGGTGGGAGATGACGTGGCACTAAAGCCACGAGGGCGTCATCTCGAATCTCGAAGTGCGCAAAGTGGGGGGGGAGGACGGCGGAGCATGTCGGTAGATGAGCCGTCTGGATTCCGTCACGTCGGCCCCCTCTGAGCGGCAGGTCGGCATCAACTGTACGTATTCACTCATTTCTTGATTTGACCAAATTAGCCTCAACCCAACGGACTCATCTTATGGCAAGCACATCGCAATTTTCATTCCAAGTAGGGGCGTTTTGAGGACGCATGCTCCTGCATGATGAGGAATATAATGATATAAAATAACTGCTGAGAATAATTTTCCGCCGGAAAGGGTGAGAAACAAACAAAAGAGAAAGGAGCAAACCGGAGCGGTTCTTGGGTCAACGCGCGATCCAAATCCAAGCCGGAATCCCGCGGTATATTTAGGCGTTTACACTCGTTTGCCCCCACCCCTAAATTCGTAGCTCGAACCCTAAAATCTCTCTTCTCTCTCGTCTCTTCGTTTCTTTACCGGAATTGGGAGCGTCGGTCTGTTGATGGAGGGCGAGTGTTGCTCGGCTTCTGCGTCGCCGCCTCACCCGATGAAGAGACAACGAGCGGGACACCCGGAGAAGCCGTACAGAGGGATCAGGATGAGGAAGTGGGGCAAGTGGGTCGCCGAGATCCGGGAACCGAACAAGCGGTCCAGGATCTGGCTAGGCTCGTATTCCACGCCCGTCGCCGCCGCTCGCGCCTACGACACCGCTGTGTTTTACCTCCGTGGGCCGTCGGCGAGGCTTAACTTCCCGGAATACGTCGTCGATGAGCTTTCCGATATATCGCCGGCGGCGATCAGAAAGAAGGCCACCGAGGTTGGCGCGCGCGTCGATGCCCAAGCCCAGCTTTCTAACTCATCGGCGCCGTTGCCGTCTCCACCCGCTTCTTCGCCCAAGACGACGGTCGCGAACGCAAGGAAGAAGAAGAAGCAGCCGAATTTGAACGAGGAGCCTACGGATTCCGATAACGAAGAGTCTGGATCGGAGGAAGGAGGAAACCTCTCCGGCGACAGCGGGTGATCGGAATTCGATTTTAACCTTCTCTAGCGTCTTCCATCGATATCCCTTGCTCGCGAGATTGCTTCCGTCAGAATAAATGACTTACCTACCCTTAAGTTTCGGGAGAATTATCAATGGAGTCTGGGGGAATTGACCTTTCTGCCTGCCGGAAAGTGGCGCTTTGAGTTTGTTTCATGCAGAGCTTCTGGTTTCGAAAAAGGGGGTCCTGTTGGTCATTCAGTGGATTTAGTAGGGACGACTCAGGACATTAAAGAAAGGCGTTTCTTGTTGTTTTCTCTCGCTTCGTTTCTGTTTGGGTTTGTGGAAAGCTCACAGAAAGAAGCCTCTGTTTTTTCGAAGAAATTACAAGGGAGGAAATTCTACAATCAGGAAACCCCGTATTCTTCATTTTCCGTTTTTCCTATTAATGAATATTTACATTGTATATACGTACACATGCACAGATGCGTTCTCTGTCTATATACGATCCAGGGGTAGGCAATCGTACAGACGTTCGCGACTGCCAGCAGCATTCGAGCAGTGAGGGGGGAGGCGCTAATGATGGCGATGCAACTTGGTGTGGGCGGTGCGCGTAAGCACAACCCTACCTTTTCGTAGATAGGGATGACGATGGTAACGATTGTCTTTCTCTCGGAGCGGGTCCCAGGTGAATTTATTTGTTTTGTTGCTAGAAGGAAAGAAGTAGAAGGGACACGTGTATGGCAGAGATGTAGTGCCTGTTGGCTGAGTGGATAAGGCAGAGACGTGGAGCCCTCTGGCACGTGGGAAGTGGGGTTCGGGCTTGGTGAGTTCCGGGTCTTTTCTTAGGTAGGGGGATTAAGTTCAATGATTGCGTGTTGACTCGGTTAGGCGCGCGTCGTTTTTGCTAAAGCGTTGGGTTAGCTGGCTTTTGCATGGATGGGGCTGCTAACGGAGATACAGTTACACTATCGGGTAGAGCGGGTCTAGTGGGTCCACTCTACTGGGTGCCGTTCATCTCTGTCCTTGGTTGGTGGTGATTGATAGCGTCTTATACCGTGAATAAAGACGACGGTCCGTGAGTGTGATGCCGGTTCGGGGCCCATCGCTTGTGTCATCCTGTCAAGTACCTAGCCCCCGCTGGCTCACATGGAACCGATAACGTATCACGTATGACTCATCGGGCCGGGCAGGGCAAGTTTGATCTATATGAGTTGTGGCCATCTCTTCGTCTCAAGTCGGATCGCTTGAGGGATTTCTAGGTCTCTAAAGATTACATACAATCCACACAATTACGACTCATATATTTAAACATCATTACAATTATAAAACCAATTATAGTTTATCACATTCACAAATCATATAAAGATCTACAAATTTCCAAAATACCTTGGTATTAAAACATGCTCTTTATCAACCAAAGTCATAAACAAGTTATACTTCAAAACATATCAATTAACATATAATTGTGAACGTCATTTCATAAATATCAATAAAATATTTATCAATCATTTACATTTAAATGCATCTAAAATAGAAAAATCACTTCTAACATTGTTATATAAAAGAATGCATAACTATGTATATAAAGGAGCGCTAAAATCCAATCCTCAAATTGTTGAGTTGATTTTATCGACATCAAATCCTTCAATTTTAATCTCTAAATAATTTTAAATAATTAAAATATAAAAATGTATTTAACTACGAATCTAACGCAAGAAACCATATCTCAATGAGATCTCAAATTACCCTAAAATCACTCAAAACCTGAATCTATTTAAGTTATCTTTGATCTGAACTGATATCTTGATCCATATCTGATCCAAACTGAGCGACATGTATTAATGTTTTGACATAGAGCCTACAACTACTAACACGAGTTGTTTCTGACCCTACTCATTTCAAGACCCGACTCAAACATGACCCATTTCCAACATAAAACCCGATATAGAACATTTTTCTGACCTGTTTTTTTGACACAAAATTGTTCCTTCACATATGACACGAGGATACAATATGAATCAGTATTGTTTCAAGACATTTCGAACACGACACAAACACAAAAATCCGTACACGCCTAAAAGGGGTTGGTTCTTTTGGTTTTTCGGTATCGATTTCACCGGTTTCCGACAATGACTAAGGTCAGCGATGGTCTCCAATCGACTATGTGCCTCTCCTCTTTCAATCTAACCCAATATGGGTTGTCGATGATGGCATTTTGGCCAAAAAAAAATGTAAAAACAGTAACTCATATTTAAGAAAAAATTCACAAATCTATACTTGTCTTTAACTGATTTTCGAGTATTAAAGCTTGTTTTCGAATGTTTAGTAAAAATCAAGCAAAATCCCTTTAATCTAACTAAGATTTAACAACTAAAAGTGAAGAAAAATAAAAAAGTAAAAAGGAGGGGGTTCTTACCAAATTTCGGTCGGCTACTCGACATCGTCACGGCTCACTCTTCTCCTCCCGATGTTTCCCCACAACGGAGGTCCTCTTATAGAGCCTCACGAGGATGGTAAGTGACCTGACATTTACCATCCTCGTGGTCTGCCATTGAAGTCCAGCATGCAACGCCCAAGCGGGTCTGCATCCAATTGGATCTGGACTCACATCATTTCGGTATGCATCTATAAATAAATATATGTAAATACATATATATATATATATATATATATATATATATATATATATATATATATATATATATATTATATATATATTTCAAGAAATACATAGACGCATATGTATGTGTACAAAAACACACACTCGTGGGCATTATCCAGTAAACACACACTCGTCCTGCCGGTGGCGGTGCCGAAACATAGACGCATATGTATGTATACAAAAACACACACTCGTGGGCATTATCCAGTAAACACACACTCGTCCTACCGGTGGCGGTGCCGAAAGGAATGTCCATGGGTAGTTATTTGCTTTGGCAGACAGAAGCCACCAGCGCTCGTCTGAATTCACTAGAACGAACGTCAAGCCGTCGGTGCCGGAGGAACTCGCCTACAGACAGCGGCTGACACGTTTAGCTTCAACGTTAATCCCTCCATTGATATCAGTTTTCATCTGCATTGGCAGCCCCAGGTATTTAATTGCAATAAGAACCCTTACTGTGCTTTGTACCAGCTTATAATCAGGCAATAGTTATGAGTTATTTTAACAAGATAATAATCTCTGCAGATTACTGCTGGACATTTGTAGGACGTGACACAGAATACAAGCCTTAAATCAATGAGGCACATTCTAATCATATCCAGTGAAATTGAAACTGGTAGGAACCGGAATCGGTGGTTTGAAATCGTTAATTCTCTGTTTTCTAATTTTATAAATATAAAAAATAATTTTTTTTCTGGGGATCTAAGACTTAAACCGAAACTGAAACAAAAACCGGTTTCAATTTGTTTCGGTTCCTCATTCCATAAAAATCGAAACGGCGGTTCAAAACTGTGAGTTTTGGACATAGGTGACGCTAGCAATACAGAAGGAGGAAGAAAGAAACGTGCAGGCGTTCATTGTGTTTCATGCATTTAAGGGCAAATAAGTTAAAATACTTAAATTGGTAGACCTAGCTAGTAAACCTAATTTCGCCGTCCTTTGAGAATTAGATGATCATGTGAGCACCCTTCCAATCACTACCTCCTACTCGTTAACCGGACGGTCAACAAAGATGAAATGCAGTAATACCAGATTTCTACCTAACTTGATGCAGCAAGAAGCATATATATATATATATATATATATATATATATATATATATATATATAAAAATAATCTAGCCATTCCTAACGATGTTTACTTATGTTTGATCATTACTTTTCTAGAATATTAACATAATAAAATTATCTTTTGTGATTGGATTCTGTTTACCATTAACGTTACTCACTCATGTTCTACTATTGTTATCTTTCTTCGTTACTAAAATATCATTACAATCTTTAAAATTATATCCATACTCTCAGTCCATGACAGTGATAGGCAATAACCAATTTCATATATATATATATATTATGATTTTCCTATATTAATACATAAATATGAACTAAGATAAATAAGAATTGATGAATTTTCTTTTGTTATATTTTCCCTTGTATGTAGGAATGCC
Organism: Brasenia schreberi; assembly: GCA_036023115.1. Taxonomy (NCBI): domain Eukaryota; kingdom Viridiplantae; phylum Streptophyta; class Magnoliopsida; order Nymphaeales; family Cabombaceae; genus Brasenia; species Brasenia schreberi. The sequence goes on along the minus strand of JAYKKT010000079.1, from coordinate 23,364,714 downwards.
GCAAGATAGATTGTAATGACATCTAAGAAAACATGCATGGGTCAAACCGACCATGTTGATGTGGCTTGTATATGTGATGGACACGAATTGTGACCCCACTCCAACAGCTTGCAGTAGAGCCCGAATCGGACACGTAAACTAAAGGTTGTGTTGGTCACGGAAGGTATGGAGAGAGCACATCAAAGGATATTTACAGGGTTAGGGTTTAGTGAATGAGAAATCATTGTCTCATATGCCGCTCTTCATAGAACTTTTTTCTTTTCAAACCTGTGGAGTGGGTTTCTTTGGCCGAACCACTTAAATCTTTTGTTCTTTTTTTCTCCTTTTCCTCTTGACTTCGTGTTCTCTACGAACCGATCTTGTCATGCATGTGCTTATTACACGAAACTATACACATAATTCATATTACTAATATAATTTAACATTTGATTATCCTGATCTCTGCCTAATTATATGAGCAACCGGGCATATGATTGATGCAGATCACTTCTAATTTAAATCTCATGTTGTATAATAGTTGCGATCTGACTGACGTACGTAACCAAAACCATGCAATTGACTGTTTGCACGATGATCTTTTTATATATCTGATCTTATATGATCCAAAATTTTATGATCATAGCTTTTCCGGCGTAAAAGCCACCACACTTGAAATCTCAAAAGTTGCAAAAGATCAATATAAGCAGTTCAAATTTTTTGAAAACCCATATCCACACAACACATAAATATATACATACCATACTGGTGCGTGTCTAGATTTAAGGAATCTACAAAAATAGAACCCATAAGAAACTCATCACTTTTACAGTTCGATTGATATGATCAGCAATGAAAAATTAAATTGAAAGTACATTCTACGACTTTATATTTATATGTGCATTAAATGCTTCATGTTTTATCATCTCAACCGTTCATATGAAAGATCAAATAGTTATGATAGGTTTGTTGTAGTTCTCTATTTTGGTGGTAGGATCCTAGTTCTAAACTCTCTCTCTACATACACACACATATATATGTATGTATGGATGCATATCTTCTTACTCAAATTTGACCCAAATAGACTTCATCTCAACCCAGAAGACTTTCGAATTCAGCAATATAAAATTCATGAGGTTATATAAATCAGCTATCACTATTCGTTATTCCGAAATTCTTCCATTTGCTCAATCGAGCTATTGATTAAGCTTGTGAATGACACCAATGAAGTTGAGCTCAATCAAGATCATGAATCTGCTATAACTTGATCTCAAATTGAGTTCAACTGACTTAATACTACACCATTGTTTTGTAAAATAAAGAACAATCTTTAACTAAAAAAGTTGGCTCAATACTAGACTTGATCATGAGACCACACTTGATCTTGGTCTGAGAATGGCTTGATTTGTCTTGTTATCTTCCATCTTTATAGTGCTCTGGTCCGTTCGGTTCTCCTCCTCACTAAACTCTATTTTATAAAGCTGAACAAATTCAGAAATCACTGCTCACATACCCAACCCAAGCTTAGACCCGAACCTGATCAGGGTCGTGTCTAGGCCTTGAAATTAGACCTGAACATAACATCAGGTTGGTTTTTGGTTAACCTGTTTTTAACCAGGACTCAAAGTGATCCAACCTCTGTTTGGCGTCCCTGGTCACCCAAAATGACAAAAGCAACTGGCGGAGAGCTCTATGTAGACATAGCCGGTTCGGTGGTTCCAACCAAACCCGAACTCGATTTTGGTTTGTATTTAGAACCTGTAATTTTATTCAAAAAATATTTTTTATAAGAAAACAACTTAAAAAATATTGAAACCATTAGCTTGAAACTGTTGGTTTCAGTTTAGATCTGGTTCCACTTTACTAAAGAGTAAAACCGAAACCGAACTGAGTCATGAACTTGGTCGCACCGGCAGCGTTTGGGACGTCGGCAAGCGGGCCATCGGCGTCGAGATCAACAAGCAGGTTCTTTTCCTCCCCTCTATCTTATTTCCTTTTCCCTAGAAAAGAATCATATTATTGTTATACTTCTCTTGTGTTTGTTGGTTTATGTTTGATCCGAACATCTACACTATTGGTTTATTTGCGTTTTATCGTTTCGTATTCTGTTTATCCTTGAATCGGAGAAATGTCGAGGTTTTGGGTGGTTGGGGGAGTCCATAATGTAAATACAGACAATATTCACTTTATTTGATTTAGTTTGAGGCTCTTGAATGCACACATTACTTATGTAGTAAAGGAGGACAATGTTCGTGTGGAGCACGTTCAACCATCATGATGCTTTATTAAACGTGATGGGAGGGGTTTTGTGTAACAAGATGACAAGCAGCCACCCCAATTAAGAGTAATATTGGAAAAATTTTCCCATATTTTTCCCACCACAGCTTCAACCTGTCACAATGATACGGTCTCCAGCTGATCGTGTCGTGTCCCATCGGTACTTCGAGCAACCCACTATGGTAAAATCCACAGGCAAAATGCCCTCAGGAAGCAGCTCTGGATTGGTTACCTTGGTTCGAGTCTGAGTGCAGCATACTCTAAACTCAAAAAGGACACGATGGACCCTATAACTTGGTTGGTAGGTCGCAGCATCCCCCTAGATCTACTGTGAATGGTTGAAAGCTTGTTCTTCTACAGCTGCACTCGCAAAGGAAAGGAAAGCTAGGATTTTGCTCCTTGGCTTAATTGTTGCCTTGTGCAAGACACTCAAAAGTATATTTGCAGCACAAGGATTGTCGAACTTGCGCCGGGCAGGTTGAGTTTGTTCATAATGCATGTAATTCTAGAAATTTTCATGGGGTGAGCGAATTGTCTATTCAATCATTTTAAGGATTCAATCATCTCTTGTAACTTTTTCATTGGTTTTCTGAATTTCAGGCGGAGCGGCCTCCCCACCTGAAAATGAACTTTGTTTTTAAAAAAAAAGGGTAGCAGCTCATTTCCGGTTAACAGTATGCATTAGAAGACTTTCAGATGTAGAGTAGAAACTATTAAAGAGCCACAGTTTAATCGTTTATTCATTTATTTGTTTGTTTGTTTGTTTGTTGTAATAATGGGGAGGCCGAAACAGGTATGCACGCCCTCGACATCAAATTCGTGACTTACAACTTGTGTGTAGAGTTCGCTATCCAGGTGACCCAACGCTCTAATGATAACTGTTGAGGAGTCTTTAAAAGATCAGAGAAGAAGACTCTTGATCCATTAACAAGGATTTAATATTATATATATATATATGAGAGAAAGATGCACACTGACTTTCATGCACACTTTGTGTGCATCACAACCTTCCTCCACTTGAATTGCTCCTGTTACCTTCAACCACCTTTCTTAACTTCCTCAACTACTTTCTCATACCCGCTTTCTGATACATGTTGTTATGAGAGAGAGAGTTGCTAGACTCTCTTTTATGTTATAAATGGTCAATCAACACACCTGATTGAGTAGACAGAGTGTGTAAATAGAAAAGAAAAAGTTAGAAATTACTCTTTTAAAAAATAATATATTTTCTATTTTTCTCTTTTTTATCTACAGTATATATTTTTCCAATGAAACTGTCAGGATTGGCACGAATAAAAATAGTGATTTTTATTCTTTGATAGTAATATATATAGTAGGAAAACTAGGAGTTGTTAGACACTCTTTCATGTCAAAACTTCACTACTGTGTGATCGCACAAATGACGTAGATCAAGTCACTATCAATAAAGATAAAATGATTGATGCATGAGTAAATTAAATACGACGAAGGATAAATACCTTGATCACCACCACCATCAGATTGAATGCTCATTAGACATTGTCTCACAGCTCTCACTCTCTTTCTCTTCATATATATATATATATATATATATATATATATATATATATATATATATATATATATATATATATATATATATATATATATATATATGCACACAACAATAGGGCACGGGCAAAGTCAACTACGGATCCCATATGATCCGAGTTGAAGTTGCAGCACGTTTAGCTGCACACGACGAAGCCACTATGACCTGATAGATCAACTTGTTTCGCTGCTTGTTGCGCAGACCTACACAAGCCAAACTTGTTGTGTTGTTAGGTACCCACATAGAGCAAAGCGGATTTCGGTTTGAGTTGACACGAGCCATAATTCCTACTTATGGCCATAAAAGAGCTCAATGGAAAAGTGTTTAGACTCGTACAATTTCGTTCAAGTGGGTAAGGTACCTTACCGAAACCAAAGGTAATTGTGGATTAAGTAAAGCCCGCTTCAAACCCCTTGACCGAGGTTTGGTTCACCCACTTCCTCGCCACGCCAGTCTCCATCACTCTTCCTACCTTTTGACTTCAGTCCAATCAACTGCAAGATGACGAACCAATCTAAATCCAAATTAAATTTTTAAAATACTGAACTTGTATAAGTAGAATAGAATTTCCAATCGGAAATATATTTTTCAAGATAAATAAATAAAAAGAAAATTATTGCTCTAAATTACCATGCTTAATTTCATTATAAGTAGGAGTTCTTCCAGGCTTGAAACTTGTGCGATATTGGAATGGAAACCAGCGTGCCTAAGTACAAGTATGATTAACTTTGAAGTTCTCATCGAGTCATTGTCATTAGCAATTGGAAAGTCCAACAAAGTTTTGAAACATCGCATTCAAGAGTCAAATATAAAGCAGAAGTTTACACTACATGTTGGCTGCCTAGCCATGCATTAAAATATCATTGGACATAGAAACGATTTTGTCAGATGCACAATTAAATAATTTCCTTGTTTCACAAATAACACAGCTTACATTGAACTGATGTTAGTTTTATAATTTATAGTTAGCATATTTGATAGATATGTCGCCAAAAAGATCTCTCTCTCTCTCTCTCTCATGGCAAAATCTAGATTTCCGAATAATCTAAACATCGAGCTCATTTAATAATTGACAATCACTTGTTTGGCCGTTAATTTGGGATATGAAGACCACCATAATTACAAGTTTGTAAAATTTGCCAAAATTTCAACTTGTGAACCAAAACTATCTTTAACAAGATGATCCAGTTTTAGGACATCATATCATTGCCTCATTAAAAGAACTCCTTTTTAGGTTTCTCTCTCTCCCTCTCTCTCTCTCATGCACACACAGAGAGAGGGCATCCACGGTCACGTGCCTTCTTGACTGGTGAAGCCGTTGGGAAGCAGGGATAGGAAGCAGGTATTGCGTATATTCCATCTATTTTAGTACTTGGAGAGGATGATTGTGTGTGACGAAACGTCGATCGACAGCATCCTTCATGCATCCTCTAAGTAATCTTTCTCTCTGGTTTAATCTTATACTTTTCTCTCCTCCAAAAAACTACCTTTCTTAGTTCCTTTTGCTGTTCTCTGTCATGGTTTCATCACAATTCATCTACGCAGGAATGGCTGCTGAGGACGAATTGAAACTCTCTGAACATCTTTCTGACAAAAACACGAGAGAGGGAATCCTTGCAGGCACATTTTTCAGCACGCCCATCACTTGTTCATTGTTTTTTAGCATGATTTCAGTCGTGACTCGTGGTATTTTGATTCCGAAGAATCAAAGATCTGTGCTCTCTACTAATTTTTGTTTATTTTTCTCTTTTTCTGATGGAGCAGAGACTAAAGTCGCAGATTTCAATTCAGATACCACCAATGAGGATGGCTCTCCTAGAACGGTTCTTGAAGCCTCTTCTCTGCTAATCTATTCATATACCAGCAGCAGCGCATCGTCTGTTGAGAAGCCAAATGGGTTCGTTGATGGATCACAATGGAGAAGTCTGCTTAATGGGTGGAAATCCAAATCCAAATCTGTGCGGAGATTTTCAACTTTTCCGCCATTTGGGCACATTGCTGTTTGGAGAAAGAAGAACGCTCAGAGGAAGGTGACAGAGGAAGAAAAAGACGAAGATGAAGACGCAATAGCAGGTTTATTCGGAGGGTTTCCGATTTCAAAACCTTCATGGAGGAACTTTGGCTACGATGAGCTTTCTACTGCTACTGATAACTTCAGTACTGGTTAGTGATTAATCGACTTCAAATTGGTGCCCTTCCTGGACCGTTTCTATAGAGAATTATTTACAAAAAGAAGCTCTTGTACATACTACTACGACAATTACATGGGTTCGACTATATGGATTCTTTGTTTTTTAAAGTCGGCTATATTTTTTTTAGAATTCATGTTAAAAAGGAAAAACTTTTTCCTCGTAAAGAGAAGCATGCCGTGCTTTGATCCAGTCTCCAAGTTCCTTTCTTTTCAAGATAGAAGAGAACCCTTGTTTGTTTACCTAATGCCAATTGTTCCCTCTGCTGAAAACAGTCTAATTTAATTGCGTCCATGATTGCAACCTCCGAAATCCTGCATTTCCTTTGTGTTAAGTTAATTGTATTACAAATAGTTAGAGATTTTACAAATTGAGAAGCTCTGTGTATTTTCTGTTTCCATTTGCTGAATTCACTCTCTGTTTCTTGATATTTTGTTGTCAATGATTTCTGACAGTTCTTTTATCGGAAACTTAGCTTTGAATCCTCCCATCTTGATTTAAGGCCAAAATCAACCAAAGAATGAATTTCAAGGGGTAGTTTAAAACTTCAAATCATGAACTTCCCGAGGTTAACAAACAAGCCTTCTGATTTTTTTGCAAGGATGAACTTGTTGCACTCTTATGTCTTCAAACTTTAAATTTCTTTCCGCAGAGAGATTGATTGGAAAAGGCGGTCATGCGGAGGTGTACAGGGGATGCCTTGCCGATGGCCAACTTGTAGCCATCAAGAAACTGACCAAGGGGAACACGGAGGAACAGAGAACAGCAGATTTCTTATCTGAACTGGGGATTATTACTCACATAAATCATCCGAATGCTGCTCGTTTGATTGGGTTTGGAGTCGAAGGTGGCCTTCATCTGGTTCTCCAGTTCTCCCCTCATGGCAGCCTAGCGTCCATGCTTCATGGTCTGTATCTCCAAAGCTTTCCTTCTCTTTTCTGAAAATTCTTCGTCGTCTGTTTGTAATTTTTTTCTGCATTTGATCGTGGTATTCATATTGGCATCCATGTTTGAATTGCGTAAACTTCTCATCTAGAGTTTAAGAGGTTTCTAGATTATATGTGGTCATCGAACATAACCAATACATCCCCTTTTGGAGCAAAAGGATTAACTGAAACTGCATTAGAGAGAACTTGTATGAAATCCTGACTGTATAGTCATGGTTTTGCTCTTTTATTGCCGACATGAAGCCCGATCAAGGATGGGGATTGCATTTGGCAGCTGACAGCCAGCGTAAAACTTGTTTTTTTTTTTTTTTTTTTTACTGTAGATTAGATAGTGTTCTTTCGATTTCAACTGCATGCAAACCCAGTGACAACTAGCATTGCATGTAACTGAACCCAAATTGTTTTGTTTGACAAGGTTGTTGCTTCCTGAAGATCAATCATGGTGACTAGCTGCAACTTGGCAAAACAATTTACCAAATGGTCTTACATGGATAGTTTAGGTCTACAAACTCCACCATTGTTGAAGGAATCCTAGATGGTGTTTGGGCAGAAATCTAAAACAACTGGAATTCTTGAGTTCTTGAAATTTTCAGTTTCCTGCTTCTAAAATGAGATATTGTTGCTCCTTGAGATGTTCGAACGCTAGTAGTGCTTCTAGGATCATATTAATGATTGTGAACCTCCTGCTTTTCTTTTCTTTTTTAATGATAAAATGAAACTTCTTGATTTTCAAAGTTCAAAATACAAAAAAACCCTGAATTTCATCGGTATACAATCGATAATGTATGGTGGGGGTCGCATCTTTCTTCGCAACGAGGGTACTGAGATCAATGTGGTGCCCTTTTGCAGGGTCAAAAGCAAAGTTAGAATGGGGAGTCCGGTACAAGGTTGCATTGGGAACTGCAGAAGGACTAAGATACCTTCATGAGGGTTGCCAAAGGCGCATCATTCACAGGGATATCAAGGCATCAAATATATTACTGACAGAGGACTACCAACCTCAGGTATGTGTACCCTTCAAACAGCTGAATTGTCACAAACTTTCGCCTTGCTGTGGTCCTGATCATCCTAAATGTGCTAATGCAAAGAACTGACACTAAATATCTAATGACTCAAGTCTAACAACCATATACCTCAGCTCAAACAACTCAGTTCAACCGGAGGCCGATCATCTCACCTCTTGGACTCTATTAGATTCCGACAATACTTAATGGCAAATTGTTTTTAGTTTAAGCACACTTTATTCCTTTGTCTTTTGTCTCACAAATTGTGGAAAGGAATAGGGTTGTGGGCCAGTGTGATCTTAGTCCTGCAACAAGACCCGCTTGTGAATATTTCTACAATATTACAGTGTGGAAAGGTTGACTGCAGCAATATTAGAGGAATCCCAGCACCTTCACTTTCTCATATTCTTCCGTGTAATCCGGATATGCGTCCAAAACTCATATCCGCTGACAATAGCAGAAGAAATACATGCACAATGGATCAGACTCGACAACTCTGATCCAATATCCATAACCATATCCAAATTTGGACTTGAGTGTTCAGTTTGTTTCTTCATATAACTGTCTCTTTTGGTGTATTCTTTTCTATATTGGCCTTTCATGCTCTGTCATTCAGTTAGTTTGGTCGATACAGCGACATCGGATCTGAATCCGACCCATTTAAATCCCTCAATACACGATGAAATCGATGCTTTGGTCTCCAAAAGGTGAGAAAATGGAGAGGAGAAGACGGTTCAGCAAATAAATATTAATAAATGAGGGACTCGATGTGTGACGATTGGTTGAGAACACTAATCTTCGATGTAAAATACGCCCGTTTTGAAAGAGAAACCACACTTTGAATGAGCCCACACTACGCCAAACCAGTTTACCATCACACCACTCTCTCTTTCTCCTGTTACCAGGAGAATCGGAGAGCCTACTTACTGCCCGCCCACTCCTCCCGTCCCCCCCTCTCTCTTTGCTGCCGCCCTTTCTCTCTCTCTTTCATCTTGTCATCAGTATTCGTCGGTCGTTGTTTCTCACTCTCTTTCCTCCTCACTCTCTTCGTTCTTTTGTACTGTTACGGGCTCGCCCTTCTCTCAACCTCTCTTTCTTTATCATCAAAAAAGAAAAAGAAAAATATACTTTCAATAGCCGCATCGTGGATGCGTCTCCAATGCAAGAAAGACGTACGCCTCTAGCATATCTCATATAAGAGACGCATGTAGAATGCGACTCTTTAAGTTTGATTCATGAAGAAAGAAAAAGTGTATTTTGAATAACAAAGAGCAGTATGAAGATTTTCAACAATTATAAAAGTGTGTGTGAAACCAGATCCTACCACCTTTGACAAGTTCACTCATTATTTTTTAATGACTAATTATTTTTTTAAAGATTTTTAAAATAAAAAATAACGTTTTTGTATTCTTGTCACCAAAAAGAAATGAATAAACATAAGTAGGCAATGCAAAACTTCAACAATAGTGTGGCTACTTCACTATATGAACTCAATATCGTTAATTCAATAAGCTTTTCTTTTTCTAAAAATAAGAGTTTATCGAGTTTAAGAGCTCTCCCTCTCTCCCTCATATGTATTAGAATTGTATGGTGCAGATATCAGACTTCGGACTCGCAAAATGGCTACCGGACCAATGGACGCACCACATAGTCTCGCCCATAGAGGGCACTTTCGGGTTTGGATTTTTCCTTCTCACACTCCCTTCTTTTATACTGAGTTAATATTAATGGGACTTGGCTTAACATTAAGTTTCAGAGATTCACATGGCTGCATTATCGGTCCTGGACCCCATCTACATGCCAATTTATTTAAAGGCTGCAATATGGGTTTTATCATTTGTACGAGCCAGAATAGACCCAACCGACATGGGGCTGAGCCTAGCCCTGGTCCGCCTGGACGCCTCATACCATCTGCTTAATGAGGGTTAGCTATACCAGCCCATTGCTTGCCGAGATGGGATCTAGACATGGTCGGTTTTGGGTGGTTCTAAACTGTCGGTTTTGGTTTTCTTGCAATCAAGAACCAGAACTGAACCGGTTCTGGTTTGGGTCTGAAAGTTTCGTGATAATCTTCATGGTTTGTGATTGTAACTGTTAAGGCGTGCTTGCTTTGATGGAATCTTCAGGTATTTGGCTCCAGAGTACTTCATGCACGGGATTGTCGACGAGAAAATCGATGTCTTTGCCTTTGGAGTTCTGCTGCTGGAGCTCATTACCGGACGCCGAGCTGTTGATTCGTGCCGGCAGAGCCTTCTTATATGGGTATGCATTTGATTTATGTTGGTGACGGTGGATCTATAGGAAAATAACCCATAGTTCAAGTATGGGTTAACTTTACCTTTGATGTTTTAAGAGAAGGTGAAGTTACTCTATGCTCGGAAAATATCAACCGTGGGCTATACTCTTCCTTTGTTTACTGTCTTAGAAGAGTCGTCCGGCACCCCGCCACAATGTTGGTTCCCTGCTTTAAGTGAGCAACCATGCATGGACTCAACTTACTAAAGCTTGTTCATTTTGTAGGCAAAACCACTGCTTGATAGTAAACAGGTGAAAGACTTGGTCGATCCAAGCCTAGGCGAAGAATTCGACCCCTGCGAGATGAACTGGGCTATGTTGACTGCATCTATGTGCACCTGTCACTTGGCAGCTCAGAGGCCGCGAATGAGCGAGGTGAGCTTTTGATTCTCTGAGATTGGACTCATACCATTAGTAACATAAACCAAAGTTTCTCCAATGGAATTAACAGAAAAGAACTTAGATTGGTTCTAACTGCCATGGAGGAGGAAATGAACTAAAACAGCAGAATGCAATACTTTGTGCTGCTAAATAATTAAGTAGGTCCTTTAAATAAGATGAGCAGCTTGTTGTTTGGCTTTACTCATCTCATTGACCCGAACGAGTGAAGCTTGGCTTGGTGTCATAAGTTCATGAACCAAGCCACGATCAAGCCAGCTTGGTTCTGCTCATTGGGCTTGTGAGCCTATATAAGCCTTTGTTTGAGCTCTGTGTCTGTGTATATCACAGCCATACGAATATGATTCAAGTGAAATCCTGTGTATCTTCACTTACACGATAAAACACCCGATAGTGTAAATCCTCCTTGAAGCAAACCGTGCCTTGGGATTCACAGTCTCACGACATTCTTCTTGATTTCTCTACCTTCATCTTCCGTTTTCTTGATTGTTGTATCTCATCAAAATGAACTGCAATGATACAAGCACCTGGATCGTATCGTATCGATTTAGGCACCAAATCTTTCCCAACAAACACGCACACACGCACACACACACTTGTGGAGGAGTCGGAGAGCACAGCCGGTTGAGCTAAAATGATCTGAGTGCGGCTTTACTGAATCTGTCATGGAGGATAGCAGAGTAGTCTTACTTCTAATCCCCATGCTAACCATTCATTTTCTTTGTGTGTTGGGGGGGTTATGCTTTGCAGGTTGTGAGGCTTCTAAGAGGAAATTTAACCAAAGAGAAAGAGCAAAGAAGACCTATTCCTCTCTTGTTGAATGCTTTGGACGTCGATGAATACACACCATCCAGATACCTAAATGATCTTAATCGCCATAGGCAACTTGCCTTGGAATTCTAGGATGCCTCTTTTTCTTTTCTGTTGGCTTTTAACTTGGCCGTGCTATAGAGTTTGGGTGGGGTCTTAAAAGCGCCCATGCCCCATTGTGTATGATCCATACATCAGGAGTGGGCCTTGTTTTAGGGTTTGGCTTCACTAATCATGTCAAATGGATATGGCTGCTGGCTTCCTCATAGGCCACCCAATGTTCAACAATGATGTATATCTCTATACAGGAAGAAATACATTTGATAATTAACACCGTATTCGATCTCAAAGAAAGCCCTTCTAGATGAATGCACACACACACACACACATATATATATAACACCTAGATTTGATACACCATGTATCATTATACACTAGAACATCAAATCTATACCGTCCAATTATATATTTAAATTCAAAAAGTAAAAAATTGTCTTTTGAATTTTGAAAAGGAGAGTATTTTTATAATTTTGTTTGTGAATTTGATTTTCAACCATTTGATTCATCTAATAGAATGGTATAAATTTGGTATAATAGTGCATTGATGATACATGATGCACCAAGTTTCAATTCTCTACTCTCTAGAGAGAGAGGGGGAGGGGGGATTTTATGTACTGTAGTGCATCGCCCCCTAGCAAAGTAACACACTAGAGTTTTTCTTTAGCAAAAGAATAAACTAGGAGTATGATGTTTTTATCTACGTATCGATTTTAGATAAGTAATTAGGCTTTACGAGAATTTAAAAATTAATGGTCACAGAATGATTATCTATGCACTCTCGCTGACTGACATCCAAGCGACTTGGTGAACACCCAAATGGTCTCCGCTGTTGAAGCATGGGCAGAGCTAATCGACTTCGTCAACACACACACACACACACACACACACACACACACACACACACACACAGAGAGACAGAGACAGAGACAGAGACAGAGAGATGGGAGCCATAGAGATGTTACAACAGGTGGGCATCGTAATCTTGACTCTGGCGATGATGGCATTATTGCACCGTCTCTCCGGTCGTCGCCTGGCCTCCTCTTTCCTCCTTACCGGCTGGAACCGCTCCTCCAGAATGCAGGCCAAGCGCCACTTCGTGCAGGGCGCACAGCTCCTGGCCCGCGCCCGCGCCGCCTCGGTGGGATCCGAGTCCTCTCTCTCCCTCGCTGCGCAGGCCGTGGACGAGTCCGACAGCGCCATCGCCCTCGATCCCCGCGACGCCGCCTCACTCATCCTCAAGGCCCTTGCCCTCGACGTCCAGGGCCGCCGCGCCGACGCCGTCCGCTCCCTCGACTTAGCTCTCTCCCCTCCCGCCGTTGCTAGTCTCTCCCCTCAGGAGAAGGGCGATGCGTTGTATAAGAGGGCCGACTTCATCCTCATGGATTCTTCTTCTTGTCCTATACCGCAGGCGAGCCTTGACTCGGCGATTTCTGACCTTGAGGAAGCTGTGAAGCTCAGCCCCAGTCCCGGAAGGCCTTCAAACAGGCGCTTCAGATCGATCCCTTGTACGCCAAGGCGAAGGAAGCCATGGAACGGTTGTCTGGGAAAGAAGTGTAGCTCTTTCTTGGGATGTTTTATGTGGCAAGTCTTTTTTTTGTATTGTTGTCCCCTTCATGTATGTTCACATGAGACTTGTATGTCTGCTAGAGTAGTTCTTGATTTTTAATGACTTTTTTATTTTTAAAAAATGATGAGACGGACCCGTCTTATAGAGAAAACGGTGAAAATACAATACAGTACAAACAACTGACACCAATAGAGAGAAAAAAGGACATGAAAAGACCTTAAGACCTTTGGTAAGAAGATATGAGAAAGTAGACGGTGAAAATGTTAAAAGGGGAGGAATACTATAAAAAATAGTAAAGAATGATCTAAACAAGGAATCCATGTAGCAGATGGATCCCATCTGGTATGGAAAAAAGCTTAATTGTTGTTTGTTGTCCTTTTCAGTTTGCTGTTTGTTTAGGATAGATGCGTTCTGAATTCAGTTCCCAAACTATCCGAAAATTTTGGGATAAGTTGAGAATTGGTACTTCTTTGACTTGGAATGCGTAAATCTTTTGGTGGGTGCATATAAAACTTAGGTTTTCTGGGATGATGTGGATACTTAAACTCAACGCGGGCACCTATCGAACCGCACCTATCTGAGGCTTTCGTTTTGCATTCAGTATCCAGAGATTTCTAGAGGAGTCGTTTAAGTTGGGATTCGTGTTTTTCTCCACAAGAAAATCATTACATGTCCTAGGCTTCTGGATAGTGAGTGTATCACGCTTTGTAATGCAAGTACTCTCTGTTAGTAAGACGCCGACTTTAAAACGTAGAAACAATGTTTACGTGACAGATAAGATTGTCAGAAGCAATTTGGCCTGAGAACCTCGTTTTCGCCTTTGAGATTAAATACTTCTATATATAATGCTTCGTGATTCGTGTGAATGGTGTAAGAATGATTTACGCTATCGCAAGAGATGTTGACTGATGGAGTAAACGACTCATTGGAGGGCTTGGTGGACAAATTATGAAGCATCTAGGCTTTAGATGTAGTGAGTGTCAATATGAGATGCGGTCACTGCTTTGATATGGGCATCATCCAATGCTAGATGAATACAGTACCCAAAGGATTCCATGTAGGTTGAGTGTGTTTTCAAGAAAAATATGCTTATGTTTGATACCATTAAACTTTGAGCTCATGCAATGGAAGAAATAATTGGGGCAAGGATGAAATATATCTTAAAGGTGGAGTTTGAAGAGCAAGGATAAAATGGAAGAAATAATTGGGGCAAGAAATTAGTAGTATGAAGGCAATTTAGTGTATAACTGTTGACTGGCAAAAGCACATGATTACGTGCTAATTGAATGTAGTTCTTTAGAAAAACACTAGAAGCATTATTATTTTTGAAGGCTAGTTGAATTAATTCAGACTTTGTTGGTTGGGCAAGTGGAGTAGTGTGTCCAGATTAAGGTGTAAATCTTATCTGTCTTTAGATTTTGTTCCTAAACACAGGAAATTCCTGTTAGAAATGAACGGAGAAGTATGGATGTGCGGTTGATTTTCATGCCATCCGCCTGTCTTTGCTTCATTTATCTCTCATTATAAGTCAAAAGGGTGATTGCTTCAGAAATTGTTAACAAGCATTGGTTGTTTGCAGATATATAATCATCTCATTATGACGGGAACAGTCGACATGTACTTTGTTACACCTCAGTGCATCTGAGCATGAAATATTCTATTGCGTGTTCGCAGTCTAATGCTTTTCTCATCTTCTTTCATACTATCAACCAACTATTTTCCATTTGCTGTCCTTGAATAGAAAACAACATTACTAGCAGTGCCAACTTAAAGCTAAGATGGTCGTTAGTGAAATCTAATCCAGTTAGATGTTTGTTGCTATTCATGGAATCACTATTAATTTGAGATTAGATGCTCATATTCTGAGGTACTTAATTGTTATAATCACTTTTTTCCAGTACGTGGCCCTTCTCCAGTCCTTGCCTATTCTCACCGTCTCTTGTTTATTCGATTATGAAGGTGAATTTATGATCTATTTGAACACAAAGATCCGGCTTTACAATTGAATTGTGCACATTGAATAAGTTCTAGAAGGGAAAAGCAATAGAGCCATGGGCATCCCTACCCCTAAAACACGATTGATGTGGGGGAAATTGACAATCAGATATAGCAAGATTATATTAGTCCAATGAGAAGAAATATGCATAACAAATCTAATGATATTGAAAGCAAAGGGTAGGCCACACATAGTCATAAAATTGTGCCCTGAATTGCTATACCTGTTGCTTCTTATTGGACTCAATTAAATCTTTCTAGAAATGAAATGATTAGATCTTCCCAACATTCCCGTTTCATCCATCCTTCTTTGAATGGGGAGCGATGTCCATAGCTCTATCTATTGCTTTTACCGCCTCATTTATTAAATTCTTGAACATAGATTATGAAAGCCCATTCTTTTGGTTCAAATAAGTCATCAACTCAGAACAAGAGATAAGAACAGTAAAAGATACATCATTGCCCATGTACCAGTTAAAATATGTGAATGCGATATTTAAAATTTGTTGAGGTTATCTGCATATTCTCTAATTGATAATGGTGTGATGCAAAGCAGCAGAACTAGTGTACCACGGAAATTTTTGCATTCTTCAACATATGTGCTGCTTACAGTTCAAATCAACTGAAATATAACTTTGGAATTTGTGAACCTTTGCATGAGAGCAGAAATACTGCAGAAATTGCAACTTTTCAAACAAAGAAATATGCAAGTTTTCCACTAAGAAACAGCTTCAAGTTGGACTGTTTCTGTTAAACTCTTACAACAACAACAACAACAACTAAGCCTTTTCCCATACTGTCTCTTACCATTTGGAATTATCTCGTCCCTCTGGGACGCTTTTGATTATCATTTTTCCATGCCTATAAGACTAGTTACTAGGTTGTTGTTCTCATATTATCCTTGATTTAGTTGGTAAACAGCCTTCTGTATGATATGTTTAATCTGGGAAGTAATGCGGCTGAACCTTGGATTTTCAATATTGTCAGCAGATCTGAACTTTATTTGATCTACTTGGCTGTGACGCCATGACATCTATCTGATCGTAATGAACTTGGCTGAAGTGGAAGCAGATTATGAAAGAATTGAAGGTGAACAAACTGGAATTGGACCATCTGGCTAGCCGCTAATGCCTTTTCAGATGCATTTTTCTTCGCTGTTTAAGAAATAAGCATTCTCCAAGTTGCTGCTTGTGCTGATCTTCAGGCATGAAGTATTAAACTAGGGGCCGTTGCGCTTCATATTTCATTTGTTTGCGATCAGATATGTTTCTGTTTCTGGACAAGCTAATGTATTTCTTGTTAAGCTGTAGCATTACAAACATGTTTGTTGAACTTTCTTGTGGAGACACCTATGAATGATATAAATTTAGTGGAATTATAGACCCTTCGATTACAATGAAAAGATCATGATTCTCTCTCTCTCTCTCTCTCTCTCTCTCTCTCTCTCTCTCTCTCTCTCTCTCTCTCTCTCTCTCTCTCTCTCTCTCTCTCTCTGTGCCCGTGTGTGTACATATGAGCATAGATATTGTAAATCCTGACGTCTCAAAGCACAGAAGCCTGGGTGACTTTAGCAGCGAAGCTACTTATGGCCATGGTACTTGGTTTTTTCACCACATGGTCTATTTTGTCCAACTCAAAAGAAAAAAAACTGTTTTCCCTGTAGTGATGGGAGGAGCTTCTGTTTACCAATAAATGAAAGGTTTAAAGCAAGACTCTAAATAAATTGACAGTGTGGTATTGTTTGCATATAGATGGGTCTGATGCTTACAAGAGGAGAAAACGCTAATCAGTGCATACCCTCCCAGTTGCGTTTGAAATCGGCAAGCTCAAAGATGCTGAGACAGTACCGGCCGCATGGAAGAAACTCTTTGCAGTTGTCCTCCATTGCTTGTAACTGCAGGGAGTTTATCACCTTGCGGTTTCATTTAAGGTTGTGTTGACAAGGTGGTAAACACATTCTTCAAAACTCAAAAGAAAAACTCTTGGAAGAGTATGATTGAGTAGGAACACCAGCTGGGCGGTGAAACAAAGTGGCTGATGCCCCCAACCAAAAACTGGTGGAGGCTTACTGTTGCTGCGGTGCAGATCCATGGTCAAATGTCGGACTTTAATTCGGAAACATCTTGGAGCCGACGAAGGCTATCAGTTGATAAAAACACACATGGACAGGGATGAAGCCAAGCGGTTTTGGCTTGAGCAAGGGCTTCTTTGGACTATCATGAAGCTGCGTCTACGCACCGTTTGTAGGTGGGCTGCGACGGAGGCTGATGTGTGAGATGCATGATACCCTCTGTTGGTCATCCAAGTGCTGCATGGGCCATTGCCCTGTTAGAGCGCAATTATTATGATTTGAGGATTATGTTTGATCTTAGCCCATCTGCCAACAAGACTACTGAAGTGGCTTGATTCAGCACTTGCCAATTCTAGTTCGACCTTTGGGTGACCTCAGACAGAGAGGCAGACTTGCACTATTGGAGTACTGCAGCACTATGTCCTTGCAGTTCAAAGGAATTGGGTGACCCTCCTGTTGGATGCAGCTCAGCTGTGCTACAAGCTTCATCGTAGCTTACCATTGACCCTCATGCGTTGACTGTGATTGTTGGCTGCAGAAGCTTAACGTTGGCAACAAAGTGTGGCTGAAGGTCACACAAAAGATTCGGCCGAAGATTGGAAGGAGTGTCCATCGTGGACTAAAACCTTGATTATGACAGACCATTTGAGACAGTTCAATGCATCGGCCATATGGTTGGGTTTCTCTTCACCATGTCAAGTCATAGCCAACTACAGAAGGTTGATTTCGACCACAAGAAGATTGAAGAGGACTTAAACCTTCGGCTTGGAGGTACGGCCTCCAAAAGTAATCTCATTTTTATGAGGATTTTGGTGATCCTCCTATGAAATTGGTATCGCCTAAAGCATATATGGGGAGAGCATCATGTTGGAATGGTGCTCAACCGATTAGTCCGATCGGGATTGGGAACTCACTGAGAGATGCTTGTGGGCATTGGTGCGGGTGTCACTTGGTTGGTGATGGATTAATCATCAGATGGTCGCCAGTAACCGAGTTGAGGTCCCTCATCAAATGACTTGGCTGGCTGCTTGTCAGAGAGGGAACTTGAGATTGTGTTGGAGGAGCTTGGCTTCGGCCGCCGAGTACAAGGCTCGCAGACAAGTTCCTGGAGTTGTTAAAGGTCAACCGTATCAAAAGGGCATAATTGATGTAATTTATAACGTTCAGGACAGTTTTTCTTTTTATTGGAAGAATCATTTGATTATTTTAGAAAATATAAAAATTAAGGTTGGCATGCATTACATTTTCTATAAGGAATTTTTTGAGTTATTGAGAATGATAAAGAAATTAATAAAAATGTTATGAATAAAATTTATTAAAATAAAAAAGAAAATAAAGTGTTTTATATAACAAAGAGATACTATTAAAATTAAAAATAAATATTATAAAATAATAGACTTATTATGGTTTTCAATGTTGAGCAATTAATCATCAATTTGTATAAAAAATATTTATAAGAGAAATAAAGATGTAGAAATGAACGAGTGATCAATACATAACAAAAATATTATAGATAAAAATAATAAATAATAAATAAAAAAATTGAAAGTAATATCAATAGAGATAAAAAAAAACGTTTAAGATGATCATATAGAAAAATAATAAAAAATGATCATAACAAGCTATGTTGTAGAAGGCGTAGAGGTATTTTCTTCCGAGGTTATAAGATGTGTTCTTTTTCACTTCAATTATTTGAACACCCCTTTTCCCCTCGCAAGAAACCGTGTACACTGAGAGAGAGAGAGAGAGAGAGAGGAAGAGAGAGAGATGGAAGAAGCAGAGAAGCGAAGGGAGAGACTTCGAGCAGTGAAGATGGAAGCGTCCTCCTCCTCGGTCCCCGACCCGGACGCTCACACCCATTCTCCCCTCTCTAACCCCTTCCCCTCTTCCCCTTCTCATTCTCCCTCTCCCTCGCCTTTTACCCGCTTCGACTTCTACACCGATCCCCTCGCCAACTTCTCCTCTGTCACCAACAAGCGAAGGCCGCCCCCAAGAGGTCACCTCAACTCCTCGCAAAGCTTCGCCGCCCTGACGCCAACCCAAAGTAGGAAAACTTGGGTATCATCCAATTTTTTAAGGGTTTAACGTCATCGATGAATCCAGTTGATCTTTTTTCTCCTTTCTCTTGATTTCTGCAGCCCATGGAGTTCCCGAAGGCTCTCCTTTCGGCGGTCAATTGAGAAGCCCAAATTGGTATGATGCAAACCCTAATCACGGTTTCAATTCCTACAGTGGTGGTAATCTAGCCAGAGCAGTACATTTGAGCCCCAACCCTAATCCTAATTTCAGTTCCGGAAGAGGTAATTGCAGCCCCAACCCTAATGCAAATCCTGATTTCAGCTCTAGAAATGGTAATTTTAGCCCCATTCTTAATTCTAATCCTAATATGAGTCCCGGAAGAGGTAATTTCTCCCCCAATCCTAATGCTAATCCTAATTTCGGTTCTGGAAGAGGTCATTTTAACCCTAGAAATAGCCCTAATTTTCTTTTTGGAAGAGGGAGAGGTGGTTTTAGTCCCAATCGTAACCCAGGTTTCAGTTCGGGAGGAGGGGGCGGTTACAGCCCTAATTTTGGTTCAGCAAGAGGGGGTAGGTGGAATTTCTCTAGTAGCGGCGGTTCTGGCCGGAATGGCGGGAGGGGAAGGGGTCCCGTATCAGCTCGCGATCGTCCGGAATTGTTTTACGATAAATCAATGATGGAGGATCCTTGGAAGGATTTGGTACCGGTTGTTGGGAATTTGCTGGAACCAGAATCAAAGAAATCATGGCTTCCGAATTCGGTCGCGTCAAAGAAGCTGAAAACCGCAGCGGATGTGGCTTTGGTTGTGTCGGAACCTCAATCAAGCCTGGCCGATTGCTTAGCTCTGTCACTCGAGGATGCTGTCCGTAATCTATGACTCCCAGGTCTTTGGCTAATTTTTTTTCATTTGGGACAGAGGAGGTGAATCCAACATTTATTGCATGTTGAGTAATTGTTTTGAGTTGCCCTCGGCTGTTCTCAAATGCATGTCGAAGGTGTCTTTGTACTATATTGTAGTTTTAGCGAGTATAGTGATATAACCATTAATTTTTCATAGCGTTTTCAGAATAGCGAACTCAGTTTGTAGTCCAAAGATAACGTAAAAATGCAAAAGTGTGGATTTAAATTCTTTTTAACTGAGCAAGTTCTATTTTACTTTGAGAGTACATTGTGACAAGAATGTGGCAACTTAATGGACGAGAGGTT
This sequence comes from Brasenia schreberi, assembly GCA_036023115.1. Taxonomy (NCBI): domain Eukaryota; kingdom Viridiplantae; phylum Streptophyta; class Magnoliopsida; order Nymphaeales; family Cabombaceae; genus Brasenia; species Brasenia schreberi. Next base: position 23,344,329 of record JAYKKT010000079.1, on the reverse strand, counting down.
CTTTTGGGTCGATACTATGGTACGAATCTTTCTTGGTAGTTTGCAGTTTAGGGTTCAAGAATGGTTGTAGGATTGTCCTTCTCACACATCATTGATCGTTATGATGCATTTATATAATGCTTTATTTTGTTTCTTCTGTAGTTCTTGGATTTGTTGGGTTAGATTCCCAAAAGTTCTCCTGAAGTGGAGGATTAGAGATTTTCAGAGTTCACTCTCATATCATGAATGCCATCACATTTTACGTTGAACCTTTCGGATCTCCAATTCTTGGAATTCATTTTACCGACCTTAGTAATGTTTTTTTGTACTCATGGAGGAAGAGTACATGCTTCAGGTGGTGGAAAATCTTTATGGAGTATTTGAAGGATTGAGAATTCAAGCTAATCATTGCCAAAAAGATAACCAACGCGAGTTTGAGTTGCAAAGTAATATATTATTTCTGTCTGGCAAACTCACTCCGATACAAGCATGCCGTTCTTGGATTTGACCGCCAGTAGTTTGAGTTGCAAAGTAACATTTTATTTCTGTCTGGCAAACCCACTCCGATATAAGCATGCCGTTCTTGGATTTGACCGTCAGTAGTTCCAACTTGTGCCATATCTTTTCTAAGAATTAATAAGTCGTGTTTTGCAGAGAGACCACGGAGGTCTCTCTGTGACAAGAAGATGCCATTCATATTGGAATGAAGTAATTTGCATTATACAAATTATTTGTGAGCACTTGCCATTATCAACTTCAAATCCTCAACTTATCAAGATGGTGTTCAGGCCCTTCAGGGTGATGCTTCTTTGACTCGCTCTCTTTCTTGAGTTCTTGCCATGATGATTGCCATCTTTTCTTTGGTCGATGTCATGTAACTGACGCCTAGCTTCTGAGAGTATCACTTGAATGCCTATAGCCGTTCTCCAGGACTTGCGAAGTCTTCAATTTTGCCATTATTGATGTGATTTTAGTTTGTTACTTTATGTTATCTTGGTCTATTTTTTTTTATTTTGATGCTTAAAGCTTGTTTGATGCCATTAGACTATACTTCAGTCACTTGGTTTTCTGTGTGGAGTCAGATTTTTCAGATTTTCCTGCTCTAGTACTCTATATCCTCCCTTTCTTCTTTCCAATCACTATTGATGTTCCCAATTTTGCTCTCGGAGTTATTTCTAGATTTCCTGCGCTGCTGCCACATTCTATGTTGCATATGTACCACTGCAACATAAAGTAATTTCCTTATGCGTACAAGTGTAGAAATTTAGAGCCTTCCATAAGAATATTAGGCCTCACTAGAGCATAACCTTTGCTGCACATTTGCTATGCTACACTTTGGACTTGAGAGACTAACAACTATATCAAGGTCATCGTAAACTCTTGGCATGTATAGAAACAACTTATCTCTGGTCCAGTCAGCTGATTAATGAATTCTTTTGGTAAATGAACTAGTTGGTTAATTATATGCTCAAAGGTTAGTTCAAGTTGCATGCTTGATGCCCGAGGTGCAGCCCAGGGTTCTACTGTATGGAAGGAAATGATCAGTAACTGTAGTTCATCATTAAGACAGTGCAGCCAGTCTGGTCTTCATCTAGAAATCAGAGTAACTGCTTTTCAGGAGATCTGAACATCCCAATGTGAAACTCCGCATGTTGGCAGCCTTACCTCAAGTTATAGGTTAGGCGTTGGCTTGCAGAGGGGGAGTAGAACCCTTGTACATGACGGCCACAAGCCATTTCCACCTCCCCTTTGATGCTTTTACTTGAGAAACTTTCTGAAATCGTATACCAGCTTTACCTTAGCTACCCATAGTCATATCTTTGGTTTCTTGTTTCCTCCATTGCGGGGAAGATGAAAAACCAACTGAAATTTGGTGCACACTCATCTAGATTTGTGGAGAAGCAAATTATTGGTTTTGTGTTAATCATGGATAGGGCTTTCAAGTTTCAACATAAGCCTCTTTAAGAAATAAATTCTGCTCTTACTAAGGTCTTATTTTGATTATGTGGAAGTTAGAAAGGTGTTCGGGCAGAAGGTTGGATCAAGTGATGTAAGAGATGACTCAAGTATCCTGTGGTATTAGCTCAATTAACAATTCTCAGTATTAATTTATGGTATAAAATATAAATGGCGGATATTGTTTTCTAAGGAATAAAAATATACATGGTGGATTTTGTTTTCTGAACAATCTGAGAATCTGTGCGTCAGAAGAAAAAGAACTCTGCTTTCAGTGTTGGAAATCAAAATGCTTAGGCAATAGCCAGGTATTGCACTTTTGGTTGTGCATCTTCGTTGCCTACTTTGGTTTTTAGAGTTTAAAATTCAGCAATGTACCGTAATGCTTACATGACCTAAATGGTCCTTTTTCTTTTCGGAAGAGTAGAGACTATTCCCCCCTTTTTCATCGGCAAGTTGGGCCGATGCAGATAGTGTACCAGATGCAAGCTGTTCCATATCAAACTTGCGCTGCCCTACACCAACGATTTTATTTTGTGGAAGAAACATGTACGTACGTGCGTGTTGTGCAGGTGTTCTAGTTGAGCCAAAAATCACGCATCTGTGATTACTGATGACACAGATTCAGCCTTTTTGGTGACCGTGAATTCCAAGTTGAGTAGCCAACCTCATAATGAAGTACTGAATTTAAGCTTCATTTATATACGATACTGTGCAGATAAGTAGTTGCAATATTTTTATTAATGTATCAAGCCATATTAACGATTCTATTGATGTATGAAGCCAGATGCTTCTGAAACTTTGTTACCCTACTGAGATCAATTCGAGTTCCTGATATGCTTCACAATTTCAACGTCAAAAGTGCAATATTCGTATTTTCACGTGTGGTGCTAGTGTGGCTTATGTTGGAAGGTGCGAGTGTTGAAAGTGGTAGCGCCTCTCTCTCTCTCTCACACACACACACACACACGTGCGTGCACACGCCAAAAAAGAAAAAAAAAAGTGGTAGTGCGAATAGGAGCCACATCTGAATCAAATATCAATGGCATCCTGTCAGATCCAGTTCAAGATGCGCTAAAGCTGCATATTCAACCGAACTTCAAATGGCTCACACCTGATATAATAAAAGACTGGAAACCTCGAAGGCAGATTGACCTACTTGGTCTGAAACGGGTGTGGTTTAAACTGCTAGATCTCCTTCAGCACGTGTGGCTGTAGACAGGCGAGGAACTCAACCAAACCCTGAAAGGAAAAGAAGCAAACTGTGGCTCAATATATGAATATAGTCACATCTCAGGCTGTGGTGGGTGGGAAGTAAAGTTTCCTCCATTCCCGGTTAGGAGAAGCTTTTGTTGTTTGAGAAAATAAAGAATTTTCAACAAAGAATCGTTGGCATTACAAAGATGATCCGGATCATGGTGTTTCGGCATCATTATGGAGAGCTAATTGCCAAAACTATGGGTTAGTATGACGAAATTGGGCAGACTAATGAAAGAGTTCGCCTTCGAGGGAAAACAAGAAAAGCCTTCTCTTGTTACATGCCCCAACTTGCCCATGAAATCATAAGATTTCACTGCTGACGAGAATAACAGAGTACCAATCCTCGGGCTTTATTTGCAAAGTCTATTCGTTGGTAATCAAAACCCAAAGAATTATGAGCTAGCTCGTGCTTAACTAGCCAAGCGGATAAAAGACCCTGCATCAAGTGTATTGACAGAAATTGCAAGCATGCATTTGCCATCAAACAAAGGCTCTCCATCCATGACAGAACCTACATGGAAAATGAGAGCAACTAAACATACATACCATTGACGGCAACAATTACATATCAAAATACGACCAATTACAGTTCACTCGCTTCATTAACCAATTTCTCTCTCTCTCTCTCATAAACACAAAACGCGCAGGCTTGATGTGTTAAACCGCACAGCAGAGCTGTAAGGAAGGTGTATTAATGTCAATGCCAAAGACGGGTACAGAAAGAATTTCGAATGGCTGGTGGCTTTTTGCTGGATATCGTATCTAAGAATGCATCAATCAGTTGACCAGCCAAGCTTGATGGATCATCAATCAGCGTATCTACAAATACACTGACCACCCTTCTCTCCTGCATTGTCGCCCTCAAGCCGAACCAGGTCAGGAACTTAACTCGGAACTCCTTATCAATGTGTCCTTCGCATTCCATCCACCTGATTACCTTGACACAGTGCTCATACTCCCCCTCCATGACTTGTTTATCTGAATTTGGCACTTCCATGGCAGCATCGGTTTTACATGGAGTGTCAGGGGTTGCTGTATTTGAGCAAGTGAGAGGCACAATCTCCATCGGCATGTGCATATTGCACTCATTGTTATTACTGATTTGATCTAGTGAACGGACCTTCGGGTGGTTATCATGGCCAGTTTTAGGATGCTTGGAAGATCGATTGCCGTCACTTGAGTTGGTGGAATCCTTCTGTGATTCTGCCTGAATAATGGATGCATGTTCACCGGTCACATTTTCCTCTTCTAATGTAGACACATACTCTACTTTATCCATCCTCTCGGCACTACGGGTACACGTATTGTTATCTCCCGGCATAATTTCTCTAGTTGTCCACCTAGCTTCATATTCCCCGAGCTCTCTGCCGTTACAAAGCGAAGTAATGTTAAAAACGTACTGTGTGGAAGGAACTAGGCCGGAGACCATGAATTTTGTCTCTTTGTCCTGAAAAGTATACACAGATTCTTCTGGATAATCTATTGCGGAGACACTCAGGTACCGTAATCTGTAGTCAGTTATATCGAGCAATGAATTCTTGTCTTTAGATTCCAAGACCACCATGACTGTGGTTGGTGAAACATCTTCAAAATGAACAAAGAGAGGAATATCTGCTTTTGCTGAGACATCACAAAAAGCTCATTACAGTTCCATACACAGAAGTATATGAAATCAAAATCGGGATACTTTTCAGGAAAGCTGAGAAATCCCACATACTTGAGAGTTTAGGTTCGCTTGGCAGTTGCTCCGAACCTTCATGTAAAATGGAATCAACGGCCTCTATTGCAAAAGAGCAGAGCTTCTGAACCTCAGCACCACAAGAGAGTCTATTGACTATCCCTCGAGCCATCTTCAAAGACACTTGACGAAGAGGCCCAACCTCTTCCTTCAGTTTCTTTGCAGCTACGTTAACAATCTCATTAAGACCTTTGTATCTCTCAGTGACTCTCAAAATCCTCTGACATAGAGAGATTCGATAGCATAGTATATCAACTCTTCTAGCGTCCTTTGCAATTAATAGCTGTTTCCGCCAGCATCTGAAAAGAGATGGACAAGTTTAATAACTTGATGAACATATACAGTTCTACAGCTTTCTTGCTTCGCTTGATCCTCTTGGAAATTTGTTTCCACAACTTGTTCATGTAGCAGTAGAACAGATCAAACGGAAAAAAACAAAAAACCTCACACTAATGATGTTAACAATGTAAGAAATTTAAAACGAACAACTAGATTGAGAAAGGACATCCATATGATGGAACAAAACAACTGCCTCTACACATTCTAGACATGAATCTGTACTGCATGGCCCTGTGCACTTGTGCAGTTTCACAGTCTCTTACGCAAGGTTGTAAGTAGCTCATAATTACCATATAATAAAGGCCAATATATAAATGACACATCTCATCATAAAACTACTTTAATTGAGAAAAACAAAAAGAAAAAATATATCAGGAACATCTGTGACGTGATGTTCATAAGAGATGATGTGATTAACTATTGAATAATGCTCATGTCTTGCATGCTAAACTTATATAAAGCACATGGCAAAATAGTTGTTAACCTATATGAAGCATGCAAACGTCAAACACCAACATTTAAGATACTTAAAAAAAGTTATTATGCCTTGACAACAAAATATAAGTACAAATAAGCTAAACATTCAAAATGATAGCAGTCGCTAGTTAGTATACAATTTTGAGAACAATCATATAATAAAACTCAACAGGACGACCAAAAGTGGGAATTCTAGATAGTGACAGCTGAACTCAACTCGCAAATTTGCTGTAGCCAAGGACAAAGTGGCTTCCAGCATGATAAGCAAAGGGGAATATCATGAAGAGATGAGCACATTACCCAAGTAGGCCATTCACTTTCCGACATGATACACAGTAGAAACTTCCATCCAATTTTGGATACCGCCCACTCTTAGAGATGCCTACCTTGTCATGCTTGAAGGCACATTCAAGATGGTAAGACATTCCACAGAAATCATCTTGGTTAGGAGAATCATAACCACAAACCAACCAAAGACTAGGATCTTTGTTGTCATCATAGCGGTAACAGATACAGCAAGAACACCTCTTACAGAAAGCATCTTCTGGCTTCATAGTGGCTTTGCACGCTAAATTCTGGCACAGCATAATGTCTTCATTTTCTGGTTCATCATTACTCACTGATGTGTGACTTGAATCAGTAGACAGTTTTCGTGGATGACCCTTTTTTCTCCGTCTTTTGGCGCTACTCAGATTGCTATCTGGTGAAGTTTGAGATCTTGTAATTTTATCATTGATACATTTTCCGGCTTTCTTTTCAGAAACTAGCCTGAGAAGATGTTCAATCATTTTGTTCTTTGTTATGCCTGTATATTTCCTCTCCTTTCCCATTTCTGCACAAATGAGCTGCAGAAGATCTCGGCGACTCCAAGACTGAAGAAGGTCAATTGCACTTTTTGACCACTCTGAGATCTCATAAACTAGCTGCCTTTTCTCCTCCAAACACATTTCACTGCATTTTGCAGGATCAAGTGTATGTCCTGTAAAATCACAAGGAAAGAAACCGAAGAAAAGAAGACGTAAGCAACAGTAACTGACAAATATAATGAACATAAGACATGGACATTATATTCTTAGTCAATAGTTTTCTAAATTTTTAGGGCGTTCAAACTTGCTACTGGTAATGATTAAGATGGGTAAAATCTTCTCTGCATTAATACCCAAGACAAGGTCAGCTGGCAAGTATCTCGGAAGGATGTAGTCACTTGGAGAAACTGTATTCACGGTGTTAGTAGTAGCATACATTATGAATAAAAAGGATGCCTCAAGTTAAAAAGGGCCCTTCATAGTTCCTTTTTCCAAGGAGCTGGGCAGCCTTGAACTAGCCGGAAAACAGGAGGAGTCGGCCGGAATCCGGTAAGTTGACCTATTTTTCAAATTTTTGTTTTTTCCTGATTTTTGATGAAAAACTTGTTGAAAATCATCGTTTTGGGCTTGGATTAAAGGTTGGAGGTAGAACTAAGCGTTTTGGTGGGGTAGGTAAGCAATGGCGTCGATTTGGCCAGAAAACGGTTGTGCTTCGCCGGAAACCGGCGAGATCGATGCCGGAAAAAAAGAAAGAAGAAGAAGATCGGGCCTTTTGGGCATGTCCCTCGTTCCGTGTTGTGTCATGTCTGAAATGTCATGAACCGACACTGATTCATGTCGTGTGTTAAGAAACAGGTTATGTGTCGAAAACGGGTCAAGTTTGGGTCGTGTCTTGAAATGGGTTTTTAGGTTAAAAACGAGACCCGTGTCAGTAGTTAAAGGTTCTCTGTTAACACAATGACACAAGCTACCTATTGTGTCACTCATTCAGATCAGATATGAAATTGGGTATCGATTTGGATCTCGGATAGCTTAAACGGATCCAAATTGGGGTTTGGGATCCGATTCGGATATAGTTTGTTTCATTAGACTTATAGTTAAATAAATTTTAATATTTCAATTATTTGTAATTGTTTAGAGATTAAAATTAGAGGATTTGGTGGTGATAAGAGTGGTCCAGCAGCTTGGGGACTGTATCTTAGCGCTCCTTCAAGTAGGGGGTTATGCATTCTTTTACAGAACCATGCTAGAAGTGATTTTACTGTTTTAGATAGATTTAAATGTGCATAATTGATAACTATTTTATTGATATTTGTGAAATGTTATTCGCAATTATGAGTTATTTGATGTGCTTTTCAAATAGAACATGTTTATGACACTGTTTGATAAAGAGCATGTTTTGATATGCATGTGTTGTATGAACATGGTATTTAAATATTGTTTAAATATTGTGTGGATATGAGTTTGATTTTGGATATTCGTAGATCTGGATATGATTTGTGAATGTGATGAACTATAATTGGTTTTAGAAATGTAATGATGTGTGAATATACGAGTCATACTTGTGTGGTTTGTGTGGGGTCTCTAGAGACTTGCAGGTCCCTCAGGCGATCCGGCTTGGGGCGAATACATGGTGTGTTCCCGGGCACTCTGCCGTGAGAGTCGGCGTGGTTACCGTCGTGGACGGGGTTACCAAGGTCACGTTAGGAAGGGTCGGACGACTCCCGTGGCCTTTGGGGCAGACACAATATGGGCTGTAATTATCGAAACTAATGATGTGTGCGTGTGCGTGTGTGTGAGTGTGTGCGTATGAACTTTAGATCATGATTTCAAAGTAAATGTGCTTTGCTATTAAATGATTGTGAACTATGCATGCTTTTAGTATGTATTCTGTTTAAAGATGCTTAACCTCCCTACTGAGCTATGTATAGGAGCTCACCCTATTGTTTTACAGCTCATCCTGAAGCTAGTACTTCGAAGGTACACGGAGCAGAGTAGGAGTTTGATAGAGCAGCATTTTTATTTTAGATGGTATGATAAGTGTTGAATAATTTAGAAAGTCTTTTATTCGGGGTTATTGTTAGGTGGGCCCCGCACCATTTTGGACGTGTTGTTTAGAACTTCGATATGAATATTTATTTCAGTTAGATATTTCTTGAGTTTGAATTAAATTGGTATTGTATTTGGTTACTGCTCACCATCACGCCCGTGCGAGAAGCGGCCACGTGGCATCGTCTCGGGCCGGGTCGTGGTCGCGACTCGAGCGGGTGTGACAGACTTTCCCAAGAAAAGAGCATAGGAAGCATAAGAACCAAAAAAGAAAGGCGTGACAGTGATTGAGTGGACACAAAATGGTAAAAGATAAGGAAGCGTTGGAGCATGAGAGATACTATCCGATCTTATCAGTAGTGTAAAGCAAACAAACATAACAACAACAACAACAAACAACTAAGCCTTTTCCCATACTAGATGGGGTCGGCTACATGGATTCTTTGTTTCCACAGAGCCCTATCATGTGCCATGTTAGCAGTTAACTCACAATAAGCTAGATCATTCTTTATTGTTCTTTTTTTGTGGTTGTCTTCTACCTCTTTTAATACTTTCCAAATTTAGTTTTTCATACCTTCTTACAAGTTCTTTTGATCTTCTTTCTATATGTCCAAACTATCTTAAACGATGTTCTCTCATCTTAAAGCAAACATACAACAACAACAACAAAGTCTTTTCCCATACTAGACAGGGTCGGCTACATGGATTCTTTGTTTCCACAGAGCCCTATCATGTGCCATGTTAGCAGTTAACTCACAATAAGCTAGCTAGATCATTCTTTATTGTTTCTTTCCAATATTTTTGTGGTCGTCCTCTACCTCTTTTTATACTTTTCAAATTTAGTTTTTCGTACATTCTTACAATTTCTTCTTTTGATCTTCTTTCTATATGTCCAAACCATCTTAAACAATATTCTCTCATTTTATCCTCTATTGGTGCTACTCCTAATTTGTTTCTAATAACCTCATTATGTATACGGTCTTTTCTTATATGACCACTCATCCATCTCAACATCTTCATTTCTGTCACATACATCTTTTGTACATCTTAAAGCAAACATACTGCAGAAAAAAATAAAAATTGCTTCACTGGCATGTAAACAATATGAATGAAATGAAGTTCTCCACAGAAGCAGATGCTGCAGATCAACAGAAAAAAAATGCACAGATGTGTAACGCATGAACATAGAGCGTTTACTACTGCTTAGGTATTTGACAAAATCAGTAATGTTATACACCTCCAGAACCAATCTTCTTCTGCATGATTTCTCTCTTTTATGTGAATCGACATCACCATGGATGTGACAAGGACATAAGACATACCTTTTGATGGCTTCTCTCGCATTACCAGTACCATAGAGAGCAACTCTATCAAATATTTCAAAAGGTAAATCCTGAACAAACACATTCATGTACTTGGCTACTCCGTGACAAATTTAAGGAGTATAAGGCATGGACGAATCTATAAATAGAATATGTACATTTTAGGTTTAAGAATGTTTGAGCTTGCAGCTGGCAATATTTAAGATGGGTAAAATCTTCTATGCACTGATACTGTTCTGAGAACAATATCATCTTGCAAACATCTGGGAAGGAGACACTGTTACTATATCCATAGTGGTGGTACCTCCATGATGACTAAGGATTCACTAAGCTTGGCTATATCTAGGAAGGAGCCTAGGAAGCATCAAACAAAGAATGCACATGAAAAGGCAAGTCTGACGGAAATTAAGTGGCACAGAAAGGTATAAGGTAAGAAATAGTTTCAGAAAAGATACTGTCAGCTCAATTCTATCTTATTGATGATGACCATACTGGAGAAAGAAAGGAACAATTATTTTACTAGTAAACTATGTGGATGGTATGATGTTTCCTCATGACCATAGAAAACACACAGAGAAAGGAACATGTTTAACACACTGCCTTCTGCTTTTGTATATAAAAATCACTCATCTTAAACAACTCTTAAACGAACCGATCTAGCAGCAATCCTTTGGTAGAACAGGATGCACTTGTTCCGCAGGGTCTCTGTCCTATATATGAATGTATTTTACATGGACATGGACATGAGACAAATGAACTTGGGTGTAGCACAGAAAAAACACTGTATGAGAGGCATATCTTGACTGGCCACATTCAAGTATTTGATTACTCCATATGATATATTGTCTTATCCATTATCATTCAAATCGAACCAAAAAATGACATTGAGTGATAAGTTACCAAACAATACATTGCAGCAATTAAGTTAGATGAGATGCTTAAGGAGCTAAAAGAATGACACATAAAAAGAAACAGAGTGCAATGTTTCGAGACTTTTATGAACAAAAAAACTGAGAATAGGAAGAAGACAAACTGATTTAATTGATGGATATAAAGATTTTGAGGTTGATCGAAATAAATATCAAATTCAGATCCCTCTGCCACCAAAGATTGATCCAAGCGTCACAATGATGACAGTAGAGGAAAAGCCAGATGTTACATATAATGATGTTGGTGGTTGCAAGGAACAGATAGAGAAGATGAGAGAGGTGAGTTCAAGTTGCAAGATAAAGTGTTTCGTGTGGTTCTCTTGCTAGTTGGTTACATACCATGGTGAATTTTTTTTCAGTTGTGTGACCAAGTGATTCTGCCCATGGAAGGGATCATCCTTGCATGGCCAGTCCAAAGCCTGGATAAGGGAGGAGGGTTGCGTAGGCTTTCGACAGCAAGCGTAAAACTTTGTTGGACTTATTTACCATGGATTCTACAAATTATGATAGGACTATGTGGAAACAAAGAATCTATATAGCCGACCCCATCTAGTCTGGGAAAAGGCTTAGTTGTTGTTGTATATAAAGATTTTTTCAGGTAGGTCATAACTTCTTAGGTATGAACAGAAAATAAAATAGAGCAAAACGAATAATGCAACAATCTCCTGCAATAATGGAACAATGATTTTGAGATACAAACTGCAGAAAGTATATTAGATGAAGACAAAAGATTCACAAGGAAAATTCGGTAAGTAAAGATATATACATATTAAGTTGGTGTAGTAAATTGACTCGGTTGATAACTAAGTAATTTGTTAAATTACTTTAGAAGAATTCATGGATAGCAACGATAGAGAAAATGAAGTCATCTTATTGTTGCACCAATGGAGACAATGACCTACCAAGCTGTCAATAACCTCATAATGAAGAATTCCATGCACAACCACAACAAAAACAACTAAGTCTTTTCCCATGCTGGATGGGGTCAGCTACATGGGTTCTTTATTTCCATAGAGCTCAATCATGTGTCCTACTAACAGTTTACTCAACATAAATTTGATAACTTTGTAGTCTTGCTCTTTCTCTTTGAACATTTTCACCGTCTAGTTTATCGTAACTTCTTACAGGAACTTCTTTGGTCGTCTTTCTCATTTTATTGTCTATTGGTTTCACTTCTAATTTGTTTCTAATAACTTAATTATGTATATAATCTTTCCTTGTGTGATCACACATCCATCTTAGCATCTTCATTTCTATCACAACTATCTTTTGTACATGTTGAAGATTAACTGCTCAACACTCATAACTATAAAATATAATAGGTCTAATTGTTGCTTTGTAATATTTACCTTTCAACTTTAATAGTATCTTTTTGTCACACAAAATACCTGATGCGCCTCCGTGTTGTAACCAACCTATTAACATCTCCATTAAAAACTCATCTTAGGTATTTAAAACTTTCTTTATGAGAGAAGTAATTTGCCAATTTTAATTTTTATATAATCTTAAGTAACCAAATGATCAAACTTGTATTTATATTATATCTTTGTTCCACTAAGTCAGAAGTTTTTCCTATCTAATGTTTATCTCCATAGTTCTAGGTTGAGGTAAGGCATGTATCTCACCTTAAATCTGAAAAATTCTTGGATTCATCACTGTATATAAGAAAATACAAGTATTTTATGAATGTGAAATACAAGTGTGCCTTACCCCAAAAGAGTTTATGGGTTCTCCTTAGACTCATCTACTAACATAATATCATTTACAAATAACATATACCAAGGTACTTCATCTGTGATGTATTTTGTTAACTCATTAATAACCAAACAACAACTAAGCCTTTTCCCATACTAGACGGGGTCGACTACATGGATTCTTTGTTTCTGGAGATCCCTATCGTGTGTCATGTTAGCAGTTAACTCCCAATAAGCTAGATCATTCTTTATTGTTTCTTTCCAACACTTTTGTGGTTGTCCTCTACCTCTTTTAATACTTTCCAAATTTAATTTTTCTAACCTTCTTACAGGTTCTTCTTTTGATCTTCTTTCTATATGTCCAAACCATCTTAAACGATGTTCTCTCATTTTATCCTCTATTGGTGCCACTCCTAATTTGTTTCTAATAACCTCATTATGTATACGGTCTTTTCTTATATGACCACTCATCCATCTCAACATCTTCATTTCTGTCACAGACATCTTTTGTACATGTTGATGATTAACTGCCCAACACTCAGAATCATAAAACATGGTAAGCCTAATTGCTGCTCTATAATATTTACCTTTTAATTTTAATGGTATCTTCTTATCACAAAGAATACCTGATGCTCCTCTCCATTTTAACCAACCAGCATTAATTCTATGTGTAACATCTCCATCAATTCTTCCATCACTTTGAAAAATTGACCCTAGGTATTTAAAACTTTCCTTTTGGGGAATGCAATGTGTGTCAATTTTAATTTCTATGTCCTTTGAAGTAACCAAATGATCAAACTTACATTCTATATATTCTGTCTTTGTTCTACTAAGTCAGAGGCCTTTGCTTTCTAATGTTTCTCTCCATAGTTCCAATTTTCTATTAATTTTTTCCTTAGACTCCTTCACTAATACAATGTCATCTGCAAATAACATACACCAAGGTACTTCATCTTGAATATATTTTGTTAACTCATCCATCACCATTATAAATAAGTATGGACTTAAAGTTGATCCTTGATGTAACCCAATATTAACTTCAAAGAAGTCTGTCGTTCCTTCATGAGTCCTCACACATGTTTTTGCACCATCATACATGTCTCTTATAAGGTTAATATATATCAATGGGATACCTCTTTATTCCAAAGTTCTCTAAAGACCTCCCTCGGTACCCTATCATAAGCTTTTTCTAGATCAACAAATATCATGTGAAGGTCTTTCTTCTTTGCTCTAAAATATTCCATAAGACGTCTCAAAAGGTGAATCGCTTCAATAGTAGATCTGCCTGGCATGAATCTAAATTGGTTCTCTGTTGTACTTGATACTTATCTTAACCCACGTTCGATAATTTTTTCCCATAATTTCATAGTATGACTCATTAACTTGATACCTCGATAATTCATACAATTTTGAATGTCTCCCTTGTTCTTATATATGGGTATAAGTGTACTTGCTCTCCATTCCTCGGGCATCTTTTGGTTTTTCCATATTTCATTAAATAGTCTTGTGAGCCAAGTGATTCCAATTTCTCTTAGTATTTTTCAAACTTCTATAGGAATATTATCTGGTCCTACCGATTTACCACCCTTCATATGTTTAAGAGCTTCTTTGACTTCATTCTTTTGAATACGTCGGTAGAAATTATGGTTTATATACTTTTCTGACTTGGCTAAATCTTCTAAACTAATATTAACATCTTTATTTTCATTAAAAAGATTATAAAAATAGTTTTTCCATCTATTTTTTATATCATCATTTGCCACTAGAATTTTTTCATCCTCGTCTTTTATGCATCTAACATAATTAAGATCTTTAGTTTTCTTATCTCTAGCCCTAGCTATCCTAAAAATATCTCTTTCACCCTCTTTTGAGTTGAGTTTTTTATATAAGTCCTCCCAAATCTTAACGGCCTTTTTCGCTTCCTTATTTGCTTTCTTATAAGCTTCTAAAGTTTCACTAGTTTTCTTAGCATAATGTAATTTACAACATGCCCTCTTTGCCTTGATTTTATTTTGTACTACTTCACTCCACCACCAAGCTTCTTTTTGTGCCGGTACACCTCCCTTAGATACCCCTAACACATCTTTCGCCACTTTCCTAATATGTATAGCCATATTGTTCCACATATCATAGGGTGTGCCAACATAATTCCAAACATCTCCTTGAAGGACTTTCTGTTTAAATATATCTTCTTTCTCGCTTTTGAGGTTACACCATTTAGTCCGAATAGCTCGATGCACTCTTTTCTTCTTTGTCCATTTTTTTATTTGTAAATCCATAACTAAAAGTCGATGTTGAGTGGTTAAGCTTTCTCCTTAAATTACCTTACAATCTTTACAACACACTTTATCTTTTTTTCTACAAATAAAGTAATCAATTTGTGTTTGTGATAAGCCACTCTTATAAGTAATTAAATGTTCATCTCATTTTTTTAAGATTGTATTGACTATAAAGAGATCAAATGCCATAGCAAAATTTAAAATCTCCCTACCTTTCTCGTTTATATCCCCAAAACCAAAGTTTCCATGAATCCCTTGATATCCTAATGCCTCTTTACCGACATGTCCATTTAAATCTCCTCCTAAACAAATCATCTCCCTTTGTGGAATCTTTTGCAACACCTTATCTAACTCTTCCCAAAAAACAGTCTTTATACTATCTTCTAGTCCTACTTGGGGTGCGTAAGCACAAACTATATTCAAAACCTCTGCTCCTAACACTAATTTCAACGTCATGATTTGGTCACCGTATCGTTGTATGTCTACTACACTCTCCTTTAAATCTTTATTTATGATAATACCAACTCCGTTTCGAGCCTTTTCTTTACCTGAGTACCATAATTTAAAACATGTATCCTCTATCTCCTTTGCTTTTTCTCCAACCCATTTTGTCTCTTGTAAACATAGAATATGAATCTTTCTCCGAATCATAGTATCTACCACCTCCATTAGCTTATCCGATAATGTTCCAATATTCCAAGAACCAATACGAATCTTATTATCTAGGACTAGCTTCCTTACCCCCCGCATTCGTCCATAATAAAAATGCGGAGACCCTCTCTGAAAATTTTCCACTACATTCGGGCGGCAATGTAGCGGGACTAACTTCTTTACCCACACCCGTCCATGATGTGGGAACCCTCTCTGCAATTGATTCACTATATTCGGGCGAAAATGTAGTGGCCCTTGCTTACTTCTTACTGCATTCGGGCTCTGTAGCACGTCGCTAGGCGGGGACACCTCAAAGTAATGCTCATAATTTTTGGAATCCATGTTATAAAAATCCGATGAAGTTTTACGCTCGATGTCGGAAGCCTAACACAACCCTCCTCCTTTATCCGGGCTTGGGACCGGCAATGCAAGGGTGATCCCTTACATGAGCAGAGTTTAACTTATTAATAACCAATATAAATAAATATAAACTTAATATTGATCCTTGATATAATCAAATATTTTTAAAGAAATATATAATTCCCTTGTAAGTTCTCCTACATGTATATTAAGATTGATGTATGTTAATGAGATACCTCTCTTTTCTAAGGTTCTCCAAAAAATATCTCTAGGCACTCTATCATAATTTTTTTTTTAAATTAATAAATATCAATGTGAAGGTTTCTTTTTTACTCTAAAAAGTTTTACAAGATGTCTCAATAGGTGAATAGCCTTAAATAGTAGATCTCTCTGGCATAAATCTAAATTTGTTTAATATTATACTTAATACTTGTCTCAACCTACATTGAATTCGTATAATTTCATAGTATGACTTATTAACTTGATAGCCCAATAATTCACAATATTCTTAATGATCTTCCTTATTCTTTTATATGGGTACAATTATACTCGTCCTCCATTCTTCAAGTATCTTTTGGTTTGTCTATATTTTAATACATATTATAACCCAAGTGATAGTTGTTTAAGTTAAGATTTTTAAAAATTATATAGGAATATTGTTTAGTCCAATAGATTTATCGACCTTTATAAGTTTAAGAGCCTCTTTGATTTCATTCATTTGAATACCTTGGTAGAAATTACGATTTAGATGAGGTTGGCTACATGGATTCTTTGTTTCCACATAGCCCTATCATAATTTGTAGAATGCATGGAAAATAAGTATGACAAAGTTTTACATTGGCTTTGAAAGCCTAACCCAACCCTCCTCCTTTATCCGGGTTTGAGACCGGCTATGCAATGGTGATCCCTTACATGAGTGGAGTTTATATTTTTATTAAAAAACTAAAGAAAATATTTTTCCTTTCTAATATCATCACTTGTCACTAGAATTTTTTCATCGTTATCTAACAAAAGTAAGATTTTTAGTTTTTTTATCTCTAGCATTAGTTATCCTAAAAATATCCTTTCACCTTTTATGTAAATCCTTTCAAATTTTGGTTTTTACTTCCCTGATGACCTTTCTCGCTAAGGGTAAAAAGTTGGATACTTGCCAAGAAGATAAAACCTGATGGGCAATAAAATAATGGAGGATAAAAATAATACCGTGAAACACATGCAAATACAGCTTTTGCTATATAGAAGGCTCTAAACAGGCCCTAAGAGAGTAATATTGCTGATGGAAGTGACTCTAGAAGCCTAGAACCCATAACACATACCTAAATCATGTGCCACAAAGAAAAATCTAAGCATGCAAGGATTCTTGTCTAGCATTGACTTGGTTTTCACAAACTAATATAAAGAGTACACAAGAACATCCTTAAAGTCTAGCAGATACGGAAGTCCAACAAGGCAAAGTCGAAAACCACTATATTTTAGAAGTTAGAACAACGGAACAATTTGTCAAAAGGAAAAGTAGCCACTGCATTTACTCAACGCATCATAGTGGTTTCCTTGCATTTATAGAGAACCTTTTACTTCCCTTTCTACATAAATACATTCTAAATCATTTATTGTCAGAGATGAAATTTTATCAGCAGGGAATGAAATAGTATCTGATTTTGTGCAGATAATGCGCGAACTTGCCACACATATGTCAGGTTCATGTGCATATGCATGTATAAACCAAGTGCCTGAATCTCCAGATTATGTTTCATTTTGTCAAGGCCAAGTGTCAGAATTTCTTTTGTATAAAATTTCTAGTCATTCTTTACTCTGGGCTATTTTGCTAAGAATCCAATTATTCATGATGCTCATGCTTAACTGAGGTCAAGAATTTTCATTTTGCATACAAATTGGGTGTCCACATGTTCATACATACCGTGATCTTATAGGTAGACAACAACATTCATACGTAAACATTCCTTGGGAGATAAACTGGTAGTATGTCAGTCTCAGGGCTTGAAATACACAAAGAGACGAGCATCATCGACATCAGTATGAAGATCCAGGTACTACACATAACCTGTTAACTTTAGCCCCTGAACGCTGTCCCCAGTCCAGGGCATGAACAACTAGACAAAACCTACCAACCAACTCTAGCCTGAATAAAAGCCATTCAAAAGCGGAATACCATTCAAGTGCATTCATTTAGCAGAAGAAAGTAGGAAAAACTTGACATAATAGTGTCAAATGTCCCCACCTGTTCAAATAAACAGCATGAAATGCAAAACCGAGCAAAATAAGAACAGTTCATAATTTTGAAACTGAAACTTATGACGACATAGCCACCCTTGCAAATCTCTTAATCCAAAACAATTCCAAAGTTCTAAATATTGAGGCGTGACTGTCACAGATAATGAAGGGTGTAGAAAAACAGAAACGCGCGCGCTTGAAACCAATCATTGGCAGAGAAATAGAGAATAACCTCCGTAAGCCATGAAAATAGGACATTCCTGCCTTGATGGTAAGAGAAAAGAAGGGGAAAAGAAAAGAGGACCCCGTTAATGCGAACACCCAAAGAAAGAGCAGCAAGAGAACTAAAGCAAAGGGCGAAATCGAGTCTCTCTAATCATTCAAACATGAAGCGCCCATAATCACTAAACATCTACAACAAAAAATCACATTCTTCCAAACCAATAAATGAGTAAAAAATGCACCAGCAACGTTTTCACATCATCACGTCCACAAGCACAACGCGGCCACTCAGTCACTTTCGTTCAAGAATAAAATTCACCGCTAACAAGAATCGTTTTACACGTAAAATATTCGACATCACTTACACGTCAAATGATACTCTTCCACCAAATACACAACGAATCATACACTCGAAGAAGAGAGAGAAGGAAAATTTTCACCAACATCATGAGGCCATAACAAATCTTACCAGTTACGCCCGGTTCCATAGCTGCTGATGGCAATCCCTTCTCCTTCATCAACCAAAACTAGAAATAGAGGGTACAGGGAAATCCTTCCAGCCTACTTGAAAACACCTTAAAACACCAAGCACCATCATTGAAGATGATCAAGACTACGAAGAAAACACAGAACCCAGTTTGACTGCACGAACCAATGGAAGATGAAAAACTTCACAACCCTTTTAAGTTAGCTTCTTTTTGTAATTTTAACCATTAAAGAAGCAGTGGAAGGTTTGGATTGGCGTGTAGCCATAATGGATGGCAGGCATTATTCTGGTATCCTTACTGCAACAAATTGCAATAGTTAGCAAGATAAGACTGCTAAACTTCTTGTGGTACAGTTATTGATAGGATTACATTCAACTCTAAAACGTCCGTTTGTACGTACAATTGTTTCCAATCTGATGAGGACAAGAGTGCAAAGGAGATATTACGTTGTTATCTCTTTTGTCGTGAAGGCTTCCGCCCAAGAAAATCCAGCTAGAAAATAATTCCCAAAATGGGTAATATCCTTTTGTCGAAATTCTTATGGGTATCATCAATTCATATTGGATCTTGCTGGTGATCCCAATGTGTTGAAAGATCCAATCTCCAGAGTTTCATTCAGTTATATAAATGGGCTTTGGCGTCTCTACATCATTCATTTTGTGAAGCCGACAGGCCTAGGTTTTCATTTGTGACCTGTTTCTGGTTTCTGTTAGTTTTCTATAACAAGGACTGCCTTTCAAGGGAAATAGTTTAAACAATACACCACCAAGGTGTTCCTTTTTGAGAGGTTAGCTGGGGTTAGGCAAAAACTCTACCAGAAGTTGCATCATGTCAATAAAGGAGAAAAACAGCAAAACCACGGGTTGTATGATACTATAGCTCCTTGTTGAGACCACGCATATAACTGTAATATGAAGCGCTCCATTCTTGCTCTTCGCTCTCTACTCTCTCTTTCACCCGAGAGGGAGAGAGAAGGAATTCGAGTAACAGAAAGCTGAACGACCACCTCCTCTCGTGAGCTAAGAAACCTCTCTCCATCACTCCACTCCAACTTTTATTCACATTAGAGGGAGAGAGAAGTAGAATCTTGAAACTTGCAGGACCAACTCGCCCAAGAATAAATCCGATATCAGTTATCTTTATGAGAACGTAAGGCAAACTGCAGTGCTGGAGAGACCAAAAGATCCAAATTCACAACTCTGATTTCCACACGTTCATAAACCCTACATCCGTGTTGTGATCCTCAACCATGAACACTACACGCGCACGCGTGCGAGAGAGGCACTTGCACACTGCAAAGAGATAGTGAGTGCGGGCGCAGGTTCATAATCCCTGAGAGGTGAGCTCAGGCATCAGTTCAAAACCATAGAGAGAGAGAGATCATTTAACCAAATTAATTATCAGAATTTCCACTGGTACAACAAATTCATGAGCTGACATCATCAGCGTGCTTCTCTACATTCTCCACATCATGGTTAATATTGTTTACATCCACCTTCTCCTCCTCCAAAGTCTCGGCTAAATTAGAATCGTCAAACTCAGCTTGGTCCTCACGAGCCTCTGAGTTTAAAGGATATGACTGTTGAGGGGATGACGATATTTGCCCTTGCAACAAATTCTCCGACTTCGTCGCTGCTACATGTTCCTCTCCAACAACCTGAGACATATTTTCCAGATCAGAACTTTCAGATGCCACGTTTGGTAAATTTGCTGACTTAGACGTCTCATGCACAGCTTGACCAGGCAGCATGGTGGATGGAGGTGCGCCCGGCACGGAAGGCTGATTTGTGGTTACCGCTCTTGCTGAACCGGCTGATCTTTGAATGGCTGGAACCGTAGCTGAAAAGACAGGCCGCGAGGAAGCTAGACCAGTACGGATGTAGTGTACATTGGAAGGCCGCGAGGAAATTGCATTCAAGCCCAATGGTTTGGAAGCGGGAAGCATCGGGTTTGGGAGAGGAACCCCTCTAGGTCCTATATGGACTGCATTCCTAGATTGAGCAGCTTTGAGCACAGAAGCAGCGGTTGAGGGCGGAGCTATTCGAGCACCTGCAGCAACTGCAGCTGCCTGTACTAGAGGATTGGGTGTGGGACCACTTGGAGTTTTCAACTGAGCTGAAGATTTCTTTGGGGTAGGCCTGACTTTGGCACCCTGAGGTGGTGCTGGCTTTTGAGAACTAGGAGAAGTTGAAGTTGGTTGAGATGGTTGCGTTGCTTGTTGAGTAGCTTCCAACTTTGACCCCGGCTCTGCTTGTTGAGCTGATGCCGGCATTCCTGTGACAAGAGTTGACGGAGAAGCAGAAAAATTGGAAGGCATTCCTGAAAGAGAAAAAACTAAGCCCTACAGCAGTTGAGGTTCATATCGAATAGATCAAAATATTTCTACAGGTTGGCATATTAAAGGTCATTGTGTTAATGAATCACTAAATCCAGCATCCGTATGTGAAACAGAACTACATGCTCCAACAGGAGAGTAAATCAAGCACTTGTCAAATGGAAAACGGAAGGCACATGGTAAAGGAAGCCATCTTGCTTCCCTTGTTGCACCCTCTAGCTGACCCACCAAAGAGTGGGAAAAGGCTCGGTTAAGGATGAGGTTAAGGTTTTGTATCATGACACTTCCATTTGACATAAAAAAAATTATCAACTGCACGCCTACAGAAAGAGAGAGAGAGAGAATCCTTTCCTAATAATGCTTCTAACAAATTACAAGAAACAATTTAACGATTCTGCAGTCCTAAAACGAGGGCACATCATTATCATGAAGTGCACAAGTGGACAATTTACACACAACGTCGCCACCAAAATTACTTCTGCTAATGGCTTCATGCCATGAAGCTACTACGCTTCTTTTGCCTCACAATGCTCTTTAAAACTGGAAGCAATGTGCGATGCATCCAGGTGAGCCTTCCCTTTGTAATTTCTATCTCAAACAAAGCCCTCATCTAACTAGTTTGTATTGTGCATAAGAGCATAGTTCGGTCACCACTGTGTTTATATACCTTTTCCGTCATATCACCTGCCCGGTTATGTAAAATAGATTTTGTTTTTCTTTCGAAGCTTCAAATGCACAAGTAGTTTCACTTCAGACCAACAATTTTGACAGGCTTATGAGTTTATTCTCCACAGCCACTTTCATACAGCTTCAAGGTTAAATTTTGATGCAAACAACCTTACCTTCTGGTATTCCTGATCAAGCAGAATCTGTTAAATTCAACTGAAGAAACGAATTTTTCTTTTTCATATTTCCATTTACCATAGTTTGTTATCCACAGGAATGGCAGATTTGAACCTGCCCAAAGCCATATTTACCCTCATTAAGAGTTATGCTTTTAAAGCGCAATTGTAGACACCTTTAACACCAACTTAAAGATCTGATTCATCAATTAATCCATAACAAGAAAGACTACTGCAGCTACATGAATTTGATAAAAGACTTGTTTAAGCTAATCCCAAATATGGTACTTTTATACTGCTAACAATTCCCAAAAGCACCTAGGTATCATTCCAGCACTTGCAATTTGTGGCTATAAGAAAAGTTCCAGCAGACTCGCATGAATTTATGTCAGTTTTTATCAGATAAAATATGAAAGCATATTCCAAAAATGTGAAAGACTAGTACCAAATGGAGACATGGATGAGAGGTTATTAGCCATCGGCATATTGAGAGCCATCGAAACTGCCTGTCTTGTAGCCAACTGCACATCTGAGAGTGCTGGATTGGTTGAGCTGCCGACAGCTGTCAAATTCAAGTTAGCCTGACGTTTTCTGATGATAGCCCACCTCTGTAGCAAGTTGAGAAACCAAATTAGCAGCGAAAGAAAACATACTCAAATGTCACTTCTAACAAAAAATATGGATCGAAAGAAACACAAGACAAGAACGATATGGTAAGCATATAATCCACACCTCATAAAATATTATTGCACAAGTTTGTAAGTGTTCATATATACCAAGAAAACATTTAGGAAAAAAGACATAAGAACAATTATTCTCGATAAATCAACACAAAGAAAATCAACATACATGCACACATGCGTGCAAATTAAGTCTGTTCGAACAATGAAATAGCAGAAAACTAAATGCAACCACTGTCTCAAGTTTAA
Organism: Brasenia schreberi; assembly: GCA_036023115.1. NCBI lineage: Eukaryota > Viridiplantae > Streptophyta > Magnoliopsida > Nymphaeales > Cabombaceae > Brasenia > Brasenia schreberi. Next base: position 23,321,442 of record JAYKKT010000079.1, on the reverse strand, counting down.
AGCAGGAAATGGCTCCTGTTTGTGGGGGTATCTACAGAATTAGACAAAAGTAGCTGGTGCAACTTCCAATAGTAATTCATTCGTTCACTTGGCTGATGCAAATTCTTACTACCTATGATGACACAGGCATGTTATGCGTTTATTGACGATACTAGAAGTCATATGTAACACACTGAAACTCCAGAAGGCGTGAAAATAAGTGTGGTAGGTTAGGTTCTCTATGTGGGACCAATGTGCTCGAGTCCAAGGGTGATATCGTCCAGCTTCACCATCAAAACAAAAGATGGATTTGAAGAGGCTAAGGAGATGACAGAGACCTCGAGCCAACTTATCCAAGAAATAGTAATCTAAGCATCAATGTAGATATAAACTGGATATCAGCCTTCAACATAAAGACTTAAGGCTTCTTTTAGAAAGACCATTCCGCTGTTCAGTCGACAATGAACCACATCTCACCAAAGCACTTTCTATTCTCCCCACCCCCTACCTTGGGGTTACCCATCATAAAGCAGCAAGCTCCTCAGGCACTGGATTAACAGATTCAAAACCAGAAAAATTAAAATTAACCAACTTAGCAATTACTGACAAGACAGCAAACTTGGTGCTTGCCACTCCAAAAGGGCTCTGGGCTTTCTGCTACCAGTCCACCATGTAGTTCAATAAGTGCTGTTTAGTAAGATCCTATGAGAATGATTGTTAGAATCCCTCTTCTGGTCAACCATTATCAGTTTGTCATAGATTTGACTGCGATTGATGGAGCTAATTAAACCCAGCTATTTAGACATAGTGTTACATAGCTTGACATCTCACAGGTGGCCCATATAATGGGTCAAAAAAATTCTTACGGATCTAATTTCTTATAGATTAAACAATATAAAGCAGTAAGGCAAAGATCAAGCATTATCTTTACAAGGCTCTCAAATTATTCTCATGCTTGTCCAAGTTGTTAGAATAACATCGCACTGCAGAGTTGGCGCAAAAGTAGGTCTTGACTCTTATGTAACTGAGTGGCATGAAAATCAGCCTCAGAAAGCAGATATAGATTAAACATTATGAAGTAGTGAGCCAAAGATCAAGAATTATCTTTGGAAGGCTCTTAAGATATTCTCATGCTGGTCCAAGAGTCTGCTGGACACGACTAAGATACCAACTTACAATAGTGAAATAGGTTTCTCATGCCACCATGCCAGGGAATCAACCGATAACATTGGAGTGTTACAGAAATGCATCATAAGAAGCAACCACTGGAGGCCTGGTGAAAGGAGATACAGCAGCAACAAGAACATCAACTTCCATATGTGATGGCACAGTAAATTCTGATTTTAAGTGCATCGGGTGGCATTGTGTATATCTACTATAATGTAAGATTTTGAATATATCACATGGTTGAACAAGCAAAAGGTTGCAAGTTCTGATGTCTTATCCAGGTTTCTACAGAAATTTTTTCTCAAAGAAAATGGAAGAAGCTGCCTGGATGTATGCCCAACTCATTCCTCCCTTGAAGTACTAGAGTAGATACAGAAGCAATGAGAAATAAAACTGTGTTACTATGATCTGAATCAATACTATAAAACCTTAATACAACAATTAACTGTGTATTTAATTAAAGCACAAGAAAGCAATCAATTATCTGCTAGAACTCACAAAAGGCAAGATATCAACGAGAAGATTCTTGAATAACCTGCTACGAAGACAGAAAGCATTAGCCAAAACAAAGTTGAACGAAACCACACTGCACTGTAACATTTGACAAATCATTAGTGCAAGATATCAGAAAATATTCTACCAAAACCATTGATTTAAGACACTGACGCTAAATACTTTGAGACGAGATAATCTGTGAAACAACTACAGATAAGAAAGAAGGCAACACATTCTCATACACACAGATGAGACTCCCTTGCATCATTTTATCGTTACGAAGAAGTGATATCTTTCAGTAAGTTAAAAACACCAACAAAGTATCAAAGAAAAATCCAAGTATTCATGCAGCTTCCTTTTGATGGGATTAAACAGAATTGAATGTAAAGATATTATATCAAACATAATATATCATATTGAATTCAACATTCGTAAGATCTAGATTTCTATAAAATGACATCAAGCACTAGATGCCCTTATGCAAGTACATGATTTGGATACCCTTAAATGTACATGAGGAGCAATCAAGGGATTAAAGCAACCTGAGAAAGCTGCGATGCAGTTCTGGCATGCTTAAAATCTCCTTTGAGTATGTTTGCCCAATTCCCTTCACCACATTTCTGCACAGCTGCAATAAGTTCCAGGTCCTCCTCATCTGTCCACAATTTCCTCTTCCTTCTTGCTGGCTGACAGGCCGTTAATGCTCCATTACAATCCAATCCTTCCCCAGATGACACAGCAGGCAAAGGTTGCTTCTGAACAGAAACTGGTATCGTGATGTTCAATCCTTGGGTAGAGAGAGCATGATGCTGGCCCTCTGGCAGCCCACACTGTGCTCGATTATCCTTAGGTATGTTTATTGTTAAAGGGGCTTCAACCATTGAATTTGGGGAGAAAGAGTTGCTAGGCATTCCAGATGCAATTAGGACCTAAAAGAACAAAGCAATTTCAGTGCCCCACTTAACAAGCAGGTGAAGAAATATGTTAGCCCACTCAACCCCATCACAGATAAGCAGCCAACATGAGGTTTATTAGAAAAGTGAACAAAATTTGGAACACAGTGTCAGAGACCTGCACTTTTGAAGGTTAAGCCGACAAAGTTTCATGCCTATTTGAAGATATCATAAACAATGAAATGTAACAGGTTATTTTTCCCACTGGTGGTATTTTATAAACTGTAAGAACATTTACCTTAAAAGCACCAAACCAGTCACAAAGGAACAGATTATAGAACAGACAGTTTAATATTGGAGCATGATAAAGATGGAAACCATAGCAACGCTAAAAGTAGTTCTCAGAAACTCAGGCAGTGAAACTGGGATCTCTTCGAGTTTGTCCCGCATTGCTGCAATATGGTGTAAATCAATACATGATTCACACAAAAAACTCATGCTTTGAGCATTAGAAGATGTGAACAGCACTTAAGAGCTGAACCTAGATGAATCATGCCATCTGCAGAACTTGATGAATCCAACATATTCTGAACATGTATCTTGATTCTTGACAAGTTCCCTGTGATATAGGAGAACAGGCCTCTTTTGTTGATGAGGCTCAGAGTTAGAAGATTACCAACCCAAATTAAGTACAAAGTGTGAACACGTTAAAGGAACAGAACAAGACATTTGCGATACAAGTTAAATAAATACATATCACTGAGAACGGTCAAAGCTACATGCACATCAAATTGAAATCAGGCCATTCTCATGATCCATCATAGGAGATTCATCTGCTGATAAATAAAATAAATGACAATCACGGTTTACCTTAACGCATGCTGCAGCTTCTGTAGACACCTCACTACTAACAGCAGGAAATGCTTCGACTTCAAACTCCAAATCACTGTCTTCATCCTTATAGAAACAAAAATACCAGCATGTTAGAGGCAAATACAGGTAGGATACATACCACAATGAGATAAGCTAACATGTACTTCTACTAAAGAAAAAAAAATGACAACAGTTGACATATTCAGGTGATGAGAACAACGAGTAGTTCATGAGACATACCAAAGGTTCACTACCCTCTTCTAATTTCTCCTCTAAGGCATGACGGTAGGCTAAATGACGCCATAGCATCTGATATTCCCGTGCATTAGAAATACCGGTAGATGTCTTCTTGACCAATGTAGTCCAATCAATTTTAACACCAGGAAATTGCGCAACCTCATGGAGAAGAGCAAGTATAGTTGTAAAACTATACCTACAAAGTAAGTAGGGGGCGCATTAAACACATGAGAGATTCAAGTCACCATGTTCTGGATGCATATGATATTTTCAAAAGTCATCTAAAGGGTGGTTAGCATAGCCATTTTCACATATAAAACCTCTTACATGCAAGCAAATACTCCCAATGTAATAATCCTAGAATAGAAAGGGAAAATGCAAAGGACAATAAAAGTAAGTCCTAGTTATCCTGCTCTTCTTTCATAAGCATTAAAATTTGTTTCCTTCATGCACATTAAGTAGTTCCCTGAGAACCAAATCAAGAGGACATTTCTTGCAAATATCTAGATTATCGACAGATTTGTCTGTCATGAGCCTTTCATTCATTGGTTAGATGGCCTAGAACTCAGTCATTTCTGCCTTAGGAAATTTCTTTATGCAAATATTTTAGCCCATGCAGTGCAAAGTTTGCCTCAAACCATGCCAGTTTTAGGAATAATTCCTTTCACTTGGGTGGACGGTGCAAGGAACCCAACATGCAGTTTGGCCATACCGATCCATTTTTCCTGAAGGCACAACCCTGCATAGTGCATATTCAGCTCTAAGGACATAAGGCCCTGGCTGAAGCGTATTGATAACTAAGGCATCCAACGAAATGCTTCCAACAAAAACTTTCGACTGTCAACAAAAGGACATTATTTGCTGCAAGTATCTAAACTGTTGGCAATCTGAACTGGTCGCATCATGTTAGGCCACAGTCATTCATACCAGAGATAAGACTTCTTGTTTGTAAGCAACACTAGCACACTACTGCAATCAAACCCATCCTTTCCTCCTTCCACCAGATTGAACCATAGTTACAATGTCTATAAATTCAATTGCAAGATCGTCTCTCATCGAGCCACATCGCAAAATCAACTGATGAACATCTATAAGGAATATCAGAATCGATTTAACAGAAGGAAATTCGAATAAAATTACATTCTAAAGAGTTCAAGCTTGGTCCATAAGCTATAAGAGTCTCCCAAAGATGTTCTAGTTTCAAATTTCCAAGAGATCGTATTCACCAAGTTATCCAGAAAAAAGGTAGGATAAGTCGATCAATTCCAGCCGGAGTACCCCATAAGTTCCCAACTTATCCTGCCTCACTGCATTAGACGGTAGCCTCAAATGCTGTACCTAGGGGCATGACTTAGGACATTGTCTTTTCTTCGAATATATTCGCTGCCCTAGAAACCAAAACAAATTCAAATATTTTCTGCCCTATTGGTTGCAGATGGAATTCTTTCCGGACGCGTTTGGTAGAAAGGCGTATCGTGATAAATGGATGTTGAGATCATGCATGAACACAAAGATTCGAGAACTCCAAAGAGCAAGACAGAAAGGATTCAAATCGGTACCTCCTCAGAAGCAAAGAAACGTCTTCCTCGGTTATAGAGCCCTTCCTCGTCGCCGCCTCCATCTTCCTCTCTCTCCCTCCCAAACTCTTCGGTGTCTGCAACTAAACCCTAAACCCTGGGGCGTCGTCACAGTTGCGGTGTTCACCAAATCGCCGACCAATCGCACGCCCAAGCCCAAGGAATCGAACTCAGGCCACGTGTGAGTGGGACGCCCTGCCAGGTGAGTTGGTTTAAGGAAGTCTATCGAGGAAGCCACGTGGCGCTCCTGGTTTAGGGTCGTCAAGAATTGGGGACCCAAATGGGTCGCCTATCATTAATCATCTTTCGCGAGTTGCACGGCTGTCCGACCCGGCGGTCAGATCTCCAGTTGCCGCAAAACGCGTCACCGATCTCGCTCATTCCGATCGGAACTAGTCTTCTTTCTGTCCCAGTTGAGTGTCAGCAAGCAAGAGAATAAAGAAGAGTCGAGCGGAAATAAACCAGTGCTGGTCGCCTCCTCTGTCCTGGCGGAGAAGAGAAAGGAAAAAATTGTTAGTCTGTGGGGGTCGCCTCCGTCCAAGGGTGCTTAGAAGAAGCCCTGCTGGTGGTAGACTTTCCTCGTTCGCTGGTGGCCGGAGCAGGCTGAGGTATGCTGCTCAATTGGTAACAGTGATGAGTTAAAATATAGGGTTTTTGATATTTTGTTGTCAAAGGTGGTTGAAAACAAGATGAGGGTATATTGGAAGGGTCGCCGGCGGCCGCAGAGGGTGGTCTCTGATGAATCAAAGTGTGGGGTTCGATGGTCGCTGCATCGTTGGGACACTGCGAAGGATATTGTTCCCCATAATTGTCTGACAGATTATTTTGATAAACAGAACTATTTTGAGAATTTGCAACAAAAGTCACATCTGTAAACGGACAGCTTCGTTGAGGTACGACTCTGTAATTTTGACACGAATGCTGATTTGTGGAGGTTTTAGTGACACGGAAGACAAAATATCGTCGTGGGAGAGGAAATTCCCTTTGCTAGGCCACAATGTTGACCAGCAAGCTGTCTGACACAACGCCCTTTCACGACCTTGGGTTCCTGGGGATTTTTTGTTCAACTCTCCTTCCTTCCTCATGAGAAATTTCGCAAATGAAAACTTTCCCATGTAAAATATCCTTTGTTCTTTGACTTTGTTGAAACTTTCACTTTACTGCTATGCAGCTGTAATGCCTATAAAGCAATAAAACAGTGTACTCCCATTGCCATATCAGATCGAGACCGTGGTGACACCAGCTTGATGATGTTGTACTGAATGGCGGTCAAGTAGACGTTTTCTCATTCACAATGTGAAAAGTGGTGTTTCATATGGAAGCACCACGATCTTAACATGAGCAAATTAACACTTAGTATGTTGCAACAGACCTTGAATTTGCGTTGAATTGATGAAGTCATATATGGGCTATGCGGGCTGCCTCAAATTGCCTTTTGAGCTCTACTGGTTTGGAATTTTGATGAAGGGTGTAAATTGAATGAAAGTGGTTACATCAGTTGTTAATGGAAGACCTGAAATTTCTTTGTATTGGGGCCTTGGGCAAAGAGACAACTCATTTATTGCGCAGGTTAACACAACGACATCAGACATTTACATAATTTCATGAAGAAACTAGATTAAGTTACTCCTGGTGGTTAGATTTTCAATTTTCAATTTTCAAATTTACATAATTGTCTGACATAATTTATTGCGCAGTTAAGAGAATTTGCTTGCTTAGTTATAGACCATGACCAACAAATTCTCTTAATATTAATTTATATTTTCTTCAGGTACTTCTCTACAGCTTTCATTTGTAATCTTAGCTTTCCATGGAGGGAACCAGTTCTTTTACAAATCAATTGCTTGTTTGTGTAACCGATGTTGATGTAAGAAACAAGGTTCCTAAAGTAGGTATTTAATTTGAATCAAAGGAAGCAGCTCAAGCATTTTATGCTGAATTTGGAAAGTATAATGGTTTGGGACAAAAGTGCGTCGATCATGGAAATCAAGGGATGGGGACTTGAGTAAACTATTGTATTCTTGTAATAGAGCGGGTACCAAGAAAGTGAAAGAACATCGCCAATATGATGGAGGGACTTCATTAACTGATTGCATGGCAAGAATGAGGATAAAGAGAATAGATCCAATGAAGTGGGAAGTCACTGAGATTGTACTTGAGCACAACCATCAGCTTTGTAATCCATTGGAGCCCAGTTTTTTAAAATTCATTAGGCGCATTGATATTACAGCCAAGAAGAAACTGATGTTAAATGCTAAGTCAGGAATGAAGACTGCAAAAAACTACCAAACATTGGTTGTTGATGTTGGTGGATATGAAAATTCTTGCGTAGACCAACATAAAGCTTTAAAACCCAGAGAAGGGGTCTTAGAGGCAAGTAAAGAACCCATCTTTCTTTTACTTGATGGATCTTGATAGAGAGGGCAGGTTGCTTAATGTGTTTTGGGCTGATGCCAGATGTAGGGTTTCATATACGTACTTCAGTGATGTAGTTACATTTAACACTACATACTTGAGAAACAAATATAATCTGCCTTTTGCATTATTCATTGGAGTGAATCATCATGGTCAGTGTGTATTATTTGGTTGTGGATTACTTGCCGACGAAATGACAGACATTTATTTGGTTGTTTCAATCTTGGTTGTCCTGCAAGTCAAATCATTCTCCAAATGTGATAATTACAGACCAATGCAAGGCCATACAAGATGCAGTTCATGAAGTCTTTCCTAATGCTCATCGCCGTCTATGCCTGCGGCATATAATGAATGTGGTTCCAGGGAAGTTGGGTTCGTTGAAGGACTACCAGCTAATCAAGGAATTGGAAAAAGCAGTTTATGATTCTTTGAGAATGAATGAGTTTGAATGCACTTGGAAGAACATGATCGCATATTATGATCTTGCTGACAATGAATGGCTTAAAATGTTAGATGAATTTCGAGAAATGTGGGTTCCATTGTTTGTAAAGAATGTGTTCTATGCTGAAATTTTCATTACTCAACATAGTGAAAGTATCAATATGTTTTTTGATGGATATGTACATCCAAGGACTACATTGAAAGAGTTTTTTGAACAGTATGAGGTTGTTTTACACAACAAATACGTGGAAGAAGCTGAATCAGATTTTGCCTCATTCAATACAAGGCCTTATTTGAAGATTGCATATTCTTTTGAAAAGCAAATCTCTGAATTATACACTAGTGACATGTTCAAAAGATTTCAGGAAGAGGTTTGGGGCATAGCTAATTGTTTGATCTGTAGTTACATATAGGATCAGAGAACGTATCATGGTACCAGACTTGAGCCAAGAGAATATGAAGTTCAGTTCAATCCAACAGAAGCAGAAGTGAATTGCATTTGTGGTTTATTTTGTTTTAAAGGGATCTTATGTAGACATGCACTGTATGTGCTCAATCACAATGGTGTGGATCAAATTCCTTCCCAGTATATTTTTTCACGTTGGAGAAAAGATTTTAAGCGCATTCATGTGCTACAACACAGGATGCAACGACTAGTGGTTCAAGTTTATATGACATTCTTTTCAAAAGGCTGTTAAGTGTGTGGAGGAAGGAGCGATACAACAACAACAACAGCTAAGCCTTTTCTCATACTAGACGGGGTCGGCTACATGGATTCTTTGTTTCCACACAGCTCTATCATGTGCCATGTTAGTAGTTAACTCACAATAAGCTAGATCATTCTTTATTGTTTCTTTCCAACACTTTTGTGGCCGTTCTCTACCTCTTTTAATACTTTCCAAATTTAGTTTTTCATACATTCTTATAGGTTCTTCTTCTGATTTTCTTTCTATATGTCCAAACCATTTTAAACAATATTCTCTCATTTTATCCTCTATTGGTATCACTCCTAATTTGTTTCTAATAACCTCATTATGTATACGGTCTTTTCTTGTATGACCATTCATCCATCTCAACATCTTCATTTCTATCACAGACATCTTTTGTACATGATGGTTAACTGCCCAATACTCAGAACCATAAAACACGACAGGTTTAATTGCTGCTCTATAATATTTAACTTTTAACTTTAATGATATCTTCTTATCACAAAGAATACCTTATGCTCCTCTCCATTTTAACCAACCATCATTAATTCTACGCGTAACATCTCCATCAATTCTTTCATCACTCTGAAAAATTGACCCTAGGTATTTAAAACTTTTCTTTTGGGGATGCAATGTGTGTCAATTTTAATTTCTATGTCCTCTAAAGTAACCAAATGATCAAACTTACATTTCATATATTTTGTCTTTGTTCTACTAAGTCTAAGGCATTTGCTTTCTAATGTTTCTCTCCATAGTTCCAATTTTCTATTAACTTTTTCCTTAGACTCCTCCACTAATACAATGTCATCTGCAAATAACATACACCAAGGTACTTCATCTTAAATATGTTTTGTTAACTCATCAATCACCATTATAAATAAATATAGACTTAAAGTTGATCCTTGATGTAACCCAATATTAACTTCAAAGAAGTCTATCATTCCTTCATGAGTTCTCACACATGTTTTTGCACCATCGTACATGTCTCTTATAAGGTTAATGTATGTCAATGGGATACCTCTTTTTTCCAAGGTTTTCCAAAGAACCTCCCTCGGTACCCTATCGTAAGCTTTTTCTAGATCAATAAATATCATGTGAAGACCTTTCTTTTTCGCTCTAAAATGTTCCATAAGACGTCTCAAAAGGTGAATGGCTTCAATAGTAGATCTGCCTAACATTAATCCAAATTGGTTCTCTATTGTACTTGATACTTGTCTTAACCTATGTTCGATAATTCTTTCTCACAATTTCATAGTATGACTCATTAACTTGATACCTCGATAATTTGCATAATTCTCAATGTCTCCCTTGTTCTTATATATGGGTATAAGTGTACTCGCTCTCCACTCCTCAAACATCTATTGGTTTCTCCATATTTCATTAAATAGTCTTGTGAGCCAAGTGATTCCTATTTCTCCTATTATTTTCCAAACTTCTATAGGAATATTGTCCGATGCTACCGATTTACCACCCTTCTTGTGTTTAAAAGTCTCTTTGACTTCATTCTTTTTAATATGTCGGTAGAAATTGCGGTTTATATACTTTTCTAATTTGGCTAAATCTCCTAAGTTAATACTAACATCTTTATTTTCATTAAAAAGCTTATAAAAATAATTTTTTCATCTATTTCTTATATCATCATTTGCCACTAGAATTTTTTCATCCTCGTCTTTTATGTATCTAACATAATTAAGATCTTTAGTTTTCTTATCTCTAGCCCTAGCTATCCTAAAAATATTTCTTTCACCCTCTTTTGAGTTGAGTTTTTTTTATATAAATCATCCCAAATTTTAGCTTTTATTTCATTGACCGCTTTTTTCACTTCATTTTTTGCTTTCTTATAAGCCTGTAAAGTTTCACTAGTTTTCTTAGCATTATGTAATTTGCAACATGTCCTCTTTGCCTTTTATTTTACACTACTTCACTCTACCACGAAGCTTCTTTTTGTGCCAGTACACCTCCCTTAGATTCACCTAACACATCTTTCGCCACTTTCCTAATATGTATAGTCATATTGTTTCACATATCATAAGGTGTACCAACATAATTCCAAGCGTCTCCTTGAAGGACTTTCTGTTTAAATATGTCTTCTTTCTCGCTTTTGAGGTTCCACCATTTAGTCCGAGTAGTTCGATGCATTCTTTTTTTCTTTGTCCATTTTTTTATTTGTAAATCCATAACTAAAAGTCGATGTTGGGTGGTTAAGCTTTCTCTTGGAATTACCTTACAATCTTTACAACACACTCTATCTTTTTTTATACAAATAAATGATATCTGAGGATATTTATAAGATTGCATCAGAGCAACTTGATGAAGTCTTACGAAAATACGTACAGCATTTGATTATAAATATAGAATTGGCGGTACATCATTTAAAGTAGCACACTGTAGTATAGAACCAGCAAATGAGAAAGTAAATGGGGGAAACAGGGATGACTTCGCCATCCATTTTGCTTGGTCCGCAGTATAGGAAGCCCGTTGGTCGTACAAAAGGGAAAAGACAAATCTTTTGGGGAAAATTCAACTAATTCTAAAAGAAAGAGCAAAAGCCCAAATGACTCAAGCAAGTGTACTCAAAATCAACCTAGCAATGAGATTGTACGTTCAGTATCTTGTCTATCTATTAAATTAGCCAAATAAGCTTCTAGCTGAATTTTGATTAATTGATATGCATACATTAAATGCACTGCGGGACAATGTGGAACTGACTCTATCAGCATCAGTTGAAGTGGCAGGCACTTCCTTGTGTCCTAATTATCACCAATTTGGCATAGACCAAATGGTACTTTTTGCTTTTCCTTTTTTACATAGTTTAACTGCATTGGTGAGTTATTTAACCTTTCATTGTTCGTACAGGGGCAAGGCATGTTCTTATATCCTAATAACAGACGATTTGGCACTGGACCAATGGTGTTAATTTTCTCATTGATTTCTTTTGAAAGTTCGAACTATTTGCGACTACCTAATATTTTCTTGGTCTTGTTCAGGCAGTGGGCATGCCGTTGATTATCTACAATAATCATCAATTTGGAACAAAAGGAATGGAATGTTGTATCTTTTATATGCTTGCAATTATATGTTCTTTCTAGTTCTTGCTTGGAGAATATGCAAACATTTTGACATGATCTTATCATATAAATATTTTGTTGAAGTGCGCCCAGGGTTTTGCCATTAGTTTCAGAAGCGTATGTTCTACTTTCTACTATTTCTGAGCGAGGTTAACATGCAAGAGGAAATAATTCATGGACAATTTAATATGAAAGGAGCCTTTGACATCTGAGACAAATTTTTTCTGCTGTAATTGATGTCCATCAGCAGACATATAATGGCATCAAAATCTTGAAAAGCGTACATATTGCAGTTGGTCATTATGTTGTATTCTTGTGCTAACAAATGCTTATCGTTCCATGCAGGTAATACCTGGAACAAAAATCATTACATTCGATGAAGTGAACAAACCATAGAGAAGGGTTTAGATTCTTCTCACAAGATCAGAACCCTGCTTTCCCTTCCAAATTTACGAAGGTGTTCGTGAAATCTGTTTGACTTTTGAACACTGATAGAGGTTTGTTGATGACATGCGATGCTTCTTTCGAATATGTAATTTGGAACGTTCTCTATATCTTCATATTCTGTCTCATTGTAGCAAGAGGAGTCATCTCGTAGATCTATTTGGATTGCACTCCACCTGAACCCACCCGACGTTAATAGAAAGTCCTTTAGAACCTGTCCCAACTGATCCACGCGTCTTAGAGTTCAAAACCCACACCCTAGTCGTCTCACCCTCAATTCAGGTTGGAATTGTCATCCCCTATTCAGGATTGCTTTTAATGTGACCCTGTAGCTGTGATGGTATCCCGTGCTTTAAGCGCCTTTCTCTTTATTGCAGAATTTTTAGTTGGCTTCCTGAATTTTTTTATAATATACAGGAATGAAATGGAGAATCGACGCGACACCCAACTAAAGAATTTTAGCCCATGGCTTCCAAAACTAAACCAAACACCAAAGTGAAAGATATGCAGTAGATGCATGAAGCAGAAGCTAAAATTTGTTTCCAAGTACCATAAGCTGTTCCCAGTGGCATACGGTTCCTTGATGGAGCCAATCCGAATTTCATCATTATGGATGGTTGTTTATCATGCATGGAACTGGCTGTGCCAGTGGACCCACAATGATTTTGTTTCCTTCTTTCTATGAGCTATTTAGTCTAGTCAATTGTATCCCAAACTATGTTGGGGAAAACACAAATTTCTAAAGATATACTATATTTTCATCTTCATGTATCATGGCTTATAAGCGGAACTATTAACTAGTCATCTGAAGAAGTTATGCACTTTGGGTCTGTTATCATGTTTGAGTTGAATTATCAGCTATAACTTCTCTCCATGCAACTTGGTCTGCAAAATGTACGTACCATCATTTCTGTTACCCATTTTACAAATAAGAACCTTCATGAAAACCAAAATCCAAGCTTTCTCCCACGTTAATAAGCACCTTCATGTTTTCAGAATAAAGAACTCGAATTTAATCGTCTTATTGAGCTCATCGTATATTTTTTGCTACCTGGTGGCCTGACCTGCTTTTATTCATTTATTCTGAATAACAGTTCAGGAGACATCGTCGTCAGCGAGGATAGTGAATTAGTCAAAGAGACAAGCCTTTCCATAATATAGACGTTCTCCATCTTTAAACAAGGAGGCAGCAATATGAGTTGATTTCACAAGTTCCTTGTGAATGACCCAAGATACTTTTCCATATCAATGTCTCAATATGTTTGAGTGATTAAGATTTGTCCAAGAAACTAGGTATATCAATACCATGAAGATGCTATTATGCCGATAATGTTTTCAAAATCATGTGTAAACACTGGGCTCAGTTTGATTTTCATTCTATTTGTTTGATAAAAAGATGATCTTCACCAAGCAGGAGAGGTATTTGCATATGATTTCCATAGGTTCACCTGCTAACAAGAGTGTTTTTCTGCAGTAATGTAAATTACTGATGCATTATTCTTTAACGGTGCATCCATACAAGCCCAGAGTTCTCCCGTTTTATAAGGGAAAAAATCAACACGAGATAAAAGGAGGCCAAATTCTTGCTGATTTGTACATTTGTATCATTTCCCTGTAAAAACCGAGTGGAGTGCATATTCTGGCAGCAATATGTCTTGAAGAGGTCCTGGTTCTTCCATTTGATCTTGTGGAAAACCATGATCAGTGTATCTATCCGGGAGAACCATTATCACAATCATCTTAGATTAGCACAAAAATGAAAATAAAAGGAAGACTAAAGAAAAAGAGAAATCTCTTGGTTACCATATAAAGGCCATTTGAACTCAAGAAACGAGTAACATGAGAGCCAGATCCCCAATTCATCCTTCTTCAACTGCAATCAAGATTTCACGCTCCTTGTGTAATCTTTTAATCAGCTCTCCTTCCAGAGGCTTGCAAAAGCAAGCATCTGGCGACAGTGACCAAGATGCCGCCATGTTCACTTAATGTAGTGGCAGCACCCAAATAATTCTGTATCATCAAACCGAACCCAAGGGTTGCGACTGTGTTGCCTTGGAGAAGAATTCTTCCTTTCCCAATCTACACGAACAAAAGGTTGGCATAAGTCTCGTTATTAGCTCTTAAATTTCGACGTACTTGGAAAATGCATGCTGAACTAGCGAGTGCTTACCTCAAGTGGAGTTCCCTTGTGTGTTAGTCGGTGCCGCCACTTGAACTTCATTCCCTCCAGTTAACCTGAAAACAGCTTGTCTATCATCAATGGTTGCTGCTGTGGCATCCATATGCATAAGCTGAGATTCATCAGGAGACACGACAAACGTATTCAGTAAGCAGCCGTATGCATAACATCAAATGACCAAATGTGTTGGCATGTCTCTACCAACAAGACCAGTTTGATCAAGATGCGCATCCAAGTAGTAAGTAGCTTTTGAAAGATCCAGAAAAACTTAACAAAAATTGTGAAATCTCATCAGTGCAAACAATAACTGCCCATGCAAGGATCACATTTGCATAAAGGAGGGTTGCATTAGGTAGCTGACAACCAGCTTAAAAGTCTTGCCACAATAACTCCAAGGTTAAGCATGCTTGAGTGAGAATGACATAAGGTGGGTGACCTAGAACTCGTGTTGCATCTCCTAGTTGACCCACTTAGCACGGGAAAGGTTTAGATAAGTAAGGCTCGTCATTGCATACGAGACCCGGTGATTGCTCAAAGTTTGGAAAGAGCAATGCTCAATGCCCCCAAGTGGAGTCGCAGGTTCACCAAGACTTGCAGTTGGCAGAGAGACTTGTTTGTTGCCATTCAACACAACGATGAGGTTGGTATCCAAGAAGTCCTTGTTGTTGATGGCTTCATATGCTTGCCCAACTGTCATGGCCCCATCTCCAATTACGGCGATCACATTGTTGGTCCTCCGCAAAAGGTCACTGCCAACTGCCATCCCTTCAATATTCATATTGAGAAGAGAAACAAGGTAAAAATCTAAGATAATCTAAAAATACCATGATTTCAGGATTATCACAGCAAGGAAACACAATAAACAAAATCAGGAAGCTAAAATATGGAATGCAGTAAAGAGGAATCTGCTGGACTTACCTATATGCTTGTTGAGACATGTTGAGCACCAAAAGCATCATGACCACTCTCTGCTAATCTAGGATCTAATCGTCATATTGAGCTCAATGTATTGAGCCATGTCCAGCATCAAAAGCAGATACTCTGGACAACTTGGACATGACCGACCCACACTAACTATCAAATCCCAAGAGGAAAGTTATTTATTTATTTGTTTGTTTGTTACAAGAGGAGGCCGAAGCCTTACACCTACACCTATTTTTTTTAAATTTTCAGACATTGTTTTGTTTTGTTCTGTGATGCTGGATTCATTTCCTAACCAACTTCAAGATTTCATGTTGTTGCGAATGGCGTGGATTTTGAGTTCCTAACGGATACAAATTTTCATTTGCTTGGGAGTTGCTTTTGCTATGATGCTGGGAGAGAAAAACACAGAAAGAAGAAGAGAATGAACTGTCAAATGTCACTGGAAAATATGGTAGAGAGGAAAGAAACCCTGATGTCCAAATGCAATAACTGGCCCATATGCGAGGAGTCCCGTTCCCTTGCAAACCGAGACTACACTCTCCGCAGTCCCCAAGGTCGAGTTCCGGTAGCGGTGTCGAAATTGCGATCCCTCGTAGGTGTGAAAATACAGTGTGCGTGCGTGCGTGTGAGTGAGAAAGAGAGAGAGGGAGCTCCGTAATATTGTTGGCATGAGAGAGAGAGAAAGAGAGCTCCGTAATATTCTTGGCTTGGTGGGGTGGAGATCCATCTCCCCAAAGTGAAGAAATATAAAGGAAGAGAGAGAGAGAGAGAGGAGTAGCGCGTAATAAACTCAACCGTCGTTAGTTATCACTTGGAGTAGAAAACGAGGGAGATCATCAGCGGAGCAACGGAACGGAAGGTCGTCGCTGTCGATGGCAAGAGAAAGAGAAGAGGATGAATCATCTCCGCCTCCCGCAACGACGACGATCAGGGTGAGGGCGAGGCCCGACCCTTTCTTGGTCGTCTGCAGATGCTTCAGCGTCTTAACAATCGCAGCTTCCCTCCTCTGTATAGCTGTCAACGGCATCTCTGCTGTTCTGTCATTCAAAAACGCCTCTGATGTAAGCATTTTTGGATTATGGTCACTTCTGTTGTTCTTGGTTCCGTGGTTCTTGTTCATAATTAGGTTTTCGGAATTTGTAGAGCTGTGTATTGCTTAATTAGTTTTGAACTGCCCATATTGTGGGATCTTGATATCTGTGAACAGATCTATGGTTCTTCTTCTTGAGGCTTTTGAGGAATTGAGTTTTGTTTTGTTGTTATTGTGTTAGATTTTTGGTGGGATCTTTCGGTGCTATGCGATTCTCATAGCACTCTTAGCGGCTGTTGCAGAGACAGAATGGGGATTCATCTTCAAATTTTGGAGGGTAAGTTAGTTAAATAAGTTTCTTTCCGGCTTTACATGCCGGTTTTACAATTAGAAATCCAAATTGTATTCCGCTTTCTTACAATAGGAAGGAATGGAAGCAGAGTTCGAGAGTCTAAAACATGTAAAAATAATGGTTCAACTTTTAAGGTTAAGGTTTCTGCAATATATAATTTGTAAGGCTTCTTTTTTCTGGGCAGGATAATATGCACCATGGGTTAGACAAACCACAATTAATGTCAGAGAAAATCTAAGCTACGTAACAGAAAAAAGAAGTTGCATATCCCAAAAGCAGAAAAAAGCAGAGCTACATCAAGTACAAAAAGATAGAATTCTAGGACTTAAGGGAAAACAAAATGCAGACACAATATTTGGTAAAGTACTCGTGGAGTCATGTTTTTGTTAATATAGAGTGTCAGTACAACAGAGGAGGGGTGCCGGTGAGTACGGTCGCCAGAGGAGGATGTCCCTTTGTGCTTCAAGGGAAATATACGAGGAGCAAGCACATCAGGCTCCATTTTGATAACTCCTATTCCTCACCGAATCTGAGTTACTGGAATTGAATTTTGGTTAATTTTGGATCTAAACCTGATCCATTGACACTCCTAGTGACATTTAAGGACCGCTTTCCAGAGGAGTGAAGTTCTGGAGTTGAATTCTTCAGAGGTTTACAACAGATAGCTGAAATGAAAATATATTAACAGCAATGGTAGCAAAGGAGGCCACTAACATATGCCAAACGTGTTTATATTGCTGTCTGGCAGGGATCCTAATCCATGCCCATCCTTTGCAAATTTGAATAGTTGAGTACTTCTATGAAAGCACGGGATGTCATCTCTTATAAGAACCCTTGTAGAAAGAATTCCATCTTCTAGTCACATACTTTCGCTTAAGTTCATTAATTTTTGTAAGATGTGTGCTTCTATTCAGGTGGTTGAATTCAGTTATCATGTTCTGTTTTTGCAAAAAGTTCAATTAGAATTTGGCTTACTATACTAAACTCCCGTGTAATTTCTTCCTGGTATACTATGCCAAATGAAGTGAAAAGTTTTTGTCAAGTGGACATATGCAATCACTAAATTAAAGCTTGAAGGGAAAAAAATCTGGCAAAAAGCACAGGTTCAATTTGGGTTGACCTGGTTTTGACCTGAACCCAACCCATTCCGTCCACCCCATTTGCTATTCTAGCTTGATATGTACATACATATATATTTTGTTTCTATGTTATAACATGTGATTTACCTTTCCTTCTATCTTGTTTTCGTTTATATTCATTTCTGCTTCCACTTTCTTGTGTGGGGCCTGTGGGCTGAAAGTAGACATTGCCAGTTTCGAGAAAACCCAAACCGGTGGTTCCACACTGCTGTCATTTCCGGTTTACTTGGGACAAAGAACCAAAACGAGAAAAAATATAACAAATTTGAAATTTAAAAATTAGAAAAGAAGTTGAAGCATAAATGTTAGAACTAGAGAATACAACTTTTAGGTAGTTGTCTTTTGGAGCATACAAAAAATTTTCTATTACTTGGACGGTCATTTCTGGAAGACTTTTCTTTCTTATGGTCTAAAAAATCATTTATTGTAGGAGCTCTTTGCAGTGTGCAGTTTCGGTAGATAAAAAAGGTCAACATAGAATCATATCTTTCAACTTTCCTCATAAAGGGGGAGACATTTAAAAAGTCATATCTATCAGCATTTAAGGAAGTTGACAATGAATTAAATACTTTTCGTTGAAGACCAAGGCCTAAATCATCATAACCAAGTGTTATATTCATTGTCTTACTGTTCAAAATTAGTGTGAAATTCAGTCAGTTGGGAGGGTCTTTTGAAGTCTATTGTGGATTCATGAGCTGATTTACATGATATGACTGCTCCATTTCATTGTACAAGGGTGTCCTGCTGAAGGGATGATAGTTTGCAGTGGTGATTTAAGACATGCCAAAGAATCTAACTTGAGCATAAATGACGAAGCCGTAGATCATTATCTGCTTCCCTTTTCATTTGTTCCTGTTAAGTTCTTTATGTTCCCAAACTTGCATAGATATGCATCTGAAGCATTCATTAGTTGCTATGATACATTTGGGAGAGATTCTAATGTTTAACTCTGTTCCTGCAGATTTTAGAATACTGGGTTGGTAGGGGAATGCTTCAAATCTTGTGAGATTCATCTCTTTGCTGTGAATCTATCTAACTACGCTTCTTTATTTTCACTTATTGGAAAAAACACAGGCATTTACATGATGAGGTACTTCCTTTCTTATAGGAAACTCGTTATTAAAATTTTGACAAGTGTATTCTCTCTATAGTGTGGCAGTGATGACACGGGCTTACTCAGAAAGTATGGGAGAGAGGCAAGATCTAGTAATCCTTCAAGAAATTGGCAGCTACATGCTTCTTGCTTGTGGTGTGATTTATGTGTTTTCGGTGAGACACGTCTTCTTAGAACTTTACATGCATCCAATTATATTATGGTTGCATGTATCCTTTTTTATTGCATTATGCCTTTTTCCAGGGGATACTGTGCATTGGTTTTGTCAAACGCTCCCATCTCCATCAAGAACTCACAACAGAGCAGGCAGCCAAACATTTGGAAGTAATTCATCCTTTTCCTATCCTATGAATGTTTTGTCAGTAAAATTTTCAGCCATTACTTTGGTTTCCATGTCTTTCATATTACTTGATTGTTTCTGTTTAACAAATGCCATGATGATATACACACAAAGCATGATGCTTCAAACAAAATATTTGGCCCTGTGTCTTTTCCCTCTAAATAACTTTTCCTTTTATGGATATGAACAACCGAAAAACAATTTAGCATAAGATTGTTATCTTAGGGAATGTTATGTGTTGTCAACTGTTAGGCATTCAATAGTGGTGTGTTTGAAAAGAATTTGTGACAGAAATGAAGAGATACAGGTCAATGTGTGGACACAAAGAATAGACTGGATCCTTAAATGATACTATTAGAGAAAAATATGATAAATGAAACAGACTTGATCATGTTTTGGACATATCCAGAGATATGGGCAAATGAAGCTCTAATGCAAAGATATGACAAGTTGACGGTTGGGATTGTCAAAGAGGCCAAGGCCTAACGAGTGTTAAAAGGAAATAAAACATGATATTCTTATTTTTTATTTAAATACGGGTATGACCAAGATGGATCGGAATGGAATCTACCATGAGGAAAGGGTTGATTCAAAATATTGTATGAAAAACACTGGTTTGAGTGACATAAAAAATAGCTAGTACACTACGAAAAAACAGATGCTCCATTCTTAAATGGACTTGTATCTGTCCATATAATTATCCAGACATCCCAAAAGCATTTTGTAGTGTCATGAAATTATTCTTATGGCTTTCTTGCCATGCAGGAACTGGAAAGGAGAAGGGAGGAACTCAGGCAATTGTTGATTGAAAGAGTTTGATGATCATGTTAACTTGCCTAATCTGTGGAAGAGAAACAGTATGTTCATAAAATCTGTTTTTCTTTTCATTCTTCTTGTTTTTTTTTCCGTTAAGCCAAAGCTCTATATTCTTTCATGGAATGAACCTGAGCAAGGTTCTCCTTTCTGAAGCACTGGTTCTTATACCTGCATGGAGGTGGCGAACAATGTTGTTTGTGCGTTCAGATTATAGAGGATTGTCGGTCTTGTTGCTTGGATCACGAAAATGTTGCAGGAAAATTCCCAGTCCATGAAACTGCATGCAGTAATTTGTACTGCCTTTTAATTGTGTTTTTCCTTCTACTCCGACTTTAGTTTAGTTCTGCAAGACGATGGGACTATGAGAGGTCTCGGAGTGCAACTCGCTGGTAGGGTTATGTGGATAATATTATTTTCTGTAGCTTAAATGTCCCTAAATTATATGTGCAGAGTATTAGTTCAAGTTTCACTCCATAATCATCGTACTATTTAGTTAGTTACATTATTTTGCCCGGGAGCTGAGCAATTAATTGCAGCAGATAGTCATGCTGGAGCATTATAGCCTTTACAAGTTGGCATTTTTTCAAATTGAGGTGCGATTTTCAAAGAAAACAGGGAGCAGGTTGAAGATGACAACGACATCGCGGGGACGTTCTGTTCTTCTTTTCTCCCTTTACGGGGTGAATACTTGACAAATCTTTAGTTGGACCTTATTCTATATCAGTTTTGTGTGGAACCATAAGCTGTCTGAGATTACATCTAGGGATATCGATTGAGTTAGGCTTGTATGCATCCAAATAAGTCTAAGGTATGGATACAACCTTAGGATGTTGAAACCGGAGGTTGTACAACTGATCAGGTGTGCCATGAAGGAAATCATATGCAGATCTTGTATAAAAACTTTAAGCAATATCTGAAAATGATTACTTCTATAATATTTTTACATATGGTTGGTGGTGATCCCTCTCTCTCTCTCTCTCTCCAAATTGTCGCTGGCAAGACTGGCTGGAATTGACAACCATGTTTTCAGCAGTTTCTCATGTGCATCTTCAATCATCTACGGAAGTGCAAGAGCATGAGCGCAAGATGGCTCTGGCCCGATGGTTGATTCAAGCAGTTGCAAATGATATTTGGTTGTCCTAGATATAGGCAGATACTCCAACACTGGTCATGCTAGAATTTGTTTAAAGTGTTTGAGTTTTAAAGTTTGATAATGGGATGGCTTGATTTTAACCATGAATTTTCTATTTGACTCTGTGCTTGATAATTAATCCATGCCGAGGGTTACAACTTTATATCTGGAGAGATTGCAACCAAATTTTATAGCCTGGGACTGGCTTGTTTTCTGTCTTAAGCAAAGCTTCCACCCTTAAGATTTCGATTACACGACAAAGATATCATCGGAAAAGATTCTAGTCACATGCATTAGAGAAGCCCAAAGAACTCCCATCGAAGGTCGAGAACCCAACAGATTCTGTAAAAAAATGAAGTCCAATATTTCAGTTCGTCCCGCTGATGCTCAAAAGTTTCAAACTGAAAAAATGCTCTTCATTGTAACAAATGGATTTATAACGTCAAACATAAGCCAAAGCACGGAAGGCAAACTTTTGCTTGACAAAAACAGTTAAGTTTGCTAAAGATAACTTAAAGATTATGTAATTGGATAAAATTGGCCAAGCTTACTTGATTCATACAATACTCTCAAAGTCAATTCCAATTTTTGTAAAAGGCCATTCTAGCTTCCGTCATAAATGGATCCTACTAAGATATAAAGTAAAGAATATGAATCGAGGGAGTATAAAGCTGACGAGGCTCCCCCTAAAGCAGCCGTAGACCCCATGCTGAGCATTTGGTAATTGAATTGCCCAAACTTGAAGGAAAAGATTTGGAGGTTCCACATCTAAGATATATTCGTTCAGTTTGCTCATGGTAAAATCATCTCACTTGTGCTTGATGTCAGTCAGCAGCATTAGACGCAAACTTTGCAAGGTCTGTTCTTAGGGCTCCAAGATTCACTCCGTTGTCAACGTAAATGCTTCACTCCCATATTCGAAACCTGCAGAATACATTGAACAGCAGAAAGAACAACAATGTGAGATCTCACAGGGCATTAAAGATACAAGTTTGTTTGCCCAGATCAAACACACTTTTCTAAACCAACTGCAACTATTACCAAGTCTCTAAAATATTGCCATTTGATCATTCAATGACAATCGCAATAAAGATATATGGTTCATCTGTACAGATTAAACACACTTCTCTAAACCAACTTCAGTTAGTACATTTTACTAGCATATCTAAAATATCGCCATTTTGTCATTCAATGACAATCTTGGCCTAGTATGCCAACGGGGGTTCACAAAACTGAATCATTAAGCTTGCAATTTGATATTGCTCTCTCAAAATTTTACTTAACCTCTGTATGACCTCAAATTTACAAGGTTAGTAGCATTATTTATTCCATATCAAGACACATTGGTTCCAACTTCGAGAAAAGTGACGCTCCAATAAGAATTTGAGTTCAAAACTCCCTGTAGGTAAATCTCCACATCCATATCAAACTTTAGGTAATTTGAAAAGCTTTAGCAAAGCATTTCTAGACTAAAGATGACAACTTGAGTTCACTTGCTCCCCTGCATATCTCCCATAATCTAATCGTTATTTCATAGGCATAGGCACCCTCTAAGCGATATTCAATAAGATGAACTCTAAAAGCGCAAAATATGATAGTGAGACACAGATGAAAGCATCTATCATGAACCAAGAAATAGTTAATAATTTGACGTTGCGATCCTCATCATCAAAGAAAAACATAGAATTGAAAGGTATCCCTGTCCTCTGCTTAATTCTCTTAAAATGCTCAGTTTTGTGGGTCCAACTTGAAAATATCTCCTGCATTAGCAGCATAAACCACAATATGACGGTAAAATACGCAATGCACTCCATATCACTTAAAACCCATTTCTGACACAAGAAAGCAGTTTTTACCTTTGCTGAGAACGCATTTTCTATATCCAATTTGTTCAAGAATGTTTTAGCTATAACTGGTGTGGGTGATCGGGAAGCAATGGCTACATCAATTCCTTTATCCTTCAAGGCATATAATATGCCCTTAGCATGTGGGTACAAAGATGTCATTTCACGTTTGGAACGACATTCACTGTCAAATAGAATGAGCATAAGAAATTGTTAGATGCAGGCCCTTCCACTTTTCTTTCAAATTACAAGAAGAATATTGTAAAGTTATATCCCACCCTAACGTCCAACTTAGTTAAAGAGACTCATTGGCCCAGCCAAAGAGCCAAGGAAGTGCCCTTGAGCCATGTACTAGGCTCAAGCCAAATGAATTGCCTCAAGTCAATTTTGATGCATAGAAACCATTCTAAGTTGGGCTTTAAGGCTTGCATAAACTTTCCAAATTAGGAATTATGTTATGGAGAATTGATGAAGAAAGTCAAATGATAATTCATAGGAGGATCTAGAGAAGATATAAGGTCTAGAGGGAATCTTATGAAGATCATAAAGATCTGGCGCCACACACTTGGCATCATGTTATTAGAAGAAAGGTCTTCACAATGAAGTATAAAGTAGCAAGAAAATATCAAAGCCTCACAAAGATTGCTTAAAGCCTAAGTCAAGGTATATGATTTATATTGTAGAGGTATGCCTATAAATATCTCACGTAAACTCAATTGCAAATCATCTTTTGAAATAAGTTTTGGCCTTTTGGCTTTTGGGTCTAGAGTTCTCTCTAGATTAGGCTGAGAGTTTCTCTCTTGACTAGATCCATCCCACTCCTACCCTCTCATTCACTTCTCTCTCTCTCTACACTCCCACATCTCCATTCACCTTCTCTCTTACTAACCTATTTCACTATATTACTTATCTAATCGTGCGCAACATCCTCTCATCAAAAGTATAATAACTTTCGCATGCAATTATTGTAATTTGTCTATTCACACAAAACATGAACCTCTTCCCTACTGATTTCCCTTCTCATACTAAGAAGTCCATTGGCTCAACGACCTTGACCTCACCACTCATACCACCTGGTCCAAACGAGTGTGGTTGACCAGTACTGCATCACCTTTGATTGGATATATCTCCCTCATCCGTCATGAAAACCCTATTAATATATGTACCACTGAGAAGCCGTCGACAAGCTCTATCCAAGGGTATGACTTTTAGAGACACTAATAGAGTTGAGATATGAGGAAACACCATATTCATAATGAGGTTATGAGAAATAAATCAAGAGTGGCACCAATAGATGAGAAAATGATTTAAGATGGTCTGAACATATAAAGAGATGACAAAATGAAACTCTAGTAAGTAGGTGTAAGAAAGTAAATGATGAAAATGTCAAAGAGAAAGAGGAAGACCACAAAAGTGTGGAAGGAAACAATATATAATGATCTAGTTTTTGTTACTTGTTAGCATGGATTGAGTTTTATGGAAACAAAGAATCCATGTAGTAGCTGACCACATCCAGTATGGGAAAAGGCTTAGTTGTTATCCTTTTTCCTTGCTTAAACAAGTTATAGAAAGTGAATTGGAACCTGTACCAATGTTGTAAAAGTCGTATCGTATCAATACGATATGATTTTATTGTGTATCGTATAATTATATGGTACGATAAAGACATATATATCATAATAAGCGATTTATCATGTCATATCGTACAATATGTGACTGTATCATATCGTATCGTATGAGTCGACGCTGATTTTTTTTAATATAAATTATGAGAATCCGAATTTACGAAAATCATTTATGTTTCTTCCCAAACCCTTTTTCATGTTATTCTCTTGCTCCAAAATCATTTTCTCATCCTTGTTCTTGTTGATTTCGTGGTTTATTTATAAGATTCTCCCGTGTTTCACCTAATCCAACTCCCCATATCTAGGGCTTTTGTCAAATCTGTGACATATCCCTTTTTTTTTCATTAAATCCAATTTTTTACTTTAAAATTTTAGGGTTTTTACTGATTTCGTAATTCTTAACATCTCAAAAACAATTTTCTTCTTTTTCATTGTCCACTCTTATCTTAATAACTTTCGATCGGATTGATCCGGTATAAAAATATTGCATCTCAGTGTACGAAGGCAATAGGCTTGTGAACAAGTGCATTTTTGCAATGTAGTAAAATATGGTGGTATTTCTCATATGAAACACTACCTTGTGGGAGCCAAGAAGGTTGTTAGTACTTGTCCTCAAGTTCTTGAAGCAATGAAGTACGAGATTGAGTAGGTATTAGAAGTTTCGAAGGAAAAAAAGAGATTAAGGGTGAGAGAGAGGGTAAAAATAGGTAGTTGGGATATGTCTAACCATTTAAAGATGCTTCTAAAGGGATGTATGATATGAATTTCATGGTGTAGCTTAGATAGAAGAAGAGACGACTGAAGAGGAGAGGAGAAGGCGAATACGAAGGGTACTAGAAGAGACGCCAGAGCTAGATGTAGTGGGATGCCTTCCTTTTCCTCCCCACATACTACTTTTGGATCTTAATCAAGATTTGAATCAGTTATGACTTCAAAGAAAGTAATTGAGAAAGTAGATTTGAAGTCTATTGAATTTTTTTATTAAAATTGCCTCTCTTTCAATATTGCAAGCTCATTTTCGTGAATGCTATTGCTAGTGTGAGATTGAGTCATAGAGTTCCTACTTATCATGCTTTGAGGGATACATTACTCCATAAATCGGTTGATATTGTTAATGCATGTAGTTCTTAATTTAGAGAGTCATAGAAGGACACATGATGTTCTATTATAGATGATGGTTAGACAGATGGTCATTGTAGGTCTTTGGTGAACTTCCTAGTCTATTGTCATAAGGGGACACTATTTTTGAAATCATATGACTTCTCTCATATTGCTAAAACTGTAGATAATTTACTTTTTATTTTTGAGGAAGTTATTGAAGATATAGGTATTTCAAATGTTGTTCAATTCATTACTGATAATACTGTAAATTTTAAAGTAGTTGGTAAGATACTTGAGGTGAACCATCCATCCTTAGTATAGACTCAATGTGATTGCATAGGCTTAATGCTTGAAGATTTAAGTACAATAGATGAAATAAGAGGGACTATAGATGCATGCAGAAATGTCACAAAGTTTATTTATAATCATTTTTTGTATTGCATTTATAATCCAGGTGGAAGTAAATTGATTAGGCCTTCATTGACAAGATTTACTATAAATTTATTACCATGTAAAGTCTTGTCATATAGAAAAATGCATTGAAAAAAATGTTTAAATCTCATAAATGAAGCTCTTTTAGTTGGTCTAGAAAGAGGGAGAGGATTGTTGTGGTAGATGTTGTTTTTAATGCTGATTTTTAAGAAAATTAAATCAAATTTTTTAAGATGATTGTACCTTAGTTAAGATAATGAGGATGATGGATAGTGAAGATAAACCTGCTATGCCTTATATATATATATATATATATATATATATATATATATGATGCTATGGATAAGGCCAAATTGAAAATATAAGCAAACCTTGACTGCAAGCGATCACTTTTAAAAAGATTTGGAAGATAATTTATGTACGCTAGAACCGTCAAATGCATCATGATTTGCATGTTGCTGCATATTTTCTTAACCATTCTATTCAATTTTCTCTCAATTTTGTAGAGGACAAAGAAGTAAAAAAAGTATATTGAATGTAATTGACCTTGTATAAGATTCGTCTACTCATTGCAATATTCATTTATTATTAAGAAATTATATATAGTGTTGGAGATTTTGGAAGGTCAATTGTAATCCAACTCCGATCCTAAATGCGACAATGTGTTATGTGTTTCTTATTACTCATTATCATATTTTATTTTAGATGAATGTGAGGCTCGCTTTGGTGTAAATGCAGTGAACTTGGCAGGGTTTGCTCAACGTATATTAAGCCAAAGATGCAGTTTGAGTGGGTGCGAGAGAAATTGAAACTTTTTTAAATGCATTCATACGAAAAAGAGAAACTGACTGAAGCATGCTCAACTGCGTGATTTGGTATACATTGCATATAATATGAAGTTAAGGCAAATGTAACAATTTTAAAAGTATGTATTATTGCTACCTAACTCTTTCTTATTAATAATGAATGATTGATGTAACTATATTTATTTAATATTCTTTATAATTTGAATATTCTTTCTTTATAGACAAATACAAAAGGATGTGAAAAGGGCAAAAAATATGTCATATGACCCATTAAGCTACGAAAATATTGGTATTCTTAATGATTGGGTGGAAGAGGTGGATCTCCATCAATTTACAGGATGAAGCCGAAGCATAACTTTGAGTTGAAGATGATGATGAAGATGATGATGAAGATGAAGATGAAGGTGTTGGATGGATAGATCCAATTATGGAGGAGGAAGAGAAAGGAGATATGATGGTGATCGTTGTAAACACCCTAAAAAAATTTCAAATAAATCACCCTACATTTGAAAATCCATGATTTGAAAGTGTTATCGAAATTTTCATAATTTTCAAGCATCACTTTTCAAAATGTTTTGGAGAAATTTTGGAAACCCATATTTGTAAACCAATTTGGATACCTAAAATTTCAAAAAGGAAATTGATCTATCCAAAGCTAGAAAAAAGCCCGAATCTACAAAAGACATATTCCTCTAGAGAAGATATGGATGAAATAAAAAAGGAAAGCAAACATAGATCAGTTAAAGAAGCAATACAAGACTAGGTCAAACTCAATCAAGCAAAATTAGACCCAAGCCAAACCAGATCTCAACCCAATTGAAAGCAAAAATTTATTCAAATCAAGGTTTGATTCAAAGCAAGACTCAGGACCAAGCAGCACTAGATCCAAACCCCAAGCAGGGCCCGATCGTATCTCAAGAAAAGCAAAGTTAAAGTCAAGACCAAATCTGGTTGGATCCAATTCAACTCCTAGATAAATCAGATCTCGATCTAATTCAAAAGAAAGGGATGTATTCAAGGCCAAACAAGGCAATGCTTGATCCAATTCCTAGTCAAGCGAGACTAGATCTAATTCAAGTCAAGAACATTAGTTTCATCACCCGGCCCAAGGCAACACATTATCAAAGCCACGATTAAGAAGTGGGATAAATACAAAGCAAAGGCCAAGAATCGAGCTAAGTAAAGATGGTGGACCGATCCAAGCCATGAACTATACCCTAACCAAGGTGCATGGCTCAATCAAGGCGAGGAAGACATGGATCGGGTGCACCACCATATAGGTTGCACCCAAGGCCACACCAAGCCCATGTGGGCTCAAGGGGGACCACCATCAAGCCCCACATGACCCATGTGCAGCCCAAGTAATCTAGAAATTTCCATAGATTAAACCCAAAATAGGTCTTACATTTGAAGCATCAAAAATCCGATCCATAAAAAGGCCTAGAAGCCCCCTTGAAAACTATAAATAGAGATCTTGGGGTGTTAGTTTGGGGAGAAAAATCAAAGAGAGAGGTCCAACAAATAGAAAGGGAAAGTGAGAGAGAGAGAGAGAGAGGAGGAGGAGAAGAAGGAATCGCCCCTTCCAAAAAGAGTCGGCCGACCACCACTTCAAGTCTTCAAGCTCCAATTCTAAGGTTGATTCTCTTCTTTCTCTTTCCTTTCTTCCCTTAAGCTTTTGAATTTCATTTAAAAGAGTTGTAATTAAGAAACTTTTGACTCCAATTTGATGTAATATTTGAGGGGAGATGCTATTCAATTTCATCCATGCTCGTGGGTAAGATCGTCTTCTATGTGTTTGGTTTATAGTGTGTTCTACCTCAATATACATTATAAACTGTTATACCCTCTAATTCACTCCACACTTAAGCTATATTAATAATTAAAGAAAATTATTAAACTTTCTCATGATTGAAATTATTGTGGATGATGTTTCAATTTGGTCGGGTGCATCCATTAATTTCTTAAAAACTGAAAACTCTGTTTTTTGTATTTTACATTCGTCTAATTGCCAATTTTTCTAGCCCTACTTTGCAATCTAAATACACTGAAACTTGGTACACCCAATCTACACATAGGCCCACTCTCCATAAAATTTACAGAATGCTTAATGCCATGAATAAACTTGGGTAAAATCGAATAGAATAAGAATAGAGTCTGTTAACATTGCACATCTTATAACAGAGGTTGGATAAAAGTCTGATAACTCTATCGTCAATGATCCAAATTGCTTGAAAATGGTCTCACTGGAAAGCTAACATCCAAGACCAATTTAATAAAAAATCAATACCTACGTGCTGAGATACAATCGCTTCTTTAAGCCTTTGTATTTTTCACAAGTTTTCTCCCGTATTCTAGAGTAAGGGACTTCATGGATTTAATTTTGCACATTCACAACACCAAAAATCAAAACAAAAATAGTTTAGAAATCTCCACATCCGGGTCTATTTCACTTAAAATTTTGGAGATCCAAATCTACAAAAAAAAATTAGGAAAACCGATCCCTGAAAATAGAACCAGTTTCTGTTTTTCAGGATTGAAGTTGATTTTAGGTGAAAGAATAACTCGCGATTTTGTTTTTTGAATTGGAAATTGGTTTTCAAAATAATATCGGATCTTAAAATAATTTTCAAACGCCTAGGCTTACCCTTGAGCATCAGTTTGAAGAAGGTCTACGGCGAAAAGAACTCACTTATTCACATTCATTAAGAAGTCATAAATCAAACTTTACAAGTTTTAGAAAACTTGTTGGCACGCTCGCGCACTCGTATTTACGAATTGAGTTTCAAGTCTCTTCATAGGCTTTGGAATTAAATTCTCATCTACAATGATGATCCTAACTATGTCGATTACAATACTTTTGTTGATTATGATCCACGTTGTGGATGATTTTTTTAACTTTTAATTGTAACTTTGTAACGTTCTGGTCTAGATGATTGTAAGTTGTAATTTTGTTGTTTATTAATTAAAGGTATTCAATATTCATGTTATGATATGGATGCTTGTTCATTATGGGATGTTATTTAACTTTGTTATTCTCTTCTCATAATCTCTCTAACTATTTTAATTTTTTATAGTCATAGTCATTTATTAAGAATTATCTTCTTCAAATTAAGCTTTTGGATTCAATTTTGTTTAATGTTGATCGTGTTATATATGTTTTGTTCATTCATTTAAATTTTTATATTTTTTGAATTTATTAATATTTTTCAATTTTTTTATCAAGAAATGAAAAAAATATACCGTATCGTACCATAATCGATGCCCAGTGCGATACGGGTAAGAATATGCTTTTTACAACATTGGCTTGGTTTGGATAGGGTAATGATAAACTATAATTGTTAGAATAAAATATTCAATACTATGACAAGAAAGAAAATGGATACAAATAATGCTGTATCCATGGTTTTTTCGTTGATTTTCAGCTATTTTCATCCTACTACTACTGAACCACCAGGAACTCAGATTAGAGAAAATCCTTACTCCATAACATTCACATAGTGCATTCAGATCTTGTGTTGAGCAGCTTGATCATTTATTTTATCATAGAAGACATGGATATCGGTTTCAAATGTTCCCATGAGACATTTCTCACAATCCAAGATATAGTAGAATTTTAGAAACATAACAATCAGGAATACATATTCAATCACGTTGTAGGGTTTTAAACACGCACATCAAGACCATGAATGTCCTATTATCTCAAAATCTCTTGCTACCTTCACATTAAAGGTCAGTGAAAATCTTCTATCCTTCTAAAGGGGGTTGTACGCTAGCCAGGACATCTGATAAGAGTTTTTCCTAGCGGTCTAGCACCTCTCAAACCTAAATGAAAGAGAGAATTCGGTTCACATCCCAGAATGAAATGAACATGGAACATAACATTCTACAAGGAGGATGCACCGGATTGCATGACAACAACATAAAATTGCTGAGCATTTTGGCAACATGAGAAAAACTTGTAGCGATGCAGCTTTGTGGAACTAAAATGACTTTCATGCAAGATTTTCGACTTGCTAGTTTCATTCTTCACCAACACAGCAAAAACATAAGATGAAACTCCCTTTCATATGCCATAATATAGGCTTTCCATATCGACCACAGCTTGTTTGGATAGCACTCAATACGCAGATAAACCTGGATAACACTACAAAACAAGTAAATTTCCCCCCCGTTGTTTGGCATCACCAAGATGAGCTACAATATTTCATAAAATCACCGAGAACCCATATTTCTGAAATCCTAGAGGGTTGGGAACAGGAACCTACGGTTGTAATCTATCTTCAAATAAGAGTAAACCAACAGGAGATATTCCCGGATTTTTCTTCCAAATAGGCCTTTGATTACACTGTAGCATCAGACGCATGACAATCACTGTTCCCGATTCTGGGGATTCCTAATAAACCAATTGCTAAGCAAGGGTTCGTGGAAACACGCCATATGGATTGATGGCCATCGACTGTACGCGGAAATTTTCCTATTTCTTATCCATTGAGAGCTCCCTTGGAACAAATACAAATCGGCATGGTAAAGAGAACTCCCTATTTTTCACATAACGTACATCAAGAGAAGAATTTGGAAGAATAAACAAAGGTTTTCACAATTAAATATGAAGGGAATATGGCAAAGAGGAAGGAGAAAGAGGAAATTGATACCAGTAGAAGGGCCAGAGGGTGTAATCAAGATCAAAGGTCAGAAATCCTCAGTTTCGTCATTGACTAACCTAGCATGTACATCCTTGTAATTTGCCCTTATCTTAAGCGGACCAATTAGAAGCAAAATAAATTATTAAAAAAATACAACAAAATCTCATCGGCCACCGAGTGAGGGAGAGAGTGAGAGAGAGAGACCAGAGAAGGAAGGAGGGAGATGTAGACGAATGGCAGAAACTCTACGTCTCTGCAACAACCACGGAGTGGCCGCCGGCACTATTCCGAGACCCTCTTGCCTATCGTCGACCCCTGCTCCGGAATCTGTTCATCCTCCTCCCAACCCTCATCCTTCACCGTCCATTTCTCTCAAGAAACCCTCCTTCCGAGACCCTAACCCTAAGCCCCCAAACTCCTCTCTTTCTCGCCCCTTCGATCTCCGTGAGAAGCTCCTCTTCCTCGAATCCCTTGGAGTCGACGTTGTTCGCATCGCAGACTCTCACCCTGCCTCCATCGACTCTGCCTCGCTCGACCACATCCTCTCCGTCGTCGATTTCCTCCGATCCAACGGTTTCCCTGACTCCGACATCGCTCGCATTCTCAACCTCTGTCCGGAGGCCCTCGCCGCCTCCATCCGGAACGACCTCCTCCCGGTCCTCACCTTCCTCCTCCGCGAGGTCAACGTCTCCGGTGATGATCTCCGCGGCGTCATCAATCGACGGCCACGACTGCTCGCCTGCAGCGTCCCCAATCGCCTCCGGCCGACTCTATACTTCCTACAGTCGCTCGGAATCGCCGACGTGAGGAAGCACACGTCGCTCCTCTCCTGCGATGCCGAGGAGAAGTTCATTCCGCGGCTCGAGTTCCTGCAAGGTATCGGGTTCTCACGCCGAGACGCCGTGGCCATGGTGAGACGGTTCCCTCCCTTGTTCTGTTACGGCATAGAGAGCAATCTTCGCCCGAAATTCGAGTTTTTGGTGGGGGAAATGCGGAGGGAATTGGAGGAACTCAGAGAGTTCCCTCAGTACTTCTCCTTCAGCCTGGAGAATCGGATCAAGCCGAGACACAGGGTATCTGTGGAGAACCGGGTCAGGCTGCCGCTAGCCGTGATGCTTAGGCTGAGCGATGAGCGGTTTCGGGAGAAGATAGAGGTGTGCTTGGGGTCATCGCAGCCGTTGAAGAGCTCGCCTTTGTGGTACGGTAGCGGGGTTGGGGCTTCTTGTTGTAAAGATGATACGGAGGAGATGGTTTGTTGTGCTTAAGTCGCTGAATTATTATTACTAAATTTTTTTGTTAATTAATCTTGTAATTCTTGTTTGCAAGCTGTGGTTAGGCACACCCATATCCGAATGCATGCTGATGAGCATCGAACTCGTGACACTTGACTACGACGAGGCCGGGTCATGTAATTTTGTAGGTTTGGCTTTGGAGGTATGTAGTGAGTGTTAAGTGTTTCACTATTGCTAATTAATTGTATTGGGTGCTCAATCTTTCCTTAGGAGAGAAATATTTTATTACCTTTTATATTCATTTAGCTGCACTACCATTGTAGGCAAATCCTGGTTCTACAGCAAAAGAACCCAAGTCCCTTTGTCCCTGTGGCTGGCTTTATGATCAATTCAAGTGACACATACATAGGCAAACTTTCTACAAATCCTGGTTCTACAGCAAAAGAACCCAAGTCCCTGTGGCTGGCTGTATGATCAATTCAAGTGACACATACATAGGCAAACTTTCTACAAATCCTGGTTCTACAACAAAAGAACCCAAGTCCCTGTGGCTGGCTTTATGATCAATTCAAGTGACACGTACATAGGCAAACTTTCTACACACACGTGTGTGGGTGTGCTAGAGAGAGTCTCATTTATTGATGAAACGATTGCAATAAGGTTTTATTGCAACCAAATACACAATTATGCAAAAACCGTAGTAAAATTAGACCTTAGCCAACATGATATCGATAGTCGGTCTAGAGGGACCAAGCTAAAAATTTGTGGAAGCCAATGGTTTGCCTCGGCCCATGGTGAATCCTCGCGTGCCGTCTGGCATTCGCGGACCAGGTGGTGTTGACTTGTTTGTTTGGTGGACATGGTTCACTGCATTAGGTGGTTGCAGCAATACGGACCCAGTGAGTTTTTGACACAGAGTGTGCCCATGGCACTTGACCCAGCCCCGACCACTGCCCTTCTTCGCATTGTCATCGCCCTGCAAATAAGCATATAGTGAGAAAATGAGTCATGCCAAAGTAATTGTCATATCGAAATAGCAAAGCACAAGTAAAAGAATTAACATCAACAAAGAAGGAAGATTATCAATGTACATTGCTTTCAGCTGAGTGTTCGGAATGTTGACAACATCCATCCTGCAATTCACATGTCTGATGTCCATTGTCATCTTCATGGCTGGTATCGTTGTAGTCGAACTCTGCCTTTCTAGTTTTGCTAGTTTTTGGCTGGACAAACAAGAATGGACAGTCAGATACAGCAAATCCATGCATTCTTCTTTGTGTGTGTGTGAGAGAGAGAGAGTATTCCTTTCAGAGAGGGACAAATACCGAGCGTTTGAGAAGTAATCTCACTCTAAGCCCCTTTCTCCAGTTTTCATCATTTAGCTCAGCTATCTGTAATGCAGGCAGTCTTAGTTGGTACTCCTTTACATGAATTTTTTGTTAATTTTGAATAAGAAATGCTTACTGCTTTCTCAGCCTGCGTTACATTCTCATACTCCACTAGCGCATGCAACTACACATGAGAATGTTAGTTAAGAAATAAAATTAGCTCCAACAAGCATGAGTGTGATCCGACGGTTCCAACCAGAACCAAACCCACCCAGAAACTGGCTGAAATACGGAATAAGAGAAATTGGATCCGAACTGAAAACTACCCGATTCAGACCGGAACCGGAAACTAGTACCTTATTACTGATCAACACATCTGGTTTGACAGATCTAGATGAAGCAGAATTCCCAGGATTTGACTCCGGTGGATGACATATTCGAACACTCTTCACGCTGTATACAGTCAAAACAAGGCTTTCAAGTGCATATTTTAAGAAAAAAGGTTTTCAAATGCATTGATCTTGCGACAAACCTCGTAAAGCAAAGGCAATATAATAGAAACCGAAAATCTTTCACCTTCCAACTACGCCGAATTTCTTCTCAAGGTTCTGATGCGAATAATCGTCTGGCAAGTTTTCTACCACAACCGTGCGGGACTGCATGGAGAAAAAGGAAAGCATCACGATATGAATTCGCATGCATGTGTATCTACGTGATATACCAATCCAAAATCAAAACCAAGCGTTTCTTCATATTGGGGAGCTCTGCTACCAATGGCGGATCTACATAACTACACAGACACCCCCCCCCCCCCCCCTTAATACTACTATTTTCTAGATCCGCTACTGTCTGCTACACGGCCTCTTGGTTGATATTCCGATTTCTGTTGGTTTACAACCATGAGATAATGCTCCAGGGATATTTTCTCAAACCCTTTAAGCTTAATTCCGTGATTCTTTCGCAATGCAGATTTTATATAAGCAGGATGTAAAATTTTGGCAGATATTTCGCTCTGAATTCAAGCATATGCGCAGATTCTTAACCATGCATATACCTGAAAATCTTCTATATCTGCATTAGTGAGTGGATATCTGCGTTTGACTCTCTTCCCATCTGCGCTTACAATCTGACAGAGAAGAAAAACAAAGCATTAAAGAAATAGAAACGCGACGAAATAGATTGCATGACATTCAATACAGATATCAGGAAAAAAAGAACTAAACGCTAGACAACTTACGAGTTTTGTGGAGGTCTGAAGTGCGGCAACAAGCGTGTCATTGTTACTGACAAGGGATTTTATCTTTTTGAGAGAGGAAATAATTGATATGGGAACTGTTAAAGAATAACAAAATAGGGTTAAATCACAGTCCATCTTTAGTGATTTGCTAAAGTTTTGCATGATCTAATTTGTCAATAAAGGGAAAAAACATGAAAAGTTTATGAAACGCTCATGCATGGTTAAGAAAATTGCTAAATATTGCTAAACAAAGAGAAAAAAATGGCTAGACACAAGAACATAAGCCGTAGAACAAATAATATTCTTAATACATATATATACACATATCCATTGAGATTTCAAGAAAATTGCTAAATATTGTAGTTCTCAGTTGATCATGCTATAAAATATTCATATATATGTACCATATCCTTCAGGATCTTTATTGATGAACTTCATCAGGTAGTCAGTGCATGCCAAGTTTGCAGTACTGAATTGGTATTCCACCTGCCAATAGCACCATAAAATAAAGAAAAAGCATGAGGCCATTAATGAGCATTCATATCAAAAGAAAAAAGGAAACATAGACAGATATTTCTGAAACAAACTGTATATTTTATCTATGCATAAACAATCGAGAAGGCACAAGAACGAAAGAAACGTAAGGGGACTGTAAAGCACAAGACAACTCGATGGTCGTTTCTGTTGTTTGCCATGAAAAATTCATTGACCAGAATCCTCTCCTTCTGTCACTGTCTCCCTCTCGCTATATATATATTAATTTTTTTGTGTATACGATGTCTCAGTTTCTGTCTGTCTCTTTCTCTCACACAGACAGACACACGTGTACAACACACAACTGAGGCACACAGTCTAACTGCTGATTTACATATATAACACAATATGGCATGCTCTATGAATCAAGAATAAAGAAGCTTACCTAATTAAGAAGAACCACCATTTAGAGAAAATGGTTAAACCAAGAAACTAAGTGGTAACAAGAAAATTAATGAATCACCTGTTTCACAATCTTCTGCCTCAAATCTTCAGAAATAACATGATCTCTTGAAGAGGAAGGAAGGAAGGCCAAATCGGAACAGAAACTGTGCGCGTGCAACAATTCTTGTTCGGGAAAGTAACAGAACTCAGTGCCATCTCCCCCAACGACATGAAAGCAAGGGTAGACGAACCCTGAAGTATTGATATTATTAACCGTAGCACCCATAGATTGTGATCTGGGAATGAATTCCGGCGCCTTAGCGTTGAGTTTGCTCATGCTGGCGGTTCTCTCGATCCTCGTCAACTCTTTTCCGCACTCCTCCTGCATCTCTAGCGACGGATCCATCTGAAGTTGAGCCATCAGAGAGAGAGATGATGGATGTGATGGAGAGAAAGGAAAGAGAAGGCGAATGAAAGGATCAACTAAGTTGTTTCTGTGATTGATGTGGAGGAGAATAATGCATGCGAGTTTGAAATGTCAGTTCGGTCGTAAATAAAGGCGGATTTATCTCCCGAAGACCACGTCACGTTCGTCTTGGATTCTTGGAAGCAGTTGCGTCAAGGGTGGTTTAACGGTCAAGATGCTAGGATTCCGATGGGTCGGCCTTGATTCGAGTCGGCCCACACGACATGACTTCGGTGATTTGTGAGGCTTAGGTGTTTATGAATAGTAACCTCCAAAAGGATTTACATAACTATGACATGATCAAATCTAGCAAGGTTAACACCCAAAACATTAGATCAATGACAGGGCACTCTAGCGTTGTTGTTGGTGGTGGTGGTAAGGAGATTGTGGCCCAGCTTTGTTGCTTCATGAACTACTTTGTTCACTTCTCCCTTGATATAAGGGAAAATGTAAGACCTAAGACGTAAGGACTTGTTATATGTTGGGTAGTTTTCACAACAACAACAAAACTTTTTTTCATACCAGATGGGGTCGAATACGTGAATTTTTTGTTTCAACAGATCCTCTCTATGTGTCCTCGTGGCACTTAACTCAATATAAACTATAACTTGTTTTGATATCACGTATTCAAAATCCAACCCCATATGCTCCACCTAAGTTGAAATTTGTACCGTCAAAACAAAGTTTCTTCGCTTAGAACGCCCAAAAACAGAATACGCGTAAGTGAGGGTTGCGGTTCTCTTACAGGAGAGATCGGAGGCCGATGGTATTATGGATTGGTCTGCCCATCTCAACATGCTTGGGAAAAGAAAAGGTCGACAAAGTTTACGTTGTTCAGGAGTTCGCAAAGTAAGGATCCAAATGGATATGGTGTAGACCATGCACCGGATCTGTCTGGATTGAAGTGGACCAAGATCGGAACCAAGCTTTCAGTTCATATTTGGGAGAGTCATCTCAAAAGCCTATTAGTTTGATTTGGAGATGTTACGAAATACCCCGTCACGTTCCGGAAGGGGTCCATCCTTCGCAAACGTTCTCTGGCTATCAGCATATTCAAGTGATCTTATCATGACGGTGACAAATCCCCGAAATTTCAACGCCTTCATTGAACTCCTGAAAGGATGCATCGAATCAAACTGCTTGCACCAGGGTAAGCTCGCCCATTCTCTCATTTTGAGATCTGGATACATGGGATTCCTCTTTCTTTGCAATCGGGTCATAGACATGTATTGCAGATTCCAGGAGATATCGAGCGCGCATCAGCTGTTTGATGAAATGCCCCTGAAAGATACCGCCACTTGGAACATACTCATTAGTGGGTACTGCAGGTTGGGTAGAATGGAAGATGCCCACCATTTGTTTGATGAAGTTGCTCACCGGGACGACTGCACATGGAATACCATGATTT
The DNA here is from genome assembly GCA_036023115.1 of Brasenia schreberi. Taxonomy (NCBI): domain Eukaryota; kingdom Viridiplantae; phylum Streptophyta; class Magnoliopsida; order Nymphaeales; family Cabombaceae; genus Brasenia; species Brasenia schreberi. The sequence goes on along the minus strand of JAYKKT010000079.1, from coordinate 23,283,080 downwards.
CAGGTTATGTTCAGTCTGGGAATGGTATGAAAGCTCTGGAGTTGTACAGTCTAATGGCTTCTGTGGGCTGTATGCCCACTGAATTTGCAGCTTCTAGTGCTCTTCGGGCTTGTGCAAGCTTGTCGAGGTTGGAACAAGGTAGAGAGCTGCATTGCCAGATGTACAGATTCGGTCTGGAAGAGCATGTATTTGTTTCGAGCTCGCTGGTGGACATGTACTGTAAGTGCAAGAAGTTGGAATATGCAAAGAGAGTTTTTGTTGGGATGCCAGAGAGGAACATTGTCTCCTGGAACGCAATGCTTACCGGCTTATCTCATAATGGTTTTGCTGAAGAAAGTTTTGAGATTTTCAGAGAAATGCTGAACTGCGGAGTTACACCAGACCATATAACTCTCTCTGTGATTATGAGCACTTGTGCTAGTTCAGCAATTTTGGTTACTGGAAAACTAATGCATGGATTTCTATCGAAGGTACCATCTGGTGCCAATGTGTTTGTCCAGACTGCTCTAATTGATGCTTATGATAAGTGTGGATGCATTAAGGAAGCACAACGAGCTTTTGATAATATGTCAAAGAGGAATACTGTTTCATGGAGCTCAATAATCATTGGTTATGCACAAAATGGGTGTGGAAAGGAGGCTATTTCTCTATTTGAGTTGATGTCTCACTCGAGGGTCAAACCAGATGCAATTACTCTTCTCGGTGTCCTGATTGCATGCAGCCATGCAGGGCTTGTTGACAAAGGCCGCCAGTACTTTGATTCAATGGAAAAAAATCATGGAGTAACTCCTGATGCAACCCACTATGCAGCTTTTGTCGATCTTTTTGCTCGTGCTGGTCATGTCCATGAAGCAAAGGATGTTATAGATAGGATGTCGTTCGAACCCGATGAAGCCGTGTGGGGTGCATTGCTTGCAGCTTGCCGTGTCCGGCGTGAAGTACAATTGGGCAAACTTGCAGCAGCCAAGGTCTTGGAACAGAATCCGCATAATGCATCCGCCCACATGCTTCTCTGTAACCTTCATGCCGAGTGCCATGAATTGGAAGAAGTAGCAAATCTAAGAACTAAAATGAAGGCTTTGGGAGTCAAAAAAGATCCAGGTTGTAGTTGGATTGAAGTAGATAATGCTATTCATATATTTGTAGCAGATGATGATTCTCACCCGCTATCCAAGGACATTAAAATTGCTTTAGAGGAACTGATCAACATGCTTAAAGAGACTGGTTACAACTCATATTTGTGCTTAAATAACGCAAGAGAGGAAGGGAAACATTCCTATCACAGTGAAAAGCTAGCAATGGCTTTTGGATTGATCAGTACTTCAGTTGATAAGTCAATCAGGATCATAAAGAACCTTCGTGTTTGTGTTGACTGTCATAACTTTATCAAACTTGCTTCTAAGGCTGTGAATCGAGAGATCGTCTTACGTGATGTATGCCGGTTCCATCATTTTAGAGATGGTGAATGCTCTTGTGGTGATTATTGGTAAATAGCAACTGAGAAGAAGCTCAACAGTTCAAATGAAGATCCTACAGACCATATTTTTAATGAGGACCAACATGTGAAATCATTTAGCCCTGGAGAGATGCACGGAGTGGCTTCTACAGAGAGCGTTTTAAGAACTGTACTAGACTTGAAACTTTCAGGGAGCTAATGTCGTGAATCTCTTTGAAAACGTGACCGGAAACCTGTTGACAAGGAAAATCACTGAATTCAGTCAAGACTAAAGAAGATAAACCATCTGATGAGTCTGCAGGTCCCCAATCGAGTTGTACTTTGTGATCATACTGTAACTGATGGGGATCCACCTGACCCGAACTTGATAATAAGAAAAAGGGTCACCTGCAGAAGTTGTTCCTGAATACGCCGAGAGACAATATCAAGCTTGACGTAAATCATCCATTTCTTCATTATATGTAAGCCATTCTTGTAGATCATCTTAATAAAAAGTTGCAATGCATTCAACTTGATATTGTATGTGAAAGCACGTCTGGGTTGGGGTGAATTTAGCGGAAAGAAAGGTCAGGTTAAGCCCAGAAGGAATCTCATTTAGTTAATGTTGGATTGTGTATATATTTCTTTACTCTTTTTTATCCTCAGAACAATTATTAAAGGCACACCCTTTTTCTTTGGGGTAACATACTTTATGGTTGAAAATCTCCATTATACCCTTGCTTAAAAGGAAGGCGCATTTTTCCTCTCCCTATTATTACCCATAGAGGCTCGCCCCTTGCGCGGCTCCAAGGAGGTTCATCCCTCACACATCTTCCCTATAAAAGATGCACTGAATACATGTGCGTGTGTGATGCACTCCCGACGCGTCAAGGATGAGTTTCTCTCGTCACCTCTCTTTTCCTTCTCAGAGCAAAGTGTGGAGAGAAACCGTTCATGTCAGGTATGGGTATACCTATACCCGGCTCCTACCCGAACCTTAACATTGTAGGTACTGGTTTAGGTTCTTTTTTTATCCGATGATTACAGGTTGGCTATGAGGCAGAAATGGGCCCTATACCAGAGCAAGTATCAGGTCGGGCATGGATTGAGGCATCTTATTCCCGGATCTGATCGGGCGCGGTCGAGACCTCACAGGTCGGGTCAATATTGTCATCCCTAGATTGTGATTAGATGCTGGTTTCAGTTACAAACCTGGGTCGGACCTGAATCTCAAGCAAAATCGACTTGAACATTACAATGTAGAGTCTTCTAGCACTAGAAACTTTAGACTTTATTATGGTATATTACTTTTCCTAATTGTGATCAATATTTGCGTTATATAAATACTAATGGAATTGTGCCCAAACATGATTCAGATGCAGGTCTAACACGTTAATCTTTTCTGTGCATTTTGAAACTGATAGTGGAACCACTAGCACTGCGTATAAACAATGCAATTAACCTTGCTTGAAACCTTCAAATATAAATAGGATGTGTATGTGAAATGTTTGATTAGATCAAACGCATTAATCATAGTAGAGGAGAAAACGTCGGTATCATGTGACGCATGAAGAGATATATGAGATATTAGCCATCCAGGGTATATGATGGTAGGCATATCTTAGCCAACAAGTTGATTTACATAATGCATGGATAAAATGATTGGTCAACAAGACATCCAACTCAAGAATGTAATAGCGAAAGTTCTGAGTTAATCCTAGCAGTTGAACCATTCAAATCCATCAATAATCGATGGTCATGGACAACGTTAGGACTCTTTTATATATATATATATATATATATATATATATATATATATATATATATATATATATATATATATATATATATATATATATATATATATATATATATATATATAGGGTATTGTAGTAAGCTTACATCATGGGATGCGGAACCAAAGATGATATACGAAGAGATGAAAATATTGACTTGACCCATGCAACCTTGCCCAACTCAACCCCACTACAATGGCTAATACTAGACTTGATGAGGTTTGGATTTAGTTTGGGGGATAAGGTGTTTATATATAAAGAGAGCGAGAAACTAAAAGATGTTAGACATCTTCATATGTCTACTTTTAGTAAACAATGTGTATCATTCGTGTGATTACACAACATCAATATCAATACAAGATTTGAAGTTATTTATGCGACTTGAGATGAGTGTTTTGATGTCTTAAGAATCATGAATAGCTGACTAGTAGCTTTTACTCTCTTCTTTATATATATATATATATATATATATATAAAGGTTGATGGCGGGGAAGTGGGCCCTCTCATATTCTCCGAATCGAGGCTAATGGTACGCGGCGACCCGAGTGTAGAGATGGAATCTGTTCTCATCCTTCTCACCGTCACCTCAATCAGTTGATTCCCATTCTACCCCTTATATTTTTAAGATCTTGAGCCCCGCCAACAAGTAAAAGAATCAACTTTAGCTGTACTCATATAATTGTATCGGCAATTGCAGTAGATGTCACCATATTGAGTGTCAGAATTAGTAGCTATAATTTTCTAATTACAAAATCATTCAAGAACATCCACTAATAAGGATTCACATAATTAATTAAAGTGGACATATTCAATAATTGTGATTATATTTTAATTCATTTGAAAATTTTAAACATAAGTAGATAGACAACAACCTTGAATTGCAGCTATGTAGGAGGCCTTGACACTTATTCATATATTTGGTTTTGAACCCTTGAAAACCGAACAGAATCAATAAACTAAAAATTGTAATTTAAATTCAGATAAAAAAGGACTGAATCAGACACCTCAATTTGATTCAGTCCGATTATTCAGTTTTAACCAAATAATGCTCACCCCTAAACTTGATTAGCTGATCAACCAATAAAAGTTTTATCATGCAAGAATTATTGATTGGTATTATGCTTATCTAGCATCACATTAATTTTAATTTTGAGAAATCATAGTTTATCATTTACTTCGAATACTAAATATTCACGTCCAATTTCTTAGATCTTTATATCATGGCTGGGTACCAGTGCCTGCGTCGATCATCTCTACCACCAACGGCGGGATGAGATGGGTATTTAAATATTGTTCTCGGGGCCAAACGTCTCACTTTTTTCAATTTTTTTTTGGTAATTTCCTGCTTACCCAAAGTTGCGCACCAGAACGCTGCCGCGCTGGCACGTACGAACCCGAATGCACGTCCTACGTGTGCTGGGACCCGCAATGGGCAAAACGATTTGGCGTTTCCTCTGGGGCCCGCCCGTGCTCCCTCTTTGGCATCACACGCGAATAGCGTCAACAACTTGGCGATCTGTTATCTGCTTTTACTGAAAGTAAGATAAATGGCGAGCTACGGGTCTAATTGTGGATCGGATCTCGAATCAGGACTTATTGAACCGGGACCCAGATACGATAATCTTATGAGGGTTTTCATGTTGAACCAAGACCCGCACCAGATCCGAATATGATAATCCATAGGGCTTTTCAAGTAAAACAAGAAACCTTCTCTCAGGGCCGAAGGTCCACACATGACTGAAGCCTTCGTAGGCCAGCCTTCACTAAGGTTCTTAGGGTGGTCGCCAAAGCAAGAACGTAGGTTCCCAAGAAAGAGAGTTTACACGAAAGAAAGTCAGTGGTTGAAGACTTGAAGGGTTACACTTAGCTGTTAGCAACTGTGAAGATAATCAAGCATATTTTAAAAGATAAAGTTTGGAATTTTTTTGAAACTCAAATGGGGCACACTTTAAAGATTAAAATTTGGTGTCACACGTAACCTCACTCTAACGTGGTGTGGCGTGCATACTTAGCTTTGGCATCCTCACTCTACGGAATGAGTGCAACTTAAGTATTTATTTTTTAAGAGCATGAGTATAATAAAATTGTTAATGATTATGTTCTCGATATCACATCTTTAATATGATCCAAAGCTAACTTTCATAAGTGTTGAACCATCGTTCTCTTAATCCGCTGCGGAAAAGCGCATTATGCAGTTCTTACAATGGCCGTGAAAATCCAAGCACCACTAGATTGGCTGGACTTTGCGTGTATACCTAAAAACTTGATGGAGCAAACAAAAAAAAGGAATTGAGCTGCGAGCCCATATTCAAGTAATTAGCAAATAAAAAACCCTTAAAAAACAAAGGAATCCTTATCTCTAATTTGTGGGCCCTCAAGTCAAGTGGATCAATAAATAAATAAACAAATAAAATTCTTTTCTCTTGTCAAGAGTGCTACGTGTCGACAACAGAGCGGCTAATGGTAGAATATGAGACGCCAAGAAAAGAAGCCTGAAGAGAATCTGGACCACCCATCAAAGGAAAGAATCCGATCCAAACGTCTCGCTTCATCCTTCGTCGTCATATTCTCTCCAGGGGAATTTTCATCATTTGGACAAGAAGCTTAATTATATATTGATTAAGAAAATAAAATCTTAATATCGTGGGTTTTAATAAAAGAAGTCTGCTACCAACTCCGTTTTGGTTATTGGAATATTGAATGAGAAGATTGTTTTGATCGTAGAGGAATTGATTAAATGATAGACCGGTGTTGGAGAATCCTGCAATCCGGCGACGAAAGAGAGTGGATTTCCGACGTGGTTTTGTGGGGAAAGAATCTGGGGGCACATATGCGACGCCACGACTCCGAAAGAGGGTCCCCTTTTTAAGAACCCACTTCCTCTTTGGGAGAGAGAACCGGGAGTCGTTGCTAAAGGGCAGAGAGAATCTCCATTGTTCTTTGTTCTCCTGATTGTGGGTGTTTTACGGATCTTTGATTCTCTTCTGCTTTTCCCCTCGTTAAATTCCCATCCTTCGGTGCGTGCATTCTAAGGCTTGTTTCACAGAGAGGGAGAAAGATGGGGTCTCCGACGGGGTTGAGTTTGGATTACAGGCCACTAACAATGAAGAAGTGCGTCGAGCTGCACATGGACAACGGATTAATGGGGAGAGAGGAAGAGTTGAAGGAAAGATTGAGGCGTTTGGAAGAGGAAAGACGAAAGATCGATGCGTTCAGACGAGAACTTCCCTTGTGCATGGAGCTTGTTAGTGATGGTCAGTCAGCTCTTCTCGCCCCTCATTCTGCAACATGAAGGCTTTTATTAACCGTATTATTGACTATTTCTGGTTTAATTTTGTTGAAGAGATCGAGAATGTCAAGCAGCAGATGATACATCATCAAAATAGAAAGGGTCGTCCGATTGGAGAGAATGATCGCGGTGACAAGATTAATTGGATGAGTTCCGCTCACCTTTGGAGTGCCAACCAAGGCCGTACCGACTTAGCTAACGAGGTAGCTCTCTCTCTCCCTCTCTCTCTCTCTCTCACACACACACACACCCTTAATCTGTGGGTACTGCAGGCGATTGAAAATGAACCTGTCCTTAATGAGAACTCGGAGAAGTTTTCCGTCAATCGGAGCAAAGGGGCCTTCTTCCCGGCCTCCAAAGGAGTCTTACCAGAAGAAGAAAGGGACGTCTCCGCGGAACTCTCTTTGTCCACTGAATCAAAGCCGAATTCCAGCAGACCTCAGGTATCCTCTCCGGTGCAATCCGGCATACAATCACAGCTGCAGAGAAAGTCAAGGCGCTGCTGGTCGCCGGAATTGCACAGAAGCTTCGTGAACGCACTGCAGCAATTGGGTGGTGCCCTAGGTAAATTATAGTTTAAGTGTTCAAGAGATTCAGCTTCTCGTTTGACCGATTCGTGATTGTAAGTCCAATCTGTTGTTGCAGTGGCAACGCCCAAACAAATCAGGGAATTGATGAAGGTGGACGGACTCACCAACGACGAGGTGAAGAGTCATTTGCAGGTGAGCTTCATTTCCATTTTCCCACACTTCCCTCATTTTTCTTCTTTCCTTCTGGTCCTGAAGATCGCAAACCTACTGTTTCATGGTTTCAGAAATATAGATTGCACACCCGGAAACCAAATTTGTCCACACAGATTCCAGCCGGTGGCGACTCATCAGCAACACCACTGATGTTGTTCGGCGGAATTTGGGTGCCTGGAGATCTCTCCGAGACCGCAAAGCCGGTTCCATCCGTATCACCTCAAGGCCCGCTGCAGTTCGCACATATGACACGCAAATACATCAGAGTCGACGACGAAGAGGACGACTCCGAAAAATCCGAGAGCTATAGTTGTAAAGGAAACCAACAGCAGCACCGCCACCAAACATCAAGATCGGAGGACCTGAGCGAATAATCACGATCATGGTCGTGATCGTAATCTCGATTTCAGATCACCCTCTTCCCCTCCGTCGTTCCCCTTCTCTAGGAGAAACTATGAACAGAGAAGTGTGAAGAGAGGTAAGTACCTATAATAATTAATAATAGGACAGAAGATCGGGCGCTTCCGGTCTGCACTTCCATCAGTTTTGACTGGATTGTTGTTATCCGCTTTTATCTTCAATTTTGTGGGTTTTCATCTGTATCGTATGCAGTATAAATGGCAGAGAGAACAATAGCTTTTGCTTTCGTGTTCCTAAATTCTTATGTTTGATATGAGATGAACGCAAGGGCCTCTTAATTGCGCTTTGAGAACATGTTACAGATCCGAACGAACACAAACACTTGAAGAAAAAGAAGAAAGGAATTAAACGCTAACTCGGTACAAGATTAGAGATAAGATTTCCGGTAAGATTACTCAGGTTGGTTCGATGAGAGTGACTTCGATGAGCTAACACGCTCTGGGTGCAGGTGCGACACGGTTTTTGTTCAGCGGTTTCATTAAAAAAAAAAGAAGTAAGAAGAGAGGACGCAGCTTTTCGTAGTCGCGTATGTGAAGAGCCGCCTCCCGGTCTTATCGTTGGTTGCAGCTGTCGTGGGCCACCGTTGCTTTTTTCTGGAACGGACGGCTGAGATTTACGGAGGGAGGTAGTTTGGGTCCCACAACTGCTTTTTATCTCTGAATATTCGTTGTTTGACGTTACGCAGGTGGCTCCTTTCGTGACCGTGAAACTCAGAAAGAGGTCGTACACGAAAGCGTATAATACGAGCGACGGATACAAATGATCTTCCTTATCTTACATCAAAACCCAACTTCCGTCCTCAAATTCTTTTTGGAACTTGTAAAACTCTTACGCCTGGAACCGCGTGTCCTGAGAAATAGAGTTCCATGGCAAACAAACCGTCGGTTCTCGTTATATTGGAACCAGGTTTGAGTCTTAAAACACTTGGAAACTGCGAAAACATAAAAAAATAAATAAATTTGAAGACAGAATTTCAAAAACTGAAACCAGTGATTCTAAACCACCAATTCCTGTTTTGGTGTGGTTCCAGTTACATGAAAGGTAGAACTGGCACGAAACTGGGTGACCCCGGCCTCACTTGTAAAGTGGAAAAGTTTCCAAAATTCCACAAAAGCGGCACAAAGTTTTTGGAAAATTGTATTAACCAAACTTTCTAGGTCTATCAAAGAAAACTACAAGTTTGGCCTTGAAGATATGGGTACGAGTAGAAGAACTATACGACATTGTTGAGAGATTTATTTAAACAAAACATGGAGTCAATTTGGATTTGGCGTGTCTTGCACATATATAATGCTACCAACCACTAATATTGAATTAAGAAGTTGGAAAGTTTCACCAAACTCATTTCAGATATTTACAGCGAGGAAAGAACTATACGACCATTGGCCAGATTTACACCTAAACAACGTGGTTTTCTAGCATATATGAACGAAGTAGTATGAATTAAATTAGCTAGTTTGAGCCTATCCAAACACATCGTGTTCATGATTCTTTCACATAGCTTAACGAGTTTGCTCGTGCTCAACTAGATAAATCGTACACAAATGAGCTCATATCCGGTTAGTGGGGGAGAACGAGATAACAGGCAGCTTGGTTTTGTTTTCCAGTCCTCGTACCCAAATTCAGACCTGATTAGGTCGGATTGGGTTAGATCAATATTGCTATCTTACTGTGTCAAGTGAATTCACCTATGAAGCATTAAGATATTTCTTTGGGAGCCTTTGATTCACGATACCACAGATTGGACTCTCAATTTTAAGAACTATAATATCATGTTCACATTCTGAATCTAACAAGGAAATACGGGAAGGCCCTGAAACTACTGAAAACTTCAGGATAACATTATGGAAACTTTTCTCATTATGGGAACCTCTCATTTTCTCTCGTGTTTCCAATCCAAAACTCCACACAACACTGCCATCGTTTTTGCTGTAGTGTATGCTCGTCAAGAGAATCAAACTGTTAGACTCTCTCTCTCTCTGTCTCATTTTAAATCCAAAACCCCACTGTCATTGCCATCACATTTGATATAAGCTTGTTCAGCCAGAAAATCGATGATTCTATTTCTTGCCAAAGAAAAGGGTGCAATTCTAAAGATAAAGATGACACTTAAAAGTAGATGCATTTTTTAATAGATATCAATTTAATGTAATTAGATGTTAAATTTATTGTTGAAATGTATAAAATGCTTTATTTTTATTTGTTATATATATATTGATGTTTTCTTGTTTTCTAAGTTTTAAAAATTTGCCATTTCCTGTGTTTCTTTTCTGTTTTCGTGTAACATAGGTATTCAACGTAACTGTGTTGCGTTTCCGTTTCCTAAGTTACTCATTCGTCCGAAAGATAAGGAATGTTTGTAATGCTGCAATAAACCAGCAGATAAAAGCTTCTCAGTTATATATAAGAAGTTTCTTTTGTGTATATAGAAGAGTAGTTTTGTCGTGTGATTGGTTCATACCTACCCAATACCCGTACCCAACTCAGCCTGGTTTGTGAGTCATCGTCTCTGGATAGACCTGATCCCCGAGAACAACAGGAAGCCGTTGAATGTCTGCGCACGAAGGTTTCTTTTGGGAGCCCTAACACCACCACTCACTTGGCCTCAGCTTTGCGCGTCGCAGCACGACGGCATTTCTCTCGTGTGTCTCTCTCCTTCTCATCTTCTTCTTATGTGCAAGTTTGGTTTTCATTTTTGTGGGGAGTGGGGGAGAGAGCTCCAAGAATGCTTATGAACTAATCTAGAAGTACGTATAGACTAATCGAGCTGAATCTGTCTGAGAGTTGTCTAATATTACCTATGATTATCTTTCTATACTTGTGTGTACTTAAATGTAGCTGTTTTCTAAGTTTTGCAGCCTGTTCATTGAACTTGTTGCCTCCCAATCTCTTGTTGGCTGCTCATTTTCCTAATCTTATCCATGTGCACATGTTCGCTTATGATTTTTTCCGTGGGAAATTCGTTAAATTTTTATGGTACCTATGAATGTGAATGGTGATGAGTGGTGCGCTGTTTGTAGACTAAGTTTTTGACGGGGTAGCTGAGAAAGGTCTTTTGGAAGACGGAGGGATTGTAGGTTTTCCTCAAATAGATTCTGTTTTGTCATAGTTCAGAAGGAGTATTTGTTCAAAATCAATTCCATTCACTCTTGTTCAATACCATCCTACTTGACTTGTCAGTGAAGCTGTCATCATGTTGCTACTCTTATTAAAACCATCAATTCCGGACCGACCTTAACCCAGCGTTACTGTTTATGAAGAAAGTGCGGTCGAATCCTCATGAAAAGATGCCCATTCATTTTCTCTTCATTGCTGTTATTTTGAGCGTACTGATATTCAAAACGACTGAACAAACTTAAGTTTGCATAAAAGTTCCTGAGATGATCTTAAGCATTAGGATTGGCAGTGCAGATGGTTTCATTATTTTAAGATAGTTTTTTATTAGGGACTTATAATATGGCAACAAGAAATTAGTACGTAAATTGGTCCAAATTGTTGAAAATGCCACAACTTCTTTGATGCTTAGGTTGCTAAATATCGACGGAAATGTGAAAAGCGATGGAGCTATGCAGGTCTCTGTAAATTGGGGCTACCGTTCATTGAGATAGAAAAAGAATGATTTTTTTAGGCATGATGGAAACAATATGTTCCAAATCAATCCAAACATAAGAAAGCAGGAAGATGACAGTAGGGCCATACCTTTTTTAGCACATGAGTTGGATGCATGCACCATGTATAGTGATGTGAGGGGTAACACTGCATACAACAGCAAACAAATACTCCATTGCATACAAAGGCGCACAAATACTACAGGAAAAACTAATTGTATAGGACTTGGATTATGTATATTTTACCCTAGGTAGGAAAGGTCTTCTGCAAGCTTTTCTTTAAGGTCACAAGCTTGTATCTTTTGTGTTGTATAAAGGTATTACTACCAACCTAGTAAGAGGTTTTGATCTAAATGAGTTTTTTATCATCTAAAAATCTTGGTCTGGATGACAATGAACATTATAAATTTTGTAAAACATATTAGGGGAATCAGTAGGGTTTATGCATTTGACATTCTATTGGAAGGACCTAGCTGCACGCATTTAAGCTCAGAAGGTTCATTGATGTTGTGAATAAGTGAATGTGCGGTATTCACACTAAAATTGCTTTGGCATCTTCTGGCACTAGCGGGGAATCTGGGAAGGTAAGGTTTCGAGAATTGACTTGCAGCAAATTTATTCTGGTTGCAATACGTAGGAAGCATGCCAACAAACTGTTCTCCATTGAGTACGTTTCTCAACTTAAAAAATCATTTACACGTTTATATAAACTTATGTTTTGATGTTGGAAAGGAGGTCATATGACACATCCTTGCATGATTGTGAATTGGTCTGTAATTCATATCTAGTTAGATTATGTTCAATCTACTGAAAAGAAAAGGGATGTAGGACCCAGTTGTCAACCTGATGCCCCTTACATCCCCCTGCAGCTGACAGGGCACTTACCGCTATTCCAACAGTTGCATTGTATAGTCAGACAATAGTCAGAAGATGGCTGATGGCATTTTGATATTGTTTGCATGTAGTTTTAGTTAGATGATAGATCCACTAAAACTGCATTATTGTTTTCTTAACATGTATGGCTAGGGTTTGTATGGATGATCCAGAGTTCATGTAGTGGAAATGCTCATTAGAATCCATTTTGTACCCTTAATAAAGCAATGGGGTCTCATAAAACACGATAATACAATTGATGCTGGAGCCGTGAAGTGATAAAAAAGCTGATGTCGTTCTGGAAGTTCCCATTCCATTAATGGGAGGTTCTATGTGGTTAGGAGGGGTGCTTCTTTTTATTTTCTTATGCCCCTGATATCCATGAATCTCAATAGTCTTCTCTGTTGGGGTTCAATGCTTATTTTAACCCAAACTGGATTCTTCGCCGTCACTTCTCACTTAGGTGCGTTATCTTAATTGTTATTGATACTTGTGCAGTAAGCTGAGGTCAAAATAATGGCGTTGGGCATGATGAAGCCAATGAAACCCGGTTTGGAAGAACCACAAGAACAAGTTCATAGGATAAGGATTACACTTTCATCTAAAAGCGTAAAGAACCTTGAAAAAGGTACCTGAATGCTGTATTTTTCAATATTGTTGCTTTAAAAAAAATGATGTTTGTGTCTGGAAAGCAAATTTCATTAACTGAAACTGTTCTGTTTCCTGGTTTGCATACAAATCCGTAGTTTGTGCTGATCTTGTCCGTGGCGCAAAGGACAAACATCTGAAAGTCAAAGGACCTGTAAGGATGCCTACGAAGGTGTTGCACATCACTACTAGAAAGTCACCATGTGGTGAAGGTATGACTATGTGTTTGTGCCGATCTTGTCCGTAGGTAAAGATTTAAGAAATATTTTGCATCCACAAGCTTTGCCATGTCATGGAGTCTGATAAGTCCGAGCTCATCTTGTGAAAGCCATTTTGTAGTGTCAATGTATACTTGGCGGGCACAAGAAAGTGGTTCTTTTCATGATCATCATCCACGATATGTTCTTATGTTCTTTATCATTGTGAAGCTCAGTACGTCTTGATTCATTGAAGATGCAGAAACATGCACTTGAATATAGAACTAAAGCAAATTTGAATTTTCTGTATGATGAAACAGATTATCACACAAGTATTTTGGAGTTAGTTTTTGTGGTTTCGATTCTTTATATTGTAAGTGACTAATTCTTCCAATTTCCAGTTGTTCGGTCCACGAGTGGTTTTCTTCATGATAATCATCCACAAAGAATTCTATATATTATTTTCTGTTTAGGGGTCGGTATGTTTGATTCCAACAAGATTTAATAGTACTGATTAGGGCTTTGATGCGAACTGGAAATTTATGTACGATGGAACACATTGTGGCACATAAGTATTATGGGGTTAGGTTATGTGATTTTAGTTATTTAATTTGGAGAATAAAGCTAGGTGATTCTTCCTTCTGGATCTTGTGAAAGCCTTTCTTCTCTCTCTCTCTCTCTCTCTCTCTCTCTCTCTATATATATATATATATATATATATATATATGTATATGTCTATCTATCCGCACACACACACATATATATCAAGTTAAAGTTAGTGTGTGTGTATAAAATTTGCTGTATGTTTTCTTCTGGCATGGTCATACAAACGCAGTTTTGTGTAGGTAACTGTTTTTTCTATTTAGATGATGTCACACCCGCACGGGTCGCGACCATGACCCGGCCCGAGCCGATGCCACGTGGCCACTTCTCGCACGGGCGTGATGGTGAGTATTAAACAAATACAATACCAATTTAATTCAAACTCAAGAAATATCTAACTGAAATAAATATTCATATCGAAGTTCTAAACAACACGTTCAAAATGGTGCGGGGCTCACCTAACAATAACTCCGAATAAAAGACTTTCTAAATTATTCAACACTTATCATACCATCTAAAATAAAAATGCTGCTCTATCAAACTCCTACTCTGCTCCGTGTGCCTTCGAAGTGCTAGCTTCAGGATGAGCTGTAAAACAATAGGGTGAGCTCGTATACATATTTCAGTAGGGAGGTTAAGCATCTTTAAACAGAAAACATACTAAAAGCATGCATAGTTTACAACCATTTCATAGCAAAGCACATTTACCTTTAAATCATGATCTCAAATTCATACGCATACACTCACACACACGCACACACATCATTAGTTTCGATAATTACAGCTCATACTATGTCTGCCCCAAAGGCCACGGGAGTCGTCCGACCCTCCCTAATGTGACCTCGGTAACCCCATCCACGACGGTAACCACGCCGACTCTCACGGCAGAGTGCCCGGGAACACACCCTGTATTCGCCCCAAGCCGGATCGCCCGAGAGACCTGCAAGTCTCTAGAGACTCCACACAAACCACACAAGTACGGCTCGTATATTCACACATCATTATATTTCTAAAACCAATTTCAGTTCATCACATTCACAAATCATATCCAGATCCACGAATATCCAAAATCAAACTCATATCAACACAACATTTAAACAACATTTAAATACCATGTTCACACAACACATGCATATCAAAATATACTCTTTATCAAACAGTGTCATAAACATGTTCTATTTAAAAGGCATATCAAATAACCCATAATTGCGAATAACATTTCACATACTTCAATAAAACAGTTATCAATCATGCACATTTAAATCTATCTAAAACAGTAAAATCACTTCTAGCATGGTTCTGTAAAAGAATGCATAACCCCCTACCTGAAGGAGCGCTAAGATCCAGTCCCCAAGCTGCTGGGCCACTCTTATCACCACCAAATCTTCCAATTTTAATCTCTAAACAATTATAAATAATTGAAACATTAAAATTTATTTAACTATAAGTCTAACGAAACAAACTATATCCGAATCGAATCCCAAACCCCAATTTGGATCCGTTTAAGCTATCCGAGATCCAAATCAATACCCAATTTCATCCCTAATCCGAATGAGTGACACAATAGGTAGTTTGTGTCACTGTATCAACACAGAACCTGTAACTACTGACACAGGTCTTATTCTTAACCCAGAAACCCATTTCAAGACACGACCCAAACTAGACCCATTTCCGACACAGAACTTATTTTGACACAAAACTGGTTCTTAACACGCGACACGAGGACACGACACAAACCAGTGTCGATTCATGACAACCCAAACACGAA
Source organism: Brasenia schreberi (assembly GCA_036023115.1). Lineage (NCBI taxonomy): Eukaryota > Viridiplantae > Streptophyta > Magnoliopsida > Nymphaeales > Cabombaceae > Brasenia > Brasenia schreberi. The sequence goes on along the minus strand of JAYKKT010000079.1, from coordinate 23,267,700 downwards.
ACGACACCGAAATGAGGGACATGCCCAAAAGTTTTTTTTTTCGGCATCATCATCGGTTTCCAGCGAATCACAACCGTTTTCCGACCAAATCGACGCCATTGCCTACCTACCCCACCAAAACGCTTAGTTCTACCTCAAACCTCCAATCCAAGCCCAAAACGATAATTTTCAATAAGTTTTTCATCAAAAATTAGAAAGAAAAAACAAAAATTTGAAAAATAAGTCAACTTACCGGATTCCGGCCGATTCCTCTCGTTTTCCGGCTAGTTCGAGGCTGCCCCAACTCCCTGGACAATGTAGTATGAAGGGCCCCTTTTATAGGCCCTTCATCTTACATGGTTGTTACTGCACAGCCTGTGCAGTAACGGGCGTTACTGCACTTAAGCGTTACATTCTACCCCCCTTAAAGAAATTCTGTCCTCAAAATTTAGAAAGTACCTGAACAGATATGGATACTTCTCTCGCATTTCATCCTCGAGCTCTCAAGTAGCTTCGCTCGGCAAATGATGACTCCAGTGTATTTTTACTGTCCTCAAAACTCGACGACGTAAGACTTGTTCCTTTCTATCTAAAATGGCTATGGGAACCTCTTTATAAGACAAATCTTCATGTATGTGTAGCGGCTCAACCTCAATAATATGTGAGGGGTTAGGAACATACTTTCGCAACATGGATATGTGAAATACATTATGAAGATTTATAAATTAAGTAGGGCAATGGTAATGCAATCCAATTCTACTCTGGGACCTATCCGACGAAGTATCGATACGGTCCAATAAACTTCTGGAGTGAGCTTCCTTGACTTTAATCTACTCATCCAACTCCGAATCATAGAGTGTCACACGTAGAAATACATGGTCCCTTCTTCTTCAAATCTCAAAAGCGGTCTTCGTCTTTTCTCGACATAACTCTTTTGTCGAGTTTCCTGTCTCTTGTCTTGAATCATCTTCAACTTTCTCGGTCATGTTTGTAGCTGTACAAATCTCGGGTCCACCATAGTACTTTCCAGAATCGTGGTACCAACATAACGGTGTTCTACACCTTCTCCCATATAAATGCCTCATAGGGTGCCATCCACTATGCTCGAATGAAAACTATTGTTGTATGTAAACTCATTCAATGGTAGGAAATTCATCCTAACTTCAGTTTGCTCCTAGAACATGCTCTCAACAAGTCCTCAAATGATTGAGATAGTCCACTTCAAGCTTGACCGTCTGTCTTGTGGATGGTATGACCGAACTTCAACGTAACTTTGTTCTCGAATGTACGCTTTCTTGCGAACTATTCCTAAAATCTTGATGTAAATGTCGTAGCGGATCTCCGATCCCCAGAAACTAATACTGAAGGGTGGTACCGTGAAGTCTAACACGATTTCATTGATGTACACTTGCAGGAGTCTTCTCCATTAAGTACTTATGTCTAATCAGGTAGAAAGTGCCGACTTCTGTAAGTCGATCAATCAATTACCCATATAGAATCGTGACCCTTTCAGGAGTTCTTGGTAGTCCATGTGATCAGCTACAAAATCCATTGCTATGTCATCCCATTTCCATTCGTGGAATAGGCAAAGGTTGGACAACATTCTCAGATGGTCTCCTTCGATGTTCCACTTTGAGCCTTCTAACAAATCTAAATAGGACACATACATATTCTAGTGTCATCCTTCCGTTCTGCACACCAAAACAACTTGCTTCAAGTCTTGGGTACATTCTGTTGTGGCTCCTGGGATGCATACTGTAGTCAACTTACTTCTATGGTGCTTCATCCAAAAATCGATTTCTCTAGGTTCTGTGATGTCTACATTTAGTGCACATCAAACTCTTTCCTTTAAACTTCTTCCAATTCCATTGAACATTTCCTTCAGTAGCCCATTTCCAACTTCAAGAGCTCCTTGACTTCTTGATCTTTCTTTTCAGCACTGCTTCCAAGATACCCGATTCACTCAATTGTCCTACTGCACTATTTCTACACCATCAACTGTCATTTGACCGAGATTATGTGTGATGGTAATCATCTTCATCTGTCAAGGTTCATAGAAATGACATATCCCTAAAATTCTTCTATCATGTATCCTTCCTCTTGGATCATCATAAGAAGCGGAGAAGCATAAATTGTAACGTTTACCTACTTAGGCACGCTGCACCACATTCGCCTTTATGGCGGAGTGATCATCAGAAGTCGAGAAAGTCATAGTCTCCTCGTCAAACTCGAGCCAATGCCTTTGTCTCATGTTCAACTCCTTTCGATCAAAAAATACTTCAAACTTTTATGATCACTAAAAACAGTTGAACGTTGCCCCAATATGCCAGAAAATGTCTCCAATACCTTCAATGCCAAACACTACTCGTCGCTTAACTCCAAATCACGAGTGATGGATAATTCTCTCATGCACTATGGCTCAACCTGCCTGCGATGCACTTAAAGCGCTAATAACTCTTCCATGTTCATGCATAAAGTCACAATCCCAAGCCCTTGCTATTGAAGCATCATAATACACTTTGAAAGTTCATTCATTTGGATCGGGTAGAACTAACACCGGTGAAGTAGTCACTGACCTTGACTCTTTTGACTCCAAAACTTTCGGTCACATGCATCCGTCCACTCAAAAGCTTGATTCTTTCTTGTAATTGAGTCAGAGGGTCGCAATCTTAGAAAATCCCTCAATGAACCTTGCGATAGTATCCCGCTTAATCCGATGAAACTTCTGATCATTGGCGGACGTCTCTTCGGTCTTTCCCATTCAACAACTATGCTCCACCTTGATGCATCCTTCAATTCCTTCCTTCCGATATCACATATGTCCAAAAATTGACTTCGCTCCAACCAAAACTTCACATTTTAGACAACTTGGCATACAACTCTATTCTCCTTCTCCTTGATAAATGCGAGAACCGATACGAGGTGCTCGGCATGAGTCCTCTTATTTCTTGAGAGTAGATCAAAATGTCATCGATGAAGAACAACAACAAATCTTATCCAAGTAAGTGAATGAAAGAATTCATGTTCATTTAAGTCCATAAATGATGGCGTGCATTAGTCACGCACCAAATGACATCACTTGATATTCGTAATGCCGCACGCGTACAAAACGCATGTCTTGGAATATCTCTCCACGCCACTCGTATCCGGTGATAACTGATCGTAAGCAATCAATCTTGGAAAATATTGCCGGCTTGCTCCCGCAGGTGATCCATCAGAGATCATCGATCATCTCGGAAGTGGATATTTATTCTTGTCGTTAATCTTGTTCAGGCGCGCGATAGTCACACACACGGGACGAAGATGTGCCATCCTTTTTCTTTACCAACTACTGACACGGTGCTCCCCAGTGGTGATACACTTGGTCTCACAATCAGCTTTTTTCAATAAGTTCCTCCAACTCAGCGTTTCTTAAGCTCGCTCCAACTCTACAATGGTGACATCCTCGTAAGGCACCATAGATATGAGTCTGACACCGCATACTCGCAAATCAATAGAAAACTCAATTTCTCTTTACAGCCGGTAGTCTGATGCATATCTTCGGGGAAATACCTCGGTGAAATTCATTCACTAACAAAAATATCCTTCAAAACGTCTCTACATTGAACCTCCAAAGAAGACATCAACAAGTACCTTTTGATCTCCTTCCTTCAAACAAGCTTCCCACTTGAGTACCGTTAAAGAATCTAGAATCCTACCGATAAGAGTCTATCGTATGGTTAAGATAACCAATCCATACCCAAAACTACATCGTAGTTCGAAATCTCCAACAAAACCAAGTCGCCTCTCAAGTCATGACCACCAACCAATACAGAAAAATCTCGCAAAATCCGATGTGGCACAATAACATCTCCATTAGGGAAACATACAGAGAATCCATCTAATGGTTTCGGGTCTAAACCCGTACGACTTACAAAAGTAGGTGAAACAAAGCAATGCGTTGCACCAGAGTCAAATAAAACACGCGCAAACCACAAACTGATAAAGTACTAATAACCAAATGAGAGGTACCTGACTCATGGCCCTCTACAGCATAAACGCGGCCCTGGTTAATTACTTGAGGGTGAGGCAATCGAGGTGGTCCTTGTTGACGAACAGGTACCGGAGGACGAGGAGGCCCCATAGTGCTTCCCTGAACTGAAGAAGAAGTAAAATACGTAGCCCGTAGACAATCAACCTTACGATGACCGAACTCTTTACATATGAAACAACGACCTCTCATGTCTTCTTTCTGTACACTGCTAAATGTCTGAGTCTGAACTAGCTTAAAGTTCTTCTCTGAAGGACATTCTCTAGCTCTATGACCCGTGCCTCTACAGTTATAACATGTGATCTCTCGATTTTGTTGGTTGTTTTGCTCACGTAAAGGCCCACTTCTCGCCTGAGTCTGACTACCCCTATTTGTCCACTGATGAGCTTGGGTTGATTTACTCTTCTTCGTGCTTTCATGTGAGTTGCCAAAAGTTGGTTCTGCTGGCCTCTTCTTACCCTTATAATGCAATATATCTGTCTCTACATGAGTAGCAGCAGCTTGTAATTCATCAATATCTGTATATATCTTTCCTCTCAGTGACTTACGGATCGGATCAGAAAGTCCCCAGAAATATTTATTTGCTCGTGCCTCAGGAATTACCATACCCGGGTCAAACTGTGACAACCTTAGGAATTGGTTGGTATATTCTCTCACTGATAAATTATCCTGCTGTAGTTGATTAAATTCAAGTTGTAAACGCATCCGATCATTGTGAGAAAAGAAATGATTGAAAAATGGCTTCTTAAATGCCTCCCAAGTCCACGGAGTGCTACGAGTCCCTTTCTGTGCTCTCCACCACTGTTTTGCATTTCCTTCGAAAAGATTCGACGCCAACTGCACCCTCCTCTTCTCGTCGGTAGGAGCCAATATGTCGAAAGCGTTTTCCAGTTTGTCAATCCATTCATAGGGTTCTAATGGGTCTGTAATTACTCCTTTGAACTCCTTACAACCGTTCTTTGTCAAGTATTGAATGGTTACAGTGGATTATCTCGAAATGTGTTGCAATAAGTTGATCATCTGACCAAGTAATATTGTTGCATCTTAACCACCTTGCACAAGAGGAATATGTGGTGGCTCTATAGGTCATTGAGGTGTACCGGATGAAACCTCCACTGCTACAGCAGATCCGTACGATGGCATTTCCTCGTTATCATCACTCATAACGCTTGAAGTTAAGTTAAGATCCAATCCTCGTGGGTCCTACACATAAATAAAGCATTATATTTCAACGATTAACTCGCTATTAAATATACTTTAACAACCTTTGGCTCTGATACCAAGTTGTCACACCCGCACGGGTCGCGACCACGACCCGGCCCGAGCCGATGCCACGTGGCCACTTCTCGCATGGGCGTGATGGTGAGTATTAAACAAATACAATACTAATTTAATTCAAACTCAAGAAATATCTAACTGAAATAAATATTCATATCGAAGTTCTAAACAACACGTCCAAAATGGTGCGGGGCTCACCTAACAATAACCCCGAATAAAAGACTTTCTAAATTATTCAACACTTATCATACCATCTAAAATAAAAATGCTGCTCTATCAAACTCCTACTCTGCTCCGTGTGCCTTCGAAGTGCTAGCTTCAGGATGAGCTGTAAAACAATAGGGTGAGCTCCTATACATATTTCAGTAAGGAGGTTAAGCATCTTTAAACAGAAAACATACTAAAAGCATGCATAGTTCACAACCATTTCATAGCAAAGCACATTTACCTTCAAATCATGATCTCAAATTCATACGCATACACTCACACACACGCACACACATCATTAGTTCCGATAATTACAGCCCATACTGTGTCTGCCCCAAAGGCCACGGGAGTCGTCCGACCCTCCCTAATGTGACCTCGGTAACCCCATCCACGACGGTAACCATGCTGACTCTCACGGCAGAGTGCCCGAGAACACACCCTTTATTCGCCCCAAGCCGGATCGCCCGAGGGACCTGCAAGTCTCTAGGGACCCCACACAAACCACACAAGTACGGCTCGTATATTCACACATCATTATATTTCTAAAACCAATTACAGTTCATCACATTCACAAATCATATCCAGATCCACGAATATCCAAAATCAAACTCATATCCACACAACATTTAAACAACATTTAAATACCATGTTCACACAATACATGCATATCAAAACATGCTCTTTATCAAACAGTGTCATAAACATGTTCTATTTAAAAGGCATATCAAATAACCCATAATTGCGAATAACATTTCACAAACTTCAATAAAACAGTTATCAATCATGCACATTTAAATCTATCTAAAACAGTAAAATCACTTCTAGCATGGTTCTGTAAAAGAATGCATAACCCCCTACCTGAAGGAGCGCTAAGATCCAGTCCCCAAGCTGCTGGGCCACTCTTATCACCACCAAATCTTCCAATTTTAATCTCTAAACAATTACAAATAATTGAAACATTAAAATTTATTTAACTATAAGTCTAACGAAACAAACTATATCCGAATCGAATCCCAAACCCCAATTTGAATCCGTTTAAGTTATCCGAGATCCAAATCGATACCCAATTTCATCCCTAATCTGAATGAGTGACACAATAGGTAGTTTGTGTCACTGTGTCAACACAGAACCTGTAACTACTGACAAAGGTCTTATTCTTAACCCAGAAACCCATTTCAAGACACGACCTAAACTAGACCCATTTCCGACACAGAACTTATTTTGACACAAAACTGGTTCTTAATACGCGACACGAGGACACGACACGAACCAGTGTCGATTCATGACAACCCAGACACGACACGACACGGAAACGAGGGACATGCCCAAAAGTTTTTTTTTTCGGCATCATCATCGGTTTCCGGCGAATCACAACCGTTTTCCAGCCAAATCGACGCCATTGCCTACCTACCCTACCAAAACCCTTAATTCTACCTCAAACCTCCAATCCAAGCCCAAAACGATGATTTTCAATAAGTTTTTCATCAAAAATTAGAAAGAAAAAACAAAAATCTGAAAAATAAGTAAACTTACCGGATTCCGACCGATTCCTCTCGTTTTCCGACAGGTTCGAGGCTGCCCCAACTCCCTGGACAATGTAGTATGAAGGGCCCCTTTTATAGGCCCTTCATCTTACATGGCTGTTACTGCACAGCCTGTGCAGTAACGGGCGTTACTGCACTTAAGCGTTACAGATGATGTGAACTAGCTTGTGATTTTCTAATAGTTGTATCTTATATCAGGTACAAACACTTGGGACCGTTTTGAGTTGCGAGTCCACCAGAGGGTCATTGACCTTGTGAGTTCATCTGAGGTTGTAAAGCAGATTACATCAATCACCATTGAACCTGGTGTAGAGGTTGAAGTAACCATTGCAGATCCATGATTAACTCGTCTTTATGCCTTTCTCACCTTCTATGAGCTTAGTTGAGAATGTACCAAAGGCTTCTGAAGAGAGTCGTTTTGGGGTTTTGCCATGTCCTGTTTGTTTTGCTACTGGGTTTGACCTTTCTGTTGGAAATTGTGGATTAGGAGATTATAGTCAAGGATTTGGTTGTTGCAGTCTTTGGGTAGGTATATTTAACTCGGCTCTAGCATAATTGTTACTTTTGAGTAGCTGAATTAAGATTTACTTTTTGCTTATGTGGTGGTATCTTTAGTTCAGTTGAATCAAACTTGAAATCTTAGCTTGCTGTGAAACTTATAGTAAAAATTGGCTGCATTAGCATCAACGGGAAATGAATCTGTTCTCCTCAAATTGTGTTTTTATGAGAACTTGCAGTGTGTATGGACAGGAATTCCTTGCTTTTGAGATTTCATATACTTGCTGCATGCATAACCTGTCCAAGTCAACCAACTTGAGTATTACGTGATTGCACCTCATGAACTGTAATATTTGTGAGTGCAGTAGTTTTGAAGAGTTAACAACATCGGCAGGGCCGAAAAGGGAATGAGCTGCTCGTGGATCAGCTCGGCATATGTACGTGCACTGTATGCTACATTAGCGAGTATTCTGGTTCATTGGGCTTGGGATGCACCTTGAGAAAACAAAAGATTCATTGTCAAAGTGGAACTTCTATGAAAAGATTAACTTCACTAAAATGCCAAAAACTGTGTTAGATCATTCTGCAACTGTAGTTATATAACAGAAAGAATGTCTCTTCAACTCAACCCGTGTTTGGCTTGCTTAGATCAGACTCCATGCAAGCCTATGCTTTTGTCTGGGCGAACTTCTGAGCTTCTCCTCGGCGGGGCTTATGTATGCCCTAGAGATGGGGTGCTACATTCTTGTCTGCACGAAATCTACTTAATAAGTTGGAGTTGCAAAATCCTGGCACAGTTGTGTTCTGTGGCCAGGTTTTGTTTTATTAAATGCTCAACCTCGAAACAAGCCAGTATAATTTCTTTCAGTTTGCGGGTACCAACCATTATAAGTCATAAAACTTCATCAAACCAAACCATTAATGTATAGGGATTGGTCCAGCTCTAATGCTCTGATTACAACTTCCAAACCATCTTAATTGAGACAATACAATGCCTCTTGCAAGTATTTACAGACGAAATCACAAAGAAAGAGAACCGAAACCACTGGTTTGGATCACTATGATCGGTTCAAAGGTTCCTTGATCGGAGGTGCAGTTGCCATCATCGTTTGTCTACCAAAAAAGAGACTAAAACATGAGTGATTTGCTTCAAAAAGAGGTTACTTTAAGCCGTGCAAATGGTAAGGATGTGAACAACGTTAGCAGAAAATATCAGGATCAGCCTACTCAACAAATCATCGGAAAACTGATCTGTTTCTCACTTCGTTCCGTCAAAAAAGAAAAATGATTTCGTTAATTTTCGTGGTTGTTTTTCGCTTTCTGATCCAATTTGACCGATTGGTTCAGTGCGTGAACCATTTTGAAACAGGTTGCTATCCGAAAACTGAATTCGGCATAGTGCCTGACCTAGCCTTAGTGCAAGACTTTGTAGCTGGAGCAAGCAAGACCTGCCTTGAGGACTATCGATGCACAATGCTGGATAGCAAACTTCTTGTAGCCTCTCTACCCAATATTGGTAATTATCTCGGTAAGATGTCGACCAATTATTTTTTCTTTTGAGAGAGAGATTTCTTGATCAGAAAAAGTTCACTCTTTTAGAGAGTGATGTTGAATCTCATGCACTTTAAGTCACATAATTTAGCTTCACTATTCCCTATTCCTTTTCCTTCCTGTCAAATCCAAGGAAAATACAGTTTTTTTAACAGCGTAGTCAAGTGGTCGTGAATTCACGGCAACCTTCACTGGAAGCCCCTACAAATAACTAGCCAATCATTTATAGAACATGATATGCTTGTGCCACTTTATCACATCACAACTGTATGTACTTACCAGTGAGAATGCATCTCTCTCTCTCACACACACACACATATTGCTAGTCCTTTTCTGGCGAAAATTCATCTTAGCAGTGAATTTTCGATATGACAGTTTGCTAATGTCCATCAAGAATTGGCACAGAGCAAGGGCTTCTTCCAAATACGTGCCCTGTTTATGGTCTATTCCTAAACAAAACTACATTGTTTGGATTGCCAAACACATCCAACTTTTTCTTAAGTTGGACAAATACCCTTCACTTGTTTGTTACTAGAGTTTGCAGCTAACTACAGTATTCTTATTGTACATAAATCAATCTTTCTCTGACTGAAAAAATACAGAAAAGGCAGGTGCCAGTTTTGGTGCCAGAGTTCTGTAAGGATAAACATTTGATAGCAGAGGAAAAGCTAAAAGTTGATAAAATTAAAGCAGCTATCAGTTTCATCCACTGCATAAGATCTCATCAAAGGCTCTGTTTTGATGGTCACTGACCCTTCAAGTGCAACTGTTGGAGTTTTTAAGTCGCCAGGTGGAGCACAATTGAGCTCATTCACGAGGTAGCTCAAGCTCGAAAAAGAAAAGTCTCATAAGCGGAGTTCTAGTTGCTTGAATAGAGCCCGAACCAATCTCGAGCTTTGAAATCATACCTTGATTGAGCTCAAATTTCAACTGAGCATTTCCTAAAATGAGCCAAGTAGAGCTTTGAATGTACTGACTTGGCTCGGTCATGGACTAAACCATCAAAGACCAGAATTCCTATTTTTTTTTGTTTAATCTTGGATAGAAGGAAGTTCAGCAGCATACAAAGAAGTCGATTGATTCGAGTTAATATGCTCTACAAACTTAATTTAAACGAACATGCCATGCAAAATGCCATATACCAATGATAGCTGAGTACGTAGAATTAGGTATGTGCTTTAGAAATTCATAATGCATTTTCTCCTCGAGGTCCGCCTTGCAATCATCCATCCAAACTCCTAGCTGATCATGTGCTTTTGTTTTTACTTGGTTGGCTTGATTGTTGTTGTTATTGTTATTATTATTATTATACTTTGTCTCCTATCAAACTGTAGATTGGCCAAGCACATGATTGACACGACCACGTGATTGCTGATAGAATGAGTACTGGCCGTTCCAAGAGTACTTTAATACTACCATCGATCAACAGTGTGATAAGAACCTTAAATATCAAGAAATTCGTAGGAAAAATCTATCAGAAAATGCTTAATTTTTCTAAAGATCCCTAAAACTTTGGGAAAACAGAAAATTAAACATAAAAATCATGAGAATTAACCAACCTTCTAATAAATCTTATTAATCTTTCATGAGTTGCATGCTAACATCCACTTGACAATTTGGGTATTCATATCATAACGTTTAAATAAAGCTCTTAGCCTCCTGCAATTTTTCTGTCATTTTGTCCGTCCTTTTTATCTTTAACAATTGAAACTGGCAGCTCCACATATCCAAGTTAGGCACAACGTTTTAAGGGTTTTGGGAACCAATCAGGTTCGAGAGGTCTTCACATATAACAGGCTGATTTGCATCATTTGCAGTCATTGTTCTGATCTTTACATCTTTCTCGATGATTTTTGGTGGTGATGCGTTCTACAGATTCTTAATAGTTAATTTAAGCCAACCATAAGTTTCTGTCATGGCATCGATGTTCATTAACTGGAGAATTTGTGGGTCACAATTTTTCTGAAACTTGTCAGAACCTAGGGTCTTAAAAGCACAGATTCAAATGACGGGCTTTAATTTAATTTAAACCCGTACATGATAATAGTTTCTAATTCAAGTCAATTAAGCTCATCCCTGTCATTGTTTCTGCTTCTGCATGGGTGTGTGTTTGCGTGAGCGGCCATGTGCGTGTGCGTGGGACAAATGAGAAGGCACTGACACCTTGTGCTTCCAAAGCAGAACATGTAGGAATCTCTACTTCCAAAAGAGTTTTGGTGATCTGAATTATTAGATATGATTGCCATGGATCATTTGTTAAAATAAAACGAATTACTTTAACTATCTTATAGAAACTGAATCTATTAAATACCCAAAATCATTAACAATATTAATCAGTGTTTTCTCCTCTTTTAAATACATTTGAATATAAGAAAAACACCTAATTTAATTCATGAATTCTTCATAGGGTATATTGATCTAGATGCATTAATAAGCTTAATTCAAGAAAAACAGATAAAAGAAGCAGTTCTCTCTCTCTCTCTCTCAATCTCACACACACATACACACGGACGCATGCACGCACGCACGCGTATGTGCATGTAAAAATTGACAGGAAAAACTAAGAAGATGAGAGTTTGCGCCTTGGCCGTGTGGGGTTGAAAACTATGCATTGGATCCAACAGTCTTATGAGGGCACCATACCCAATCACTCCCAATAAATAGTGGGAGCTATCCATTCGTGCAAAGAAATTTTTAAATACGTGGATTGAACTTCTCCAAAAACCATTGGAGAAGCTCAATTTAAAAACTCTGTTATTAGTTGTTTCTAGATACCCCAATCAGCACCACTGGAGAAGCTCTGGCATTAGTTGTTTCTAGATCATTTAAAAAGAATACTACATTCCAATTCCATTTGCAATCGCACCCAGATAGATTGACCATTATATATATATATATATATATATATATATATATATATATATATATATATATATATATATATATATATATATATATATATATACATATACACACACACACACGCACACGCACACGTACACACACCCCTGATTAATTGTTTTATTTTGACTTCTAATAAAACTGTAGATATCAAAGCTACAACTTGTAAACAGGGATGATAATGGCATGATTTCTTAAAGAAAAGCGTCAACACTAAATCCAAGGTCTCCAACAGTCGAAGCATATGGAATTGAACGGCACGGAATTCACCAACAAATCTTCATGATCATCCGGGACATGGTCTCTTCTCCAACCAAGATGTTTGAGTTGACCATGCATCTGCGTATCAACTTGCAAGCTATTCTTCATCTGTATGTGCGGCCTCGCAAATTGATCTCAAACGGTCGCTATCATCAAGCTTGCACATATGGATTTAGCCAAGTTAATGGATGGTAGTTTCCCCAAAGCTAGTTAATTAAAGAGTGAAACTATTACTGAATTCAGTAGGGTTCACGCCTGGGGAGAGAATTTGTTGTTTCAAACAGTATAAAGTTCAATCTCGAAAATCCATTGATTGAAGGTTAAATATTTCAATCTTATTTTACGTTGTATTAGTATCTAACATGAAATATGCAACAAAAATACTTCTTATTACTTGAAGAGCTTACACAAGTTGAGGGCAGCCACAGATTCATGTTCATATTTATTGAACCTATTTTGCGGGTTTGAGCTGACACTTGACGAGCCAAACACAGGGCCCACGGGCTTTGGATAAACTGGGACCGGCAGTTCCAAACACCATGCTATGGTTTTACCTAAAACCTCATTCTGAATCAATTCCAGTTCTGGGTTGGTTCTAGGTCCAATTTTGGTTTCACTATGGTTCTGGTTTCATTTGAAAAACCTATGAAAGTTGAAACCTTAACCAAAATATGGTTTGGAACCACCGGTTTTGAACCGCCAATTCCGATTCCCAAGGCGATTCAGGACTCGAACCGGCCACCTCTCACAATTGGATAGCATTTCTTTGTACGTGCATTTCGTGCCTCGTGAGGCAAAGGCTAGCTGTGATCTGTAAGGTGGTCGTCGTACACGACGTAGGCACGTCAGGCCATTTTCTACATGCAATAAACAAAAAAGGTGGAAAAGAAGGAGGCTCTCGACGAGGGAGGGTGGCTAAAAGCCTAAAAGAATATGGAAAACAATGGATTGATTACATAAAGCAACGAAAATCCGTGTTTGACTAAAAACTTACTATAGCCGGAGCTTGGGAAACAGGCTTCTTCTACCAATCCCAAGCACAGAGAGAAACAATATATATATATATATTGTTTCTCTCTGTGCTCGGGTTAGGCGCATAGTTCTAAGCCCTCCAATGGTCAATCTTCAACCTTGCCAGAGGAATGCACATGCCCTCCCTGACGGGGTCATTACTTTCTTTATGCACTCCATCTGCACCTGCCTACCTCACCACTTGTTGACTTTATATCATTACCTGGTGTTCTCTCTCTCTCACACACATACAGAACAAATTGACCTCACTTTAGGTAAAGAAACTCGTTCTCTACTTCAAATGGTTTTAGTAAATAAACGAACCTTTCATTGTGATCTGATCTATGTAAGGCATAAACATAAACGATGCCTGAAAAGTATATATAGCACTTTTAATAGCTGAATATTGGTTTACTTTAAGCTATCTTCATACAAGATGGATGTATGAAATAATGATACTGCGGTGACAGAAAGGATAATCTAGGAGCCAAATCACAGCTCTGGGTTGGACTGCAGAGGGGCAGCAGAAGAGTATATTATTGTGGTTAGGTGTGGTCGATCTACCATGCAAGGAGGGAATAAGCAGTCAGCTAATGTGCAGATATTAATGGGGCTGATGATTATAGTTTCAGAGTGACCATAAATGAGGCGAAGTTGTAGAGGGCAAAAAGAAGGTCCTTTCCCCGAAGTCAGCCAACGTTGCAGATTCGCCGAACCTCACCACAGGATTCTTGCAGGCAAGCATGCGGCCTCAGCAGATCTCAAACATAAATCCACGCAAAATCTCAAGAAATCAAGGTTTGTCGCTTTTCCAAACGATTATGCTAATGGTTTATCTGTATAGTCACCATAAAATATATAACTATCTAATGAAAATATCACAGTGAGGGAGGGAGAACATATAATGCTGCTAAAATTTCTTCATGCCAATCTATAAAAGAATATGTGACAAAATAATGGACAAAACGAATACAGAAAGCTTGGGATTTCGAACTTCCTCTGTATTTTCTCTTTTCCACTACCACTGCCAGAAGATTTCAACAAGATGTGAGCAGCCTGCGTCAAAAAACACACAACACACTCAGCTACGTTATGTGTATATATATATATATATATATATATAGAGAGAGAGAGAGAGAGAGAGAGAGACGAATTAATGATGTAATTAAGAAGCGGACACGTAAAGTAATGCAGAGTGATAAGGAACCCCTGAACGAATAAAAAATGTCCTTGTTTTCTGCACCAAGCAATCCCCAAGTCCGTCGTCACAAACAACCGCTCTGAAACATCACAAACTTTCGTAGTGTGACAACAAATCAATGACTAACAGCTGGCTTACGCTTCTTGTTGACTAATAGCTTCCTTAATTGTGTACAATTCCACGGCGATTTGTACTGTTCCTTAATGAACGTTAATATTGATTGCGTGCAAATATCCCAATATAGACACCAAAAGAGAGAAGAAAGAGATAACTGTGCAGGGAAAGATGGCAGAGTTTCTTCCAACTCAACAATCTATACAAGAAAAGAAACAAGCACCAAAGGTTCCCAATTAATCAAACGCCCAGGGCAAGATGAACTAAGAACAGGCAAACCGAACGATACGAGAAACTCTCCTCTTCTAGTCTTAAATGTGGAATACCGTAGGTTGATGTCTGATTGATGGGGTGCGGGTGTTCGGATGCATGTGAGGAGCAGGAATGCCTTCAGTTCGCATTTTGCCTAGAGATAACCAACATGAATCTTTTCGTGTATATGGAGATGTAGACGCCGTCGAGGTTAAGCCGACTGTTTACTTCACATTTAGTGAAAATCAGCAGCAAATTGGAAGCATCATTCCGATCGCTATCCGGCTTGTCTAGGACCCCCATTTGATGTTTCTAAAGAATCAAGAACAAAGAAACAGCAGATTGATTTCTAGAGCCAGACAAGTTTCCCCTCTCAAATAATCCAAAAACTCAGAATTTCCCTCTAATCACCCACAAACCACAGTATGATAGGGAGAGGGATCATAGATTGCTTCCTTACCTAGAAAAAAATGGAGAATGAGACCAATTCTGGTGATCTTCCCCGTGGACGACAAGGGGTATAATTTACGATGAAAGACCAGCAGGGGCACCGGCACCAGCAGCACTACTACTACTGCAAGGTTTCCTCTCATCCCCACCTCCTAACCCTTGTGGTTGCTGCTGCTGCCGTTGATTATGTGCCTGGAGAGGGCTTATGAAGCCTAATGTCGACGGTGGTGGCGGGGATCCGACCGTCAAACCAAACGTACTGAAACCTAATCCCCCAGTACCGCCACTAGCGGAGCCAGCTGCACCCACCCCTTGATCATATGCTGCACCCCCGAACCTTCCGAGATCGCCATGATCGTAATTTCTCAGAGTCTCATGCTGATCTCTCGCTGCGAACGCTGCGACAACTGCCATCTGCTGTGAATCCATTAGCTGCTGCTGCTCTCTATAGAGCTGCTCCCTTGACGGCACGCCGGGAGCCATTCCCACTCCAATTCCGGCGGTGATAGAGGCTTGATGTTGCTGGCGATGTTGCTGATATTGCTGCTGTTGAGCAGCCATGGCGGCGGCCTGGAGGAACGAAGCCGGTAACGGACCTGGGATGCCGGCGGCTGCCATGTAGCGGGAGAGTTCGTTACGGGCTACCTGTAGGTCGCTCTGGAGCTGTTTTAGTTGGTGTTGAAGGAGGGAGATGACACCCACGCAGCCATAGACGGGATCACTAAGGCGTGCATCGGCCTCGTAGGCGAGGGAGTTGACGGCATCCTCCCGCCGGCTCGGTGGGAGCTCGTTCAGGAGCTTGCTCACGTTGCTCGCACCGAATACCTTGTGCACGTTGGCGAACTTCTGCGGGCTGTCCGGGGGGAAGTAAGGGGCAAACACGCACTCAGGCGTGCACTTCCGCCGGAGGAACTTGCACGCCGCACAGGGGGAATTTGAGGATGACGCCATTTATCTGTGTCCCCACCAGCAAAAGATGAGAGAGAGAGAGAGAGAAAGAGATTCACAAGCTGACTATTTCACCATTTTTTTCAGAGCCAACTTTTCGTTTATTGTCATCTCTGAGCTGGAAAAGTTAGGTTTAGAACCCATCCGGACCCCTCTCTCTCACACACATTAAATTTCTATAACTATTAGCTTGTTGATTATGGTATCATCATCCATTGCACACGTACAAAACCTTTTTCTCAAGATCATCAGCGAAAATCTGCTAGACCTCCGAAATTATAAGAATAAAACTTTAAAAAAGATCTGTTGCACGAAGAACATCAATAGAAGAAGAAAAGATCGAACTCTCAACCTAAAACATTACAACGTTAAAAGCCTATCGAATGAAGAACGGAAATCAGGTTTCAACAAGATCATATGAAGGCAAAATTGATAAAAAAAAAACAAAAGGAAAGACGGATCAGATTCCAGAAGATGTGATCGAATAAATATACTGACCCCATAAATATACTTACATCTTAAAACGTCGAAAATGAGGTAAGGGAGCAAATCTCTTACAAGGTATGCCTCATCTCCTTCCTTCTCGTAATATATCAATTATGGTGATTCTCCAGCTCGCACAAAGATCTTCAAATGATGGCTTCCTCTCTCGGTTTTGGATCTGAGAAAGGAAAAACAAGGGCACGATGGAAAGGTGGCAAGAGAGAGAGAGGGGGGAGGAGGGGCATCGGTCTTGGTCTGAGATATAGTTTAGAGAGAGAGAGAGATCTTGCCGCTTTTCATGGGATTTTTTAGTTCCCAAGTGATCACGATTTATTATTCAGAAGCCTATTAAATGAAAATTAAAAAAGTGGGTCCCACGAGTTGCACTTCCCGAAGTCCCTACTCGTGGCCCTACCAGTCAAACCAGATCGAGTCCTACACTCATGGCTTCTAGTAAACTCATCCAAGGGTGGACTACGGCTCTCAACTCTTGGATTCACCATGTTACAAGCTGTTTCAATAAAATCAAATCATGCTGATGGATTAAAAACATGGTTTAAGTTGATGATCGTCGATCAATTCTCAAATTGTTTAGTTTAGTTATACAACATCTAATTAGTATATATGATCGATTCATGCTGATGAATTTGATTGAAACGGGTTGCAATTGAGTAAAGCCAAGGAATTCGTTCAAAAGGTCTCAAAGTGAAGGGCTTTTCAAGTTCAACGAGCCTAATAATGAATGAATCCATTGCTTGATTCGGGCATATTTGAGCGCTACGTCATAAAACCAAAAGCCCGATCTCTCTTTCGGTTGGATACATGGTCGACATCAAAATGCTCGTAGCGTCAAATCGTCAACTGCAAGTGAAGGAAGCTCGGGGTGGGCGTGACGCTTGGAACTCCATGCACCGGACCCCACTAATCCCCTACTGCCCCTCAGATGGTGGCCCCCTTCCCTTAGGGGGACAGAACAGAGGGAAGGTTGGCCTCCTCAAACCCTCTATGTGTGTGTGGACCGTGCCATTAATGTAGCTTCTTGCTCGTAGTATGATTGTTAGGGTTCCTCCATTTTTACTACATTCTCCTAGTTTGTTTGTACAGTTTCAAGTCTGAGCATTGTGAGATCTCTCGGCATCTTCAATATATGGATACAATTTGACATAAATATTGTTGGATGAAACATTAAAAGATTGCACTCGGGGCGTTAGTCACCTTGCAGGGCTCTCAACTTTCATATTGTCGATCGCAAGTTCGATTCCGAAGGTGTGCACACCCGGGTTCGGCCTCCCTTTGTTAAAAAACAAAATATTAATAAAAGATTACAGAAGGAAGTATTTGAAAGATAATTACTAAGAGTGGTTCTTCAATGTCGACCACTGTTTGATAAGCATGCCAACAATTAGTTCAAGTGATTGGGAGTAATTACAGACTAAAGGTGATATTTTGAGTGTCAACAAAGTTGGCAAGTCAATAGGCTTTGCTGCGAGCAAACACAAGCAAACAATCTATTAACTTTTGGTAGTCTATGCTAGCTTGCTTGTGTCTACATGTTTATAGTACTTTCTTTGAGAGCACAGGGACGAAGTGATCTGGGAGGTCATTCTTCTCTCACTAAAACACACCAGGTTATGTAATTGCATGCTATATATGCCGAGATGATCGATCCAAGGTCGAAGATCCACAAATCCTTTGTAAGCACTTCGCGGATGCGCACAACCTTTTATTACGAACATGCACCGAATTGTCCGGCCGGAGATGTCTTTGAGATCTACCTCTTTATCTAATTATTAGCAGGGTATGGTTGGCCGGAGCCACTGGTGGATCTAGAAACTTGTTTCGGGTGGGCCGGACTTTATACTCAGGTGGGACAGGCTTTAAAAATTTATATATTTTTTAAAAATCTTAATACGTAATTGAAAATTTTCAGAATTTCGAGTGAAGCGGTTGTCCCCACCCCGGATCCGCCACTGGCTGGAGCCAGGACAAGGATTGGCAGGCTTTTGAGCAAAAATATACCCTGGTGTGGCGTTATATTTGAAGGCTTACACAAACGAAAAATATGCCCTGGTGTGATCACCAAGACGATTCTAATCCGTTTGTTTCTCTTTTTTCTCATTTGCCACTAAGTTAGGCATACCCCTACGTCCTAGCAGGTGCGCAGAATAATAATTGGAACTTGGAATTAACCTTTTATCAGGGTGTCCAAACTTGCCACTGTTACACCATGAATTTTGTACGCAATCGTATTGACTTCTACACCTACCATTGGTTAGATCATAAGTTAGGTGACAAGTTCGACATCTAAATAGCCTAAGAGATGCTACTCAAGGTAAGAGGTCAACTCAAAAGCTTTCTAACTGGAGAATGTTACAAGCTTAATCCAAGACCTGCATGTGCTTCGCATCAGTGTATGTCTCATAGAGAGAGAGAGAGAGAGAGCAAGGAAGTCCTAAATGAATGTTTTCAGTACATAATCTTGTATAAGCACTTCCATCGTACATATTTGATGTAAACTACAAAAAGTATAAATTTAAAACAAAAGTACCATTATACTTTTCATCAAATCTCCACCATTGATCTCAAATATCAAATAGAGATCAATAGTGAAAGTGTTTATGAAAGATTATGTACCAAAAAAAGATATTATGTATTTAGAACTTCTCTCTATGTATATATATGTGTGTGTGTGTGAAACCTGATCTTATCCATTTTTTATATGTTCACTTATCAGTATTCATTGTTTTTTAGTGACATAAGTGCAATTTAAATTTTTTAAAAGGTTTTTGAAACAGATGGATATCATTATACTCATAACCGTGAAAAGCAATAGCGTGATATGAAGAATATCCAATATTTCTCTCTCTCTCTCTCTCTTCTCTCTCTCTCTCTCTCTCTATATATATATATATATATATATATATATATATATATATATATAAAGTGATAGAGCCGAAGTCTATGGTTAACTCAAAAAAGCCAATGAAGAAGAGCTAAACTTGGTGGGTTCTGATGTGGACGTGACCCATTCATGGATTTTCTTTTTTGGGGTTACAGTGGAAGGCCGAAACCTAAACACACAAATGCATTCGACTAATGCGAGTGGGTTAGAGAGCCCTACGGATGAGCTAAATTGGAGTCCCAATAGTTTGCGTATTTAATATCAAGAATCCTAAGACAGGTTAAATCCAGAGGAGAAATAAGATCAAAGATGCCTCTTAAATTTTTTCTTTTGGTTGCAATAAGAGATCGAAGCCTCGCACCCACACATGCACTCTCTGGGAGTCGAACTCCTCACCAGCAGTAATGGTGCTAGAGCGTCCTGCTGTTGAGCTGACGCTCTGGGTGGAAGACCCCTCTTACATTTGGAGAGACGATACAAATAAATTAATAGAGCTTTGGAATCTTCAATTAAATTAGTGGTTGCATTAGATCATGAAATTGCATTTTTTGAAATTCTAATATAATTAAATTGCTTATATCACCCAAATTGCAAACCAGGTATTGGAAGGAGACCTCCCCTTAATTTGAGGTCATCTCCTTTAAACTTCACATCTAACTTATCTCTTTCTCTTAACATATTTAATCTCTATTTTTTAGTTATTTTTATCAATATCTCCTAACCTCTCTTTGTCCTCAACAAGCAGCAACGGCAATAGCTGGATCCCCTATCTTTTAAAGCATTGCATCCCCAAAACGTTAAGTTATCAATTTAGAGCCCTTTCTTTCAAGTCGCACCAAGACGATCAAAGGAAGTATGTTGTTTAGCCTCTTATTTTCCAAGAATTCAAGAAAAACAAGAACAATTATTGGAACATATTCAAGAAAAGTGCTCCAAGATAGGTGACTGCATTTTTAGGTTATTTGAAACTATAAGCGTGATAAGGTGAAGTTAGCTAAATGAAGCCCTGAGAGAAGGCAATTTTGAGCCAGAGTGCGATCAGGTCGCTCGGGTTAGGTCCCGAACTCGAGCTCACTTCACCCATTTCTGAGAATAGCTTGGATTAGATCTATTTTGAAAACCCACAAAAATTTTAAAAATATTGAAAATTATGAAGTATTGCGAAAGAAGCTCTATATCTCTACTTTACTTGGGTTGAACTACTAAGAGCAAATTCAGACAACAGATTCATATTAAAAATCCTTGTTCAATGTAGAATGCAAAAAAATTTTAAAAAAAAGCCTCTTAAATAAAACTCAATCAGCATCTGTAGGGAGCAAGAAAAATTATGAAAATATGGTGTGATAGCATGAAATTTAGTATTAAAAAAACTCATGACGCCTACGTCAATGTTGGAATCACCCAACATGTTTGGTATTCATGATTGGTGCCTACTAGGTCGGGCCTTTAACAAGGTTGCAATGGTTCAATGGAAGCAAAAGATCTCATACATAAAGAGTAAAAGAGAGGCAACAAACAACTGCAATAAAAGCGAAGTGATTGTAGTGCGATAGCAAGAAAGGTGTGTGGTTCATTGACACACTTGTTGCATAAGAAGAGTGTTTTCATCACATGCAAACACCCTAAACTTAGTACGAAGTTATTACAGTGTTCCCACACAAGGACCCAATTACACAATTAGAAAAAATTCACTAATAGAGGGTCTTGAGTCACAACTAAATCTATTCTACAATGACCTCTCTTTGAAATTATTGAGCCAAACTTTTAGATGTCATCATCGAGAATTATTCCTTGCTTAAAAAACGTAAACTTGTTGAGTAGAGTTTTATGAGTTAGGAATCATAAGAAACAAGAATATAGATACATATATATATATATATATATATATATATATATATATATATATATATATATATATATATATATATATATATATATATATATATATATATATACATGTGTACATGCATAGAAATCAAAAAGGAATGCTACAAAGAATACTTTGGATTGCTTCAAGTGTCTCGTGGATGAGAGTTAAAGTGTTATATTGGTTTTGGATCTGGACTAGGAGCAGTTTGGTTACAGTGGAAACATTAACATGTCTTCTTAGGTGCGTTTCTTGATTAGAGAGTGTTTTCTTAATTTGAACGTGTCATCCTTGAGAGAAGGTCAAATCATTCACGTGATTGACGGACCCACTTTAGGACGAGGTGAGGCATGCACTTCACTTCAAATCTGAAAAATATAGAAGGTTATGCCAAAGGATGCTACACCAAAATATATTGCACCTCACCTCAATAAAATTTTATGGGTCCAATACCGGTTCAGGTACCGAAACACATTCCATACATGTCATCTTGGCATCAACATGCCATCGAGACTGCATGAATCACTTGTATTTTTTGGTGCTAAGTCATTAGTGGTTAAACTTCTCTGTTTCATGGTTGACGCTGATCTGCGGTAGGGTTGATACAGTAGTGGCACATCGAACTCTAGGGTGGGGAGAACTATCAAGGTGCTAGGATAGTAAACGAGCCCAAGGAACCAAACAGTCCTTGTTCGTTGGTCGGCTTTTTTCTATACGAATGACAATTAAGCTTTTTTTCATACTAGATGGGGTTGACGACATAGAGTTTTAGCTCGATAATGTAGCATGCTAACAATTAATCTAGATCATTCTTTATTGTTTCCTTTCTAATACTTTATGGTTTTTCTCTTTCTCTTTAACATTTTTAATGTCTAATTTCTCATACTTTTTAGTGAATCTTCCTTTTTAATAGTATGATTTAGGTTAAAAATAAATATATCATTTAATAAGCTTTCAAAAGCTGAACTGAGCTGAACAAACCATGTTCATATTGAATATGTTAAAGACATTTCCCTCTCTCTCTCTCTCTCTCTCTCTCTCTCTCTCTCTCTCTCTCTCTCTCTCTCTCTCTATCTATATATATATATATATATAAACAAGTAGTGATATACAATTCCCTTCCATATGCACACTTGGGTATTAAATTCCTCACTGATTATCGTTAGAAAGCCAACCCCTAGACAATGAGCTTGCTTTTTTAATTTGGTGCTACATTTACACATGAACAGTTTCTGTTTATGGTTCCAAACTGTTGGTTTCAGTTTGCTTAGAACTAGGAACTGAATCGGGATCGAACCGGTTCTGGTGTCGGTCTGGAATCGTCGGTTCCTGTTTAGGTCTTAAACTATTCAAAACTGAAAAAACATTAAAAAAATTTAATTTTAAAACTATGGAACTGGTGTTCCAAACTATCGGTTTTGGTTTTAGTTTTGGTTTTGGTCCAGTTTGGGCTGAAACCGCTCTGATTCTGAACCGGTCATGTCTACATGCACGTTTTCCAATGTGTCCTTAAAAGAGATTCGTGTTAATTTAATAATTTCTACCCATACATAAACGATGTTGTTTAAGATGGCTCTACGAAATAAGAATAAACAAGTTGTTTCCTTTGTCAAATTTTGGAAATTTTTAAATTTTTAGATAAAAAATAACGTAAAATTAAAAAATTACTATTTATCTTATTTTTATATAAAAATTCCTATTCTACCTTATTTAATACTGCGTCTTTATTAGAAAAACTCATTTTTAGTTTAGCTAATGAAAGCAAGTTGACCTTAAAGTCTTAAACCTCATTTTTAATTTAGCTAATGAAAAACAAGTTGACCTTTAAAGTCTTAAAAACGACATAATAAAATAATTAATAAAAATTTAAGTGTGAGAAAGAGACTAATATGAGAGCAGAGAGCTTGACACATTAAAATAAATTATTGTATATAGAGTAGAGAGCTTGACACATTAAAATAAATTATTGTATATTCTTAAAACAGTAATAAATATGTATTTATGAATGATTTTATCATTAATTTATATTTATATAAATTTTAAATAAAATAACTTAAAGAGTTTTCTTCATAAATTTTAAATAAAAATCACTTAGATAATAAGACACTCCTTAATTAATTTAAAATATGAAGTTTTACATGAAAAGAAATAGAATTTTTTTAATTTATAATATATTGAATATTTTATTTTTTATGAAAAAAAATTTATTTTAAATCTTTAATAAATATACTTAAAATATTTTTAGCAAAATTTAAATTTAAATTAATAATAAATATCATTCATAAACACGTATTTATTGTTGCTCCTACAACTTGTAGGAATTTTTATGAATAAAACTATTTGTACATTACTTTTTTTATCTTAACTATTTGTACATTACTAGTTGATAGTTGATTAACATCTCTACATTTCATGAAGTGATTAAATTAGACTATATATATATATATATATAAAAGCGTATAAAGAGCATTATTAAAGTGCGTATAATAATTACAGCAAATTTCTCTCATGGTAAAGGTTCTGCTAGAATAGTTATTCTGTCTCTCTCTTTCCTACCCCACCGTCACCTTCTCCTTCTTCTCCAAATTCCGATATCATAACAACCTCATAAGTCCTAATCTATCTCTTTCTCCAACAAATCCAACCCTTCTTCAGTCTCACCCCATTTTCTTTCAATTTCTTTGTGCTGTAGCAGTAGCACTTTCTAAGTGTTTCTCTCTACACCATTTACACTCTTTTATTCACCGACAACATTATTTAACCCAAAAACAATAACACCACCATGACAGATAGGGTTTACCCTGCGGCCGCTTTCTCCACCACCAACGGCACCACCAACGGGCGCCGCCGTCAACCCATCATTCCCGGCGACAAGGCCCAGCTCTACGGCGCCACCCGTCTTCCCACTTACCGCCCTCAACCCTACCATCACTGCCGGAGCCGCCGCAGTTGCTGCTGCGCTTTCTGCTCCTCATCCCTCCTCATCCTCGTCCTTCTCATCCTGGCTCATCCTCATCCTCCTCATCCTCCTCCTCATCGGCGTCGCCGGTACACGTCGTCTACTTCCCTCTACCGCCCTCACCACCCTTCCTTCACCGTCACCTCTCTCAAACTCCTCTTCTACTTCAACCTCACTCTTCCTCTTACCCTTAACTCCAGATTCGACCTCAACGTTACCGCCACAAACCCCAACAAGAAAATCGTCTTCTATAACCCCACCTCCTTTTCCATCTTCTCCGGCGATGTAGACTGTCGGAGACGGTACCGTACCCGGCCTTCGGAGCACGGAAAGAAGAACACCACGTTGTTGAAAGTTTGATTTTGAGCAGTGGGGTGGTACTGGAGAGTGATGCGGCGACGCAGTTGAAGGATGGCATGAAGAGCAAGAATGGATTACCGTTGAAGGTGAAGTTGGACACGAAGGTGAAGGCTAAGATGGGGAATTTGAAGACTCCTGCTGCAGTGGAACCAGAGTTTCTTGATGGAATAAGGGTCACTCTTCCTGCCGGTAAACCAGGCGACGGCGTCGAAACCTTCTATGTGAAGGTCAAAGTTAGGCGTCAAGAACTGAGCGATGGCGTCGACTTCAAATGCTAAGTGTGAGGTCAAAGTTAGGTTCAAGATCTGGAAATGGACCATTGGATGAACAAGACGATGATGATGATGGAGAGAGGTGTTACTGTGTTTGTGTTATTTTTCTTTTGAATTTCTTTTTTGTTAAATTCTCTCCTTATTAGTTATTTCTTGCTCTCTTTTTTCAGCTTCTTTTAATTTCTGATTTTTATTTTGGTATTTTTTGCTAAAAATTTGTTGATATTCATAATTACCTGAATGCTTGTAAATGGCAAGAAAGGCTAAGGTAGTGGGGTTTTAGTGGGTGACAGTTGTTAACTTGATGTATACTTCTCTGTTTTTTTTTCAAGAAAGTTGTGTTTTTATAATTTTATTTGTCTGTACTTTTATTCTTTTTGAGTATTGTATGATAGCATTATTTTTAATTTGAGTAATGCGGTATAGACACATAAATAGTTAGAATATTCTTTATAGTATTTTTCAATTTCTGTTCGTTATATAAATGTTAAATTGATTATCCTGCTTCCAACGTGTCTCTGTCTATACTGTTAAAAGGACAATTGATTTCATTCCTTTTGGTTTTTTTTAAACTCAACGTGGTTCTGTCTATACTGGCAGTTGACACCTACTTTCATTGTTTTGGTTTTTTTTTAAAAATTAAGGGAAAGTATTATTTGTATGGCTTATGCCGACAAAGAAATTTGATTATAAAGATTAATTAGATGATAAGATTAATTTTAATTGTATAGTGCTAATACAATACTATTACACTAGGTACTTTTATCTCTTAGTATAATATAAGAGTCTAAATGTGGTCATTTTTTATGTTGTGGATTGAGGAATTAAAGTTGACCCAGTAACAAATAAGATTAATGGAGAAACAAAGACAAGTTAGATTTAAAATTGAGTGAATTTGAGTAAAACTGAAAGTTGAATGAGAATGGTGGATCAAATTTTAATTTTTTTTTGAGTAATTATCTGTAAGAGAGAAAAGATACCATATGAAAAAAAATTATTAATGAGATTTAATTAAAATTTGTGTAAATTTTTTTATAATTTTGTGGTTTTTTTCTCTCTTTACAAGTAATCATTTAAGAAAAAAATTAAGGAAATCTTGATCGTATCGTAGGGTTTACAGGAGACAATGAATATAAAGAGAATGAACAATGGAAATTTTATCGCTAATCAGTTTTTGTTTAATTATTTAATAAATATTAAATATATCTTAAATTCTTACAGTATTAAATAATTTCCACTTTTTATTTTAATTTCTTGCGTTAGTAAATTCTTAAAGAAAAAAAGTGGTGACTATTACTATTAGTACAAGGAAGAGAATGATTTGACTTGAGATGGTGAGTTGCATGGTCCCGTTTTGTATGGCAGTGCCACGAATGATAGGAATCGCTATTACTTTGAAAAGTGACAAAGGTGGAAGTCGCTGGCAAGTGTGCCGATTGTTGTACCAACTCATCCATATCCCATCATCTACCCACTCCATAATCCGCATAGTTTTGTTGTTTCTTTCATTGCTGTCGTTACACTCTTACATTCACCGGATCTCTGATTATTCCCTTTTCTTTCTTCGACTTCAACCATTTCGAGTGGGACGGTTTTTTCTTCTTCGTCTTCCTAACCATTTCCCGAGTGGTTTACCAGCGTTTCTTTATTATTTAGGTGCCTTTTTCTTGTAGGGCAAACCGACAAATAAGTTTATCAATCCATACCGTTAAAATAAAGTACTACTTCAATAGAGTAGTAGTTAGAGTTTTACTATATATTTTTAAAGTTTTTCTTAATATTTTTTTTAATAAAATAAAAAATATTAAATAAAAATTCAAACGTTTTTAATTTTTGAGAATATAAAAAGTATTTAATATTATTTTTATTTAATAATTAAAAATATTAATAAGAGAATGTTAAATTGTTATTTAGTGTTTTTTAACTAAATAAATCATTTCTGTCTTTCTTGAGATTTTATCATCTTCTTTATCTTAGAATGAGGAAATTTTTCATTGCTATAAATTTTGGGTTTCCTTAATAGGTTAAGAAATTAAAAAAAAATTATTAAATAAAAAATACAAGTGTTAAATGCTTTTAAAGTTTTAAAATAGTTAATATTTCTTTTAAGTAATTAATACTAAATAAAAATAAATTAAAAGTTTGTAATTCTAAGATTGATTTGCACAACAAAATCTTCTCGAGAATAAAGGGTCATTTACCCAAATCTTTGGAAATGGTAGGGGAGATTACCCAAATCTTTTTGTAGAATGGCAGTGGAGAAAAATAGGAATTTTATTTTGTTAAAGATGAGATCTTGACCGACTTGTAGACTTGGACATGTACAGAAAGGGAAACGATACAAGGATTAAAGTAAGGTTTTGTAAAGTCACTTGCTAAAAGAATCTACAACTGGCTAGTTTTAATGAAAAAAAGAGTTTTTGTTTTTTTCTTCTAATTTTTAATATATTTAATATTTAATTTTTATTTAAAAAATTATTTTGAATTCTTTGACGAATAGTACTTATCAACCAAGCTTTTAAGGGGCGTTTAGTTGTTGATATTTCATTTTCAAAAATAGAATTTTGGAAAATAACATTGCAAAGTAATGGTAATCAATTTGTACTTCCCATTTTTTACATAATAGTTATTTTTTAAAATTTATTTTGTTTCAAATTGTTTATCATTTATAGAGAATCAAAAAAATATTTATTATTGGTATTCAAATTTACCTTTTATTTATTGTTATCTTTACTAATAATTTTTCTCTCATATTAGTTGCTCCTTTATCATCTCTCAAATATTTTTTTCTCATTTAGTTGCTCCTTTTATCATCTCTCAAATATCCGTTTTTCTTCTTAAAATTTAGAAACAGATGGAGAATTTTGACAAAAAAATGATTTCCTTTAAAAACAACAAAAAATGATATAAAGGCAACATTTACATAGTATGAAAATCTCGTTTAATATTACAGGATGAACATTTATAATTCTCGTTAAACTAGTATAAAAGGCAATAACTTAATTCCTATTCCAGGCGTAGATATTGTTATTATGGACAACTATAAATGATTGGACCAAAAGTTTTTGCATCCTTTTAGTCAATGATGTTCATCAAAGATTTTATGGTGATAAAAAAGCAATTAACAACTTGACATACAAAATCAAGAGATTCTTAACAAAAAGTCTGAATAAAAATTACAAAATAAACATATTAATAAGGGTTTTGTTAAAGACATTTATTAAGAAAGTAAAAATCATTTTTTAATAAAAAATAAAAGATTCAATGCATTAAAAATTAAAATTTTATTATTTATTTTTCGAGGGTGGTGGTTGATTTTCTACCTATAACGGAGAGCTCACTGTATAGACGTCGGCTACCATTAACAGAGTTTATATATATGAAAATCGGATCCAACTCACTGCTGACATGTTCATTCATGTTTATTTATTATTATTTTATGATACGAGTATAATTTAAAAGTTTTTGAAAAAGTACGTAACATCGTGTTTTTGAAAAGTAACATCACAGCATGAATGAAGAACAGTATGATAATGAACAGGATCGGTCTCAATTTTATAGGTTTTCTTCCATGATCTTTTACTTATTTTGTTCTTCCTTCTTCAAACTGGAACCATAATTGAACGTAGTGGTTATAAACTGTAATCGAACTGGTTGAATTCAGTTTGATTATGGTTTGTGGATTCTTGCGAACCAAAACCGTTAGTTTTGAACCACTGATCCGATCTATTAGTACAGATAAGTGATGCTTTTCATGTGGGAATTAGATTATTGAATATGATCTTTAAATATTTTGAAAGAGAATCATTAAGATATGATCCTCTTTTTGGAGTAAACTAAATCGGTTTTAAACAAAGAACACAACACAGTATATTTAAGTAGTTGTGCTTGGGTCGATCGAAGCCTTAAGAAATCAAACATAATGTATCCCTCTAATCTTAACAGAGTTTAAAATTAATCTTAACAACATTTATACATCCAAGTTGATAAGGAAGTCTAGTTTGTGGTTTTCTTTTGTTACAACGGGAGGAGAAGCCGTGCACCCTTCTCGAGCCGAACTCCTGCCTGCAGCAAGGGAATTAGAGCGTTGTGCCGTTGAGCTGCGGCTTTGGGTGCAACGACAAGAAGCATAGATCAGGAGTAGGGGGCTGTTGCTGCCATCAGCACTAACATATATAATGCAGTAAGCGAGCGAGCTGGGTTCAGAACATCATGAGACAGTTCGGTTCATATTGGTTGTGTGGTGTATACAACACATTATACTAATGGATTAAAATAACAGGGGTTGCATCGTTTCTATGACCGGCTATTCTGATCTTCGTCCAATCGCCGTCTTAATTGTCTTACACCTAATGACTTAAGTCACTGTTCTCATTTTCTTGCTGATCCTTCACAAAAGGTGCAGTGTTAGAGCAATTAGGACCTACGGACGGGGATCATATGACATTCTTTTATTTTCTTAAAGTTTGTCTTGTAAGTTAATGCACAGGGGGTTCCTGAGAGAAGCTTCATCTGTATCAAACAGATCAAGGGGTTGAATTCTATGTGGAGCTTTTGAAGTCATCAAAACATTGCCCTTTTGACTCCTAAATGAATATATATATATATATATATATATATATATATATATATATATATATATATATATATATATATATATATATAGAGAGAGAGAGAGAGAGAGAGAGAGATGCGCAATAGGTGCGCATTACCAACTTTTTGCTGTCTTCCCACTTGAATTACTCTCACCGCCCTTGTTAGGTTCCTCCACTTCCTCTGTTCCTTTTCAACATCAGTAACGGTCAAAATGGTGGCTGAAATGATCATGCTGCAGCTCCCTCTATCTAGGTGGCATCGTAGACGATGGATGGCAAATGGTGATGATGCACGAGTATATATATAATGTGGCTTGCCTGAGTTATAAATGAATGGAAACCTGATACATGACAGCAGGTCAAATTGAAGGAATGTCGAGGTGACACAAGTTTGCATGTTATAGCATGGCATTGACGTGGGAGAGGCCCCTCCTGGGGTTCACATGAACCAGAGATAGTGAAAGGAAGATTGCCATGATTCCTTGTAGTAGTTGACATTTTGATACTGCTGTAACGTGAAGGAGTCTTCAAAACACGAGCAGAGATATTGCAAGAAAACGACTCTGCCATTGACCTGGCTCCAAGTCAAGCTCAAAGAATCGACGATGATGGTTGACCTTTCTGCTTTCTCTCTCTCTAACCAGGGCTAACTGAAATTCAAGTCGAGTCTCTTTTTACAGACGGAACTGTCTTGCCCCACACTGAAACCGTCTTCCCTTGATAAGTGTCGAGTAACCACTGCATATCCCAGCGTAAGAGGGAGAGAGGGGTGAGCTTTTGATGGGGAGGTGGAAACAGGAGTTGCTTTTCGAGTATCAGGTGATGAACGCTCTTCCACCGAAATGCCTTGGTGGAAACCCGGCAACAAGCAAATTGTTTCTCCCTCTTTTGTTTCCTCTTCTTCGGAATCCCATCGTCGCTCCAAACAACCTGTGAAAAGGCTAACCAGACGGCATAATTGTGGGTATCTTGCCGATTTACAAGCGGGGCTCGACTTGCCGGCGTCTGATTCCCGTTACTCCACCGATTCAAGTGCGCCTTCGCATGGCAAATCCCTTCCGTCGCCGGAATTCGGAGGCTTCTTTCCGACGGATCCCTATTTTTCCAGGTTGTCGTGTTCGGGCTGGACTCTCCCGTCTCCTACTGAAGCAGACGGAAGCTCCCATTCTGTTACCTCTACTTTCGAGTTCGATGCTGAAACTGGCAAGTAATTTTATTTTCTCAGTTCTTTTCTCGTTTGATTTCAGTTTGTTGCTCATTGTGAATAATCTCATCTCTGTTCAGAGCATTTGTATTTTGGATATAAGTTCTTTTGATGATGTGTAAAGTATGAGAAAATTTATAAGTTCATTCAGTGAGCACCTCTCTTTATTCGTTGCGTGGAATGATGGTCAGCTTTTGGGAAATCTCTTTCTATTCACATTGTTAACGATGCAGAGAATCATTGTTATTGCTAGCTCTTCATAGAAGCGATCTTTTTAGAAGGAGCGTAGCAGAAAGGAGAAAACTTGAAGCACGAAATTT
Organism: Brasenia schreberi; assembly: GCA_036023115.1. NCBI lineage: Eukaryota > Viridiplantae > Streptophyta > Magnoliopsida > Nymphaeales > Cabombaceae > Brasenia > Brasenia schreberi. The sequence continues at coordinate 23,236,513 of JAYKKT010000079.1, read as the reverse complement.
GTAGACATAATAGTTGAACCATCATCACTAAACCATGAGTATGGAAAACTCGTATATTGTCCTTCAAGAAACTATCTTTGGGCATGGTTTAAGATCATGTCACTTTTCCTTTTAGAACAACGAAAGCTTCATTTTCTTGAATTAGCTACCATGTCCTCCTTGGTGACATTGTTTCTTGAATTTTGTGGTTGGTTGTGTTGTTTGTATTGCGAAATACCAGCGGCATTCAAGTGTACATATTCCAGAAGGATAATCACTTGGACATTAAATGTCCAACTTGCCAGACAGGTGATTTCCAATATTCCTCCAAAGCATGGTAATCGTTCATTCTGATGCTTTTCTTATTGCAAATGTTGGAACTCTATTTTTGGAGCTAATGAAAAGCGTCAGGTGATCCGCCAAGTTTTACGAACCAATAGAAAGAGATTAATGCATGTCACATTATTCTCCGTAGTCTAAAAGTCTTAGGTTGGAGAAACTTGACTTCATGAACACGAGGTTTATTGGCTCTTTAACTTGACAAGTCATGATTTTTTCTTCAATTTATAATAAATAATGAATCAAATTATCTAAAATACGTTGTGCCAACCACATTAATTTTGAATGAAGGTCTTTAATGTACAGTACAAAAGTACATTGAAGTTCCCTGAAATTATATTTTCAAACTTCTGATGCATGATTTAGTCATCGAAAAGAAATCTCTACATTATAATTTATTGAAGAAGGGAAAATGATATAGAGTGGAGATGGTAATTGATCTACTGAAGACAGAAGGCAGAGAAGAGGCTAGGATTAATTAGCAATACTGATTAATTGATTAATAGTTCCAGATGAGGAATTAAAGGGAGCTTGAAGCCTGTGATCAGGAAAATGAAAAACAAAAAAAAAAAAAGCAAAAGGAAATCAACGAAATGTTAAAGATCAAATGTAAACAACAAGAATAAAAATGCAATAGATCATGTATTAGTATTCACATGATACAGCTCTAGTTTGATGTTATTTAGTATTAACAATTCTTTCCTTTTCTGTATAAGAAATAGATAAAAGCAAGGTTTATTATTGTACTGCTTCATTACTCAATTTAATCATGTCTTGAATGGAGCTTGATCACTGTTGGCATGAGCACAGTAACCTTTGACCCTTGGCTTTGCCAAAGTAAAAATTGTGTTTCAGCAGAGCCACAGGTAAACTTGTGAGGTTTATCAACCATGGTTTGGGCCTTATCATCTTATTGATATCTTCAGAACATACTGGCTGATATTTCTTTAGCACTATGATAACAAGGAACTGTTTATTACAGAATAGATGGGATTGTGAAAAGTTCTCCTCCTTCCTCATCAACCCACAAAAGAAGTTCTATAAGAGTAATTACCAGAGATTCTCTACCATCTTCTTGTGAATCATCTTAAAGACGTCAGGGTTGGTCCCTGAAGGAGAATCAGTTGCCAATTCAGGAAATCACTAGTCTTTCTTCCCCAGGTTTGCCAGGAAGAACTTTACCTAGCCCAGACAGTGCTTCCCTTTGCAGTCCTCGAGGGATGGTTCCTGTTGTAAACTCCAAAAGTCCAGATAGAACAGGTTCTTCTGCAAACCCCAAGACGAACACAGATATCTCCTCAGTCGGAAATGAGGCTAGCAACTCCATGTTTGTCCATCCACTACCCCTTCCTCCTAGAGCTTCACTGTCCAGGCCATCATCTACTTCTCATCAAGCAGGAACACTTCCAAAGCTCCCATTGAGCAACCGGGCTTGGCAAAAGAAGCAGCTTATTGGTTATGGCACTTATGGGAGAGTTTACCTTGCTCTAAATAGGTAATTTTTAAAATGTGTGTGTTCATGCAAGTGCTTCTTGCCTGTGTTGATGAGGATATTAAAATGCCTCATTTGACAGTCAAACTGGTGCAACCTCTGCAATGAAGGAAGTTACTTTGATTCCAGATGATCCCAGATCTGCTGAGTGCCTAAGGCAGTTGGAACAGGTCTACTATTAGAACTTAATCTTTTGTATTTAGGATATGTAATTGGCTGTGAGATTTCTTCAAGTTTCATCAGCTTGTCCTTTACTTTGTGATGACTTAATGAGTACATAAGTAGGTAGTTTAGAAGCATGCCTGTATATTTGTGCACTAGGGAGTTGATTGCTGAAGCTTAATATTCACTCCATACGAGTTGACGTTTATATATCTAACATATGTTGATGGCATATTAATGAAACTAGCTCCAGGGTTTTATTAGGGAAAATTGATCTGTATTTAAAAGTGAAATTCTTCATCAATGGTGATTTAATTTTGTGATTTAATATCCTGAAGATGTCACGTCAAATAATTTCTGTTAAACTATATTAGCATACTTTGAGCTTCTAGCTGAACACGTCTAATAGTATGTAGCTTTTCTTCTAAAATCATATTCTAGATATCAAATAATTCCCTTGCCTTAAGTTATATTTTTGGTCCCCACGATCAAGTGGGATATCAATAACTCGGTTTTCATTTATAGGCGTGATGTATACTGATGACAGTTGCCTTGTCTGGTGATTGATAAAAATCAGATGTCCTCATGGTTGTACAAGAGAAAAGGCATTTTGCATATGGAGAAATCAAATGCTTTTGCAAATTCTTGAGCGAGTAATCACTACCTTGCACAAAGATCGGTTTCAAGATGTACAAAGTGATGCAATTGATTGCATCAGCTATATAGTGTACTACATATTCTAGTGTTGATTTGAATCATGAAATAGATGTTCCTAGATGATAACTAAGTAGAGGGCCAACTTTGGAGGCTTTTTATTCACGGGAGACTATATCTGGAAACTTCTGTAGGCTTCTTGTTCATGGTAGACTATGCATTTCCAGATGCCACATGTGAGGCATGACTTCTTTCTGCTGTTATGTTATGACACTGTTCTGGCATCCAGCTTGACTTTATTCGTTTTACTGTTGGAAATCTATAAATCATTGTGATGTTGGCCCATGGACATTTTAGTTGAAGAAATGAAGTCACCTGCCAGTGAGGGTTGCCTTCTATTGGAACATATGTGACCTAGGAAAACAAACAAACTTCATTTCTGTTGTTGCACCTTACGTTTTTATCTATTTGCTCCTTAGCGCCTGACCAACTTAGTGAAATTTGGCTTTCAGTTGAAATATGTTAAAGTGCAAAGATATCAGCTTTGTGAACTGAGTGGTCTTCTTCTGTTTTTCATGGTTATAGTTAGTGTTGGTATCAACTTCAAACTTTCTTTGTCAAAGTTTGAGTCTTTCAAGGCATTGTAATTGTTGGTACTCAAAAATTGTTCTGCTGTTGGTTCGACTGATAACAGGATGTTTGCTGCAGGAAATAAATTTCCTTAGCCAGTTTAAACATCCAAACATTGTGCAGTATTATGGTTGTGAAATGGTGAGTTTACAAGTATGCCTTCCTTTCACTTCTTGCAGCTACAGGGTTGACTAGCATATATTTATAGGAAATAAGAGTTTGTGATCCTTACTTGCAGGTTGATGATTGCTTCTATATATATTTGGAGTATGTGCATCGTGGTTCCATTATAAAAGTGATTCAAGAGTTGGGCGGGTTCCTTCCAGAAGAAGTTTGCAATTTCACCTGTCACATACTCTCTGGTTTGGTGTACTTGCATAGAAGAAAAATCGTCCACAGGTGCTTCCATGATTCATCAGACCTCAGCATTTAACCTTTTCATTAAATGAATTTGATCTAATTAAAGTAGAACTTTCAGATGGCTGATATTTTCTGTAGCTTCCACCCCGCTGCTTTGCTTCCATACCAAATGCTATATGTATCCATATGTGCGTACACACATAGGCATTTCTTTTACTATAGTTGCTTCCAGAAAGAGCAACATACTCTCTCTCTCTCTCTCTCTCTCTCTCTCTCTCTCTCTCTCTCTCTCTCTCTCTCTCTCTCTCTCTCTCTCTCTCTCTCTCTCTCTCTCTCTCTCTCTCGTGAAGCATAAGCTTTTGCCTTCTGTTGAGGCATAGGCTTCTGCTTCTGTCCTACAGTACTCTGATGTTTCAAGATCATTACTCTGTTTCTTCCAAACGATTTTGAATCTAATGTTCCTTTAAGATTATATTAATCCTGTATCTTGTTCTTGTCATCTATTTGAACACTTGTCTCGTCTATGGTTCTCGTTTCCCTTTTGAATTGACATGGGCCTTGCTTCCTAATGGAAGTCATATATTTTTTAGTTAGCTATGAATAATCTGGTGAGGCATATCATCCGCTGATCAAGTGGAATATGCAGTCTAGATCGTTCATTAGTTTTGTTTGTTTCTTTCATATAACTCGTGAATGGTGATGACATGCTAGTTATTTTTAGGAGTACTTATGTGATAGTATTGGCACGTTTTGATGGATTTAGCATCGAACACATTCTTCAGTGCACATAAAATCTGCTATGCTCTAATAATATACTTTTCTGTAGGGACATCAAAGGGGCAAATCTTCTGGTTAACAATGGTGGTGTTGTCAAACTTGCAGACTTTGGCATGGCAAAACATGTGAGAATTGTGCACACACACACAGGGGTATGTGGATCACTTCTTTTCTTTTTGTGCGTATAAGAAGATGCAGATGTGGACTAAACTTTTAAATCAACTGGCTGCCCTTTTTCTTGTTCTTGAAGCTTCATATTGTGTTGTATAACGGTTTGTTTAACTGGAACACTTTGAATCATCAGTCCTGGCGCATAAGTTAATAACAATCTTTTAGGACTTGAAAGGCTTAAGGCATCATCAAATATGTTTAATTACAAGGTCATGTTTTGTCACTGAGAAAAATACAAGCACCAAAGTTTACATCTCTCTCTCTCTCTCTCTCTCTCTCTCTCTCTCTCTCTCTCTCTCTCTCTCTCTCTCTCTCTTTCTCTCTCTCTCGTATATACATTTGGTGTGGCTGTACCTGAAAACCTATCCAAATGGTTAGAAGTTCTCACATCATTGAAGACTGATAAAAGAAAGAAAAGTCACTGTTGTAAATATTGTGTCACACTGCATAGTGTAGGTTACTACATGTGCTTGGTGTACCATGTTATATGATACTGCACGGTACTCTATTTCTCTTCATTTAATGAAGAAAAACTAACTAAAAATATCAAAATCTGAAAGTGTGTAGAAATAACAGACAAATCAATGATATTGTAGGGCATGAAAATGTCATATTATATTCATGGTGTTGTATGATATGGTGTGATGTGTTCTGATAATGGTCAGAAATGATACATGCACCTGGACCTTAGGTACTGATGAAAGTGTTTATGGAATTGAAAAGAATACTTATCCAAGACCATCAATCCAAAACAGTATTAGACCAAGAGTTTTACCGATTGAAGTCTGCAGTTTGACGGTTACGTACTTGAGGCTGCACAAGGTATAACAACCCTAGGGTAAGTATTGCCGTTTTTGTAGCATGGGAGCTGCAGCAAGGAGGAAATGAAGGAGCTGCCACAAGCTCGATGATGGTTGATAGAACTTGGTCTCCTTCATGACGTGCACGAATAGAAACAAGTGAACAGGGTGGTCAAAAAAAGGGGATGAGACAATAGAAGATTAAGGGAGAAGCGATCAATCAAATACTTGAACTTAACTTCAGCATACTCTCTTATTCATTGAATAACCCTTATGTATAGAGAAAGGATTCTCTTTACATGAGAGTTCTTGTGGGGAAAGCAAATGCTATGGGACCTTATCCCTCTAACTAGATAAAGTTTATCAAAAAGAAGCCTATCTAATTAAAATTCTAGTTATATGAACTGCAAATGCTAAAAATGAAATTTAACTAATGACTAATATGGCTGGTCCAAATGTGAATCAGATGAAGTGATCCACTTCGGCATTTGAATCTAGAACTGGTCATGATGTCAATTTGGATTAGATCTGGATATGATGAGGAACAGGACCTGAACAGGATACATCACCACTAATATTGGATTTAAAAGATAATTATTCACTAGAGGCAGGACGGCTGGTCAGTACATGAGCTGAATGTTTTTCACTAGCTTCTGTTTTTATTAGGAAGCTCACCTATTCTAGCAACATTGCCAAGTATATGAGATTTATGTTGAGATAAGAAATAAGAGTGATGTTAGGTGTTAATTTCTCTTTCAATATTTATGATCTAGTTTTATTTGTGTTCACTGATTGTTGCGTCTTATCTTTTCCAGTTGAATAGACAAGCTTCAACACTTTCACTGAAGGGATCGCCCTACTGGATGGCCCCAGAGGTAGGATTTTCATGTAACCTCCTTATAAGATGTAGATAATTTTAAAAAAATCAGCATGCTTCTTTCAGGTCTTGATGCAGAAAGAAACAGGACATGAACTTGCTGTTGATATTTGGAGTTTAGGTTGTACGATAATTGAGATGATCACAGGAAAACCTCCATGGGGTGAGCTTCCTGGGGTGAGCTCATTTCCCTCATTGTTCTCTACATGATTCAGTAGAATATGTCCTCCATTCAGCGACATGAATGTTTCACAACTATCACAAAAATTTTGTTATAAAGCTATATTGGTGCAAATTTCTATCGCTTTCATGTTTCTTTTGTGTTGTTTCTTTATTGTCTGCCGTTAGCTGCACATGAACGTTAGCTTGAGCTGATTGGTGTTGGTTCTGGTGCATTTCTTGTCCATACAGAAATTTGCCTTTCAAGCACAACATGCAGCTCTGTGCTGAATTTTAGTTGTTTTTAAGTTTGTGTGCACATTATATCTATGGTACAAATGAAGATGGCACAGTGGCATGTCAAAAACATAATCAAGTTGTTCATCCACAGCTGGTCAGTTGTAACTCATCTATTGCTTTTGTCTCATTCCTTGACAACCTTTCTTGCCTTCGCTTAGCAACTTCCCGATCTTTTGAGTCCTGATACTGTAGCTATTATGACCTTTATTATTCATGTTGAATTTCCAATACTCAATTCACTGGGTATTTTCAACAGCTTTCACTCATGCGTAAATCATTTCATGTCAGCCACTTGTATTCTCTTCTCACTTATCTGCTGGATAACATTAGCAACAAAATAACAAGGATCTCAATCGTTTCTACTTGGTTCGGATGCTGAATTTGGGCAAGCTGTTGAGCCTGACCTAACCAGGCTAAGGCTAAGTCTGAGATTTTGATGGTGACACATTGTGCACATGCCAATACTAGCACACAAGCACTGAGAGAGAGAGATAACGATGTATGGTGCTTAAAATGTTCTTTATGCATCATTCTCAATTCCCCATGTGGAAATTTTCTTTCTTCAATCGTGCAGGTCGCTGCCATGTTTAATGTCACAAAAAACAAAATCCCACCTATTCCCAACAATTTGAGTGTAAATGGTAAGGATTTTCTTCGTAGATGTTTGCAAAGTAAGCCAGAAAACAGGCCAACAGCAATGGAGTTGCTTGGACATCCATTTCTTGGAAGCTCTCTTCGTCAGGAAATTTCCAGTTATCATCAGGCTGTCTTAGATATGGAAAAACTTGTAAGACTTGGTGCTTTGGTGGACATTTATTACTTGTATATCCATTTTGAATATATACTGAAGTCTCTATCACAGCGTTTATCTCCAAGGGAAGCCAATGGAAACCCAGATCTTGCAGCACCTTTGCCAGGAACAGAGGCGACGAATGGGAGAAGGAAATCTCCAAGGTGATTATCTCTGGACTTTTAACTTTCTTGAAAGAAACACAGGTTCCTTCATGGTGCCATTGATCTTTATGGTGCATCGTGTCAGCTTTCCTGCGAGAATGGTCATGGTATGAAGAACAAATCAACTCCTTGCTCCACCCTTGAGAATCTTCATGGTCTATCTCTCCAATTCGCAGATGAAATCGCACACATCAATCCTCTGGATGTGGGAACAGCTTTAAAATGGAAACAATCACGAAAGGCAAGTGTTGTGCATGTAATAAGCTGGAGTTATTCTGTTTTGAGAAAAGCAATAACTTGTGACTGGAAATTAAAAATCAGTTCAATTAGTCGTCCATAAAGGCTGCTGATACCTTTTTCCCGAAGTAACTTGTCATTGTAAATATTAGCCTGTAAATTTCATTTGAATTGCTGATACAAGATATCCATCACACCCCAATTATTTTCGGTGCATGATGGGGCATTGAGGCATCAGCATCCTGCAGAGTAGCATGCCTTTGTTGGCATAGCCTTTATTGTGTAGCAAACATTATTTGTTTCCCTTAATATGTTGTGGATTTTTTAGCTTGATGCTGGATTGTAGTTTTGGCCATTGAAATATATGATTGATTTGATAATTTCTGCGATAATTATACGATTATGATTCTTAAGACATTATGATCAAGTCCCCTGGTTTTATTCTCGAGAGAAAAACACCATGACAAGAAGCTCGATTATGATTCTTAAGACATTATGATCAAGTCCCCTGGTTTTATTCTCGAGAGAAAAACACCATGACAAGAAGCTCTTGTGCTCAACATTTTGTAATTCAAATTTAAAGTTCTGTTGTAGCGTGCGATCAAATTATGGTTTTCCTGATTTTGGATTGACGTCATGCAAGTACTTCGCTTTCACTTAACCATGGTGTACATTGCACCCTTAGATATGGTAGGATCATTAGTGTGGTGTTTCTTATTTTTATTGGTTCTTCAATATTTTCACACTTTCTTCTTGAATAAAAAATTCGTATCCTATTATAGGTATGTTGTAGATCTATCACATTACCGTAGGGTGTCTAATATATGCCATATTTAAGACATTAATATAGAGATAGCCCTAGAAATAGAACCTACATTTCCGAATAAACATTGAAGCAACCCATGTTGAAAAAGTTGGAAAATGGAATGGACCTCCACCGTATCATTCCAAAGAAAACGTTAGTGCAATTTGTGACTCTGCACAAGAATGAATGTGGACTTTCTAATAAAACATCTTGTCTTGTGGCAACACTCAAGGGGGGGGGGAGAGAGAGAGAGAGAGTCACCTTCGGTTCATCGGTAAACATATCCTGAAGTAGGTGAATGAGTGATCACTTGGATTAATAGTTCATGGGTTAGGTTGAAAGTTCTTCAATCACTTGATCTCTTCTTCCTTCCTCTCTTCCTTTTCTACTTTTTTAACACATCACGATATATGGTATTGCATCAAATAGAAATGAGTGTCGAAAATTCTTTAATTAGACAGCATAGTCCATCTATGTTGAAGTGCTTGCATGTGAATTGAAGGAGAAGAGAACTCCATCTTCCCGGCATTTCCCTGGTGAGATGCACTGGCACACGACTCTGCAAGTTGAAGACCATGTTTGTGATTAATAAAGAGAAGCCTGCAATTTTTAGAATTTAAAACTCACCGCCATTTGTGGCACAATATATATATATATATATATATATATATATATTACATCAACCAACTTAAATATATTTATTAATATTAAGAGAATGAGAAGATTAAAATATGCTATAATTGATGAAGGAAAGATACTTCGATGGTGCCCCAAACAATCTTCTTATAACACATAAACACAACAAATATGAGATTAAACATGATTGAGTGGATTGAGACACTTGATTGATGATTAATGATTGATACTAATTATGATAGTCTACCACACAGCAGTGTCACATTAAAGACCAACTATGAAACTCAAGTAACGCACCCTCAGGGGAGCTTGATTTCTTCAAATTACATACAGTACAAGTCCAAAAATCACCATCCCCAGAAACCCAGTTCTCTCTCTCTCTCTCTCTCTCTCTAACTTACTTGCCGGCTACTAGTCATTACATTTATGCCTTTGTTTCCGGATATAAATAACTTGGGGAGTATGCAGTGCAAGGTTCTTCAAATTGGACGCCAACCTCTCAGGAAAATAATTCCCATCTGGTCTGCCAACAGATATGTACCTAGAAATGGCGGAACAACATCATAGATATAACATTCCTGCCCACATCAAGATCTACGCTGGACCTGACATGGACATTAGCACCATTAATCCTTCATGTAGAACACGCGAAACCTTGATCAACCAGGGTCTCTGCAAAAGCTTTGGTGTAAAATTCGTGATGATCATTTACAGGAACCCGGATCAGCAGACAACTGTTGAGCCAAACCCTGAGAATTACATAGTATGCCTCCCGGCACGACCCAGATTACGACGGCTAGCTCCATCAACGTGGGGTTTCTTCCGCGGCCACCATCGAACTCCTTGAGATCAGTCATTCATGCACCTGCTGATGTAATCATTCGCGATACCGATTCGTAGCAATACTGGAAGTGAAGTTCCATATAAAGCTGATAGAATATCACGTATTACCATTAGAAAATAGTTCTTCGTTCGTCCGCCCCCAAAGAAACCGGAATGTAATAGCAAAAACCATCCCGGATGGATTGGAGAGGTACATTGTCTAAATAAAAAAAAACATTTACTTTTTCTAATATATGTACTTTTCATCTCTCCCATCTAATGGTAGATTGATATGGACATGAACGAGAGTCTAGCAACCTATATCTCTCTGCAAAAAAAAAAGTGTTCACGACGAGAAAAGGGTAAAGGAAGAAAGAAAAGCAAGTTATTTGGTGAAAGAAAGAGGCAAACCGAACCAAATCGGATCACATACAACCGGCAACTTTTGACTCAAATTATTACTATATAAAGCTTTTTTTTGGACAACCATCTTAAAGTTTAATCTTATGATCTATACTCTGACCTGCTCTATAAAGCTTCTAACGCTTACTAGATTGTTCTATAGGAGTACTTATTTTTTAGAGGTAATTATTTTGAATTAACCACATTTTTTAACTAAAAAAGGGGCGACTTTGACTAGCGAGCTGCAGTCGGTGGAATAATGTGACCAGCTCAACTTGTGTTGGTTGACAACAATATATAAAGCATTTAGCTCACTCACTAATTGAGCACGTTTAGACTTAAATCGCATGAAAAAATTCATTTCAAGATGTCTTCCTTGTTTAACTCTTCCATAAGATTTCAATCGTGCATAGAAGAGCCACCAAACAGACGATTCCAATTCGCGATCATCAGTTACTTTTGTTCAGTTAATTATTAACATGACATGAGATAAAACTCTCGTTATCCGAAAGAGACTCCTACAAAGATTTGTAGACGGATCTCCAGTCACTCAATCAACAAGACCAAGCGAAAGTTGCAGAGGCAGAAATTCACAAGCTGATCGGCAATAGTCCAAAACCCAGCCTATAGGGCTTCAAGTGTTGCATAGAAATGACTCTACTTTTTCTAATAAAGCTTAAGTATTGTTCAAATCTAATTGAAGGATTATTTCTTCATCGAGGGTCCGAAGCTCTACGCACGGTGTGGTAGGGCCCAGGCCAAACTTAGAATGATTATTTACTGTCACGGCTAAAGTAAAAGGTCAAAAGTATAAGATTTATAGATGGAGTTTTACAATTTTATCTCTCGACAATGGAAATGATTGTCACTGTTTCATATATTATCTGTTATACCATATGAGAAAGTATATGTTTGTTCTTATACTTTCTCAAAAATATGGTGAGCAATCTTTTTGTTGTTTTGTTCTTAATTTTTTTTATATTTAAAAAAAATACCTATATGTTAAATAAACTGCAGTGCAATATATAAAAATATTTACACTTCTGTACTTAGACTTTGTATATATTGTGTTTAGGTGCTTCGCTATTTTTTTGTTATTGATTATTTAAGAAATATCTTATGTGTATTCATTTGATGCATGTTTTATGTTTTTTATTTAAAAATGTATAAACCTTCTACTTCTTATCTCTACCAAATTATTACAAAAATGACTTTCAAAATTTGTGTTTTTGAATAGGTAAAGAAGAAAAAATTAAATGGCATAAATTTCCAAACATGAAAGAAGAATCTCATTGACCTTAACTTTAGAGGAAGTTGATTACGTACTTAGAGAAACAATTTTATCCCTTACTACAGTTGCAATAGATGAAGAGAAATACAAATATAAGATATTTCTAAGGGATTATATTATACCTAGGATCATAATGTTAACCTACATTGAAGACGACTTGATTAGGGTCTTTAAAGAGTTTGAGACAGCTAAAGAATTACTTTATTCTTTGACTACATTATTCTACTTTTATAAGTAAAGATTTTGTACACCCTCAATATGGAGCTTGTGACATGTGCCTCTCCGAGGGTGAAAAGAAAAGAACCGGAGCTTATCACAAGGGACACAAGATTGGTCAAACCGTAACTCAAATTCTACTAGATTCTATTAGGTTCAAGCCGAGCTTGGATCGAGCACAAGCTGACTAGTACTACTTAATTGGTTAGTTGGTTTAGTTTTGATAATGAAAATGTAAAACAAAAGAAGCCACTTCTTTGCTTAGTTTGTTTTGTTTTAATTGGTTTGAATTAGATTCTAGCTCAAGTTCACGCTCGTTCTGGAGTCCAGTCATGCTCAATGGAATTCGAGTCCAAGGAGCTGGATCTTGGCCTGAGCTCATTCATGGGCTTAAAGAAGAAACGAGTCTATGGAGCCTAGCTGGAGTTAATCGAATATAGCTCGAGCAAATCTCCTGAAGGTTAAAGCTCGATCTCCAATTCTTTGAGAAACTATTTCTTAAAGGAGAGAGACGCTGCCACTCTCGTGACTAGCAAAAGAAAGTTCACGTGTATGTGATATTATGAATTACATCCGGTGTGTTATTGAAATTACCCAAAAGTAAGGTGGCTTTCTGCTATTAATCATCGAGTTTATGCTGCTTTTTCTAAATGGATAACTGTCCCACACCGTACGATAGAGAGTCACATGACTCCGTTCAGTTGATGCCGTGAAGATTCCCAGTCAGAAAGAAAAGAAATCTCGTCCTTTTGTTTGTTTGTTTGTGAGATCGGGCCTCTCTCTCTCTCTCACATTCTTCCTCTAAATGCGCCACGAGTCCAGGAGGATCACAATGGGTTTATGAGGAAATTAATTTTCCTATGAAAATACGATTCACAGTTTCACGCACAATATTCTGTCGCATTAAATCCCCCACGAACTCATTACTTTTCTCACGGAAATGAATTCACACACCGAAGAAATTAAATTCTATTCAGAAAGCCACACCGATCAATAATGAAGCTCTCGCGTTAATGGCGGAAACCGCAACTGGGGATGACCCACCTTGTGATTAAAGAAAATATGGCCAATTAACTGAAAAAAAGAGAGAGATTTTGTTACAACGACTTTACCAAACTACAAAGAGGTAAAGATCAAAGAAAATCCGAAGAGGCGAATATTTGAAGTAAAAATTAAAAAAAAATGCGAAGAAAGCGCGTGAAGTGCAGAGGTGCTAGTCTGGCATCCGCTGTGAGGAGTGCAGTGAAGGCTCGCCTCCCTAAGCCCCTCCCTTCCTTCCCGCTTCTTTTTAAAAACCCATCTCTGCTTCTTCTTTATTCCAAGTTGAACGGAGCAGCAACCGGCAGAGTCCGGCGGTTTCCGAAGTTTTTTGGTAGGAGCTTGTTCTCTTTGATGGTCTTGTCACTCTGATGATTGTCTTTTTCTGTGTGGGGAGAAATACAAGTGTTATTTTTTGCTTTGATGATCTAGTGGAAATGATTTGGCCGAATGCAGCTGGATTTAGAAAGTTTCAGAGGAGAAAACCTGGATCCTGAGCTGCGTGTTCTTGCTTTTTGCAGAGAGTTCTAGCTTTTGAAAAATTTAGGGGCATTCCAACCGTACTTTTCTTAAACGGTTGATCCTTGCTGTTTTAGTCTAGTGTTGAGTTGGAAGTTGTGTTTTGAACATGGTTGACGTCCTTCGAGCGTGTCTTACTCGCAGACTTGTTCATCTTGACAATGTTGATGTTTTGGTGCTTCATAAGCGGTAGTTTTCAACAAAAATTTCCACTTTTGAGCACCCTTTCAGTCAAGATTCAGTTGGCTGATCCTAGATCTTGGTTCACACAAAAGATCTTTCTTTCTTTCTCTCATTTCTCTTTTCGTGTCTCTAGGTTTTGGACCGTTAAAATGCGGTAGATCACACTCTTTTCGTCCTGAAAAGATTGTGCTTCTGACGACATGATCTTGCTTTTGTTTCAGATCTCCATCTCTTGTGTTTGAAGGACATGGCTCTTCTTTGAAAAGTCGAGGTGATTTATACTGATGCTTAATATGCCTTTGCAGATTCGATTCCGAGTGTTTTAGCAACTCCCATTCTCATTTATTGGCGATGGGGGTTTCAGATTCTCGCATGCTGTTTCGAAATGTAAGATGATTCTTTGTCTTCAAAGCAAATGAAGCTTTCCCTCTCCTTCGTGGCTATCCACACAATGCGTAGCTAACGCTTTTTTAAATCTTTCCCGCAAACGCTCGGGGTGGGTGGGGGGGTGGGCATTCTTCAGTTTTAAAGTATGATGTTCTTCAAAGTTTAATGCTGGACCGATTAGATTCTCTCTTTTCATCGTACTAGTTCATACTTAATCGAATCTGCTTTGGCTTTGGAGTTCAATGTTTTCATATCAGCATTTGGTTGAACCCTTTGAGATTGACTTAGTTTCTCCTCACCTCTTCTTTTCATCCTCTTTACATCGTTCTTAGTCTCCCGCGAGCTCTATCTTGTTTCTATCAGCATTTAACTCACAAAAAGCATGATGATATTGTATTGTTTCTTTCCAATACTTTAGAGGCTTTCGTCTCCACCGTCTTTTAAGGTTTTCGCTGTCCAAATTCTCACACCTCGAGGAGCTTTGGTTGGCAGGAAGTATATATTTTCAGTCTTCATCATCGTAGTCTTTCCTGCAGGAACTTGAAAGGGATTATTTTTTACAGCGAATATGAGAGGGAAAAGTGTTCTTCGTCTTGTCTCTGGTATTCTTGCCCTTCTTTTCTGCCTTGCTAGAGCTGATGATCCTTCCAGATTCTTGACATGGACCATCACCTATGGAACGATCTACCCTCTTGGTGTTCCCCAACAGGTTGAGTTCAACTCTTTTTCCAGAACATATCGATTTACATTGACGAGGATTTGGAAGTAATGAGAAAAGAGTTTTATGTAGTTACTAATTACGTGTTTTTGCTGGATTGTGAAGGGTATACTCATCAATGGGATGTTCCCTGGCCCTCGTTTGGTCTGCATGACTAACGACAACATCATTCTTAATGTCATCAACAAGCTCGATCAGCCTTTCCTTCTCACATGGTAAGACGTTTTGATAAGATCCTCTGGGTATTCATGAGATGTGCAATAAGAAAGATCTTAAGTTGTTAGTCCTAAATGTGGATATAAAGAATAATTGTGAGTAGTTCTATCATCTTTGTTCATTTATCATCTCGGACATGCAATAAAGCAAGACAATGCAGATTCTTTATGTGAAAAAGTTTCAAGGCACTCGATTCTCTTCCTCTTCTGATTACTAACAATTCAAATAAATTGTGAACAGCTCCAACTGTTCATACATTATGGTGTTTAATGAACATTTTGGTCCAAGATGAGAATTCTAGCCCAACGGAGATGGAATCCCACCTTCCTCAACCGGGCAATATTGTTCATGGATGCAAAGTTGGGAAGCGCTTTCTCCTTGAAATGCATGCATACAGAAAAGGTTATTTCCCAATTGGGCAGTCTGACTGAATTAATTTGTAACACAAAAATTTAGAATTGAAAGATCTTGGCGACATTCTCTCACTGTTTCGTTTTAATATGAAAAGACATCCTTTACTTTGTAAGGGAATATTTGCCTCATTTTTGACAAATAAATCGGTGGTCAATCTGCCTAAGTCTTTTTTAAATATTCTAGGCCGTATGCAAAATTGCTGGAATATATCCAAAACCAAAACAGACCTCTTCCCACATTGTGTCTGCTATGTGGATTCTTGATCACGATTAAGGTCATTCTTGTGCCTTATTTGCGTTTAACTCCATAAACACAAGATCATATTTTATCCTCCTTCCAACACTTTAGAGTCTTACTCTGGAATACGTAATTTATTTCAAACTCAGCCTGGGCTGTCAGGGACTGGGAAATTGTTGCACTTTACATGGATGAATCAACAAGTTCAAATAAAAACTGATTTCTTATAGATAGGGTCCTGTTTACAAGCGCCCTCATGTCATCTCCGTATTGGTTGTCATAGAAAATATTTTGTGTCATTTCCACGTCCATTTGATCTTATGATTGTGTGTTTCTGTTTTCCCATTCAATTCTCATATCTTGAACTATGAGAGAGAACTAAACCACCTCTTATATTTGTTGAAGGACCGGTCCAGTTTCTCTTTCTTGTCATTTACATTTAAAGTATTTTCTGTACTGTAGTGTTTGCTGATTATTTTGTTTCTCATTTTTCTCGTGATTCATGAAATTTTAGCGGTTCATCTTCATATCCATTTCAGCCTGTATTGTATGTGCTGTGCAATAATTAATATTTATGGAATGAAAAACTACTAGGAATGGCATCAAACAGCGGAAGAATTCATGGCAAGATGGGGTCCTTGGAACCAATTGTCCTATCCCACCAGGAGGAAATTACACATACAGGTGGCAGCCCAAAGATCAGATTGGTACCTATACTTACTTCCCTTCAACTGGCATGCACAAAGCTGCTGGAGGCTATGGAGGCATTGTTGTTGTTAAGAGACCTTTTATACCTGTTCCCTATGCTCAGCCAGCAGGGGACCATACAGTGCTCATTGGTGACTGGTATAAGTACAGTCACAAGGTTAGTGAACTCGAACTCTAATTCTGATGATCTCTCTGTTAAACAATTGTGGTTTTAGTTTCTCTTTTGTGCTTATTAAGTGTTGTTGTGAATTCATTTTTTTCATGCTTTCTTTGTATAAAAGCTCTGAAAAAATTTGCTAATGTGCTAGATGATGACTGTGATCATGCTTTCTTCTGTAATGCATGCAGACGTTGCAACATTTCCTAGATGTCGGCATTCTTTTGCCTTTCCCTGATGGAGTAGTTATCAATGGTCAAGTGAAGTCTTCCACCTTCAATGTTGATCAAGGTGATTTTCCTACATCCTGTTGTGACTTTGTGGTGTGCGGTCTGCTAAAATTTTTGGATTAGTCTTCACATCATTCGCCATCATACTGATTACTGATGACTATGCAGCAGAGTTAGATTACGTTATGAACCTGATTGTAGTTTGCGTTGTTCATTATTCCGTAGAACATATATCTGATATAATCAGATGAGTTAAAGGCAAATATATTGTATGAATTTTTCACAGTCGGGAGGTTATTTTGTTTTTGGCAGGCAAAACCTTCATCTTTCGGATCTCCAATGTGGGTTTGCAGTCTACACTGAACTTCAGGATTCAGGGACACAAGCTGAAGCTGGTAGAAATTGAAGGCACACATCCACTTGAAAATGTTTATGATTCCTTGGATGTGCATGTTGGACAATCAATGGCTGTCTTGGTCACAGCTGATCAGCCAGCAAAGGATTATTACATCGTTGCTTCTACCCGTTTCACTGGCCGTGTTCTCACAGCCACTGCTGTATTACACTACAGTAGCTCTCGTGTTGGTGTATCAGGACCCATTCCTTGGGGCCCAACTTATGAGCTAGATTGGTCTCTCAACCAGGCTAGATCATTCAGGTAGGACATTTTCAGAAATGTGAATTAGTTATTATTCACTGCTCTTATTTTCATAAGAGCAACTATTGTTTTAGATGTAAAAGTTTTCCATTTACATATTCTTTTCTGAACTTCTGATTTCATGCTCCCCTTAAGCCTAACCCACAAGGGTCATTCCATTATGGGAAAATAACTCCTAAAAAAGACAATTGTATTGGCCAATTCAGCACCTTTGGTTAATGGAAAACTGCGTTATGCTGTTAACAAGGTTTCCTATGTTAACCCTGATACCCCTCTCAAGCTTGCTGATTACTTCAGCATTCCCGGAATCTTCAGTGTGGATTCAATTCAAAGCCTTCCATCTAATGGTCCCGCATACATTGCTACCTCCGTAGTGCCAACTTCTCTCCATGATTTTATTGAGGTCGTTTTCCAGAACAATGAAAACACCATACAATCTTGGCATCTTGATGGTTATGATTTTTGTCATGCAGGATGGGTTGGGGACAGTGGTCTGGGGCTAGCAGAAAAACCTATAATTTGGTAGATGCTCCTACCAGATACACTGTTCAGGTACATTGTTGGCTTTTATTGATATGTAAATTTCATGAAAGTGGTCATATGCATATATTTTCAGTGTCAATCTTTGCGCAAAGTTAGATCGATACATTAAAGTTGAAATTGATTCCTCATTGCAGGTATATCCAAATGCCTGGGCGGCAATCTATGTGTCCTTTGACAACGAAGGCATGTGGAATCTGAGATCCGCAATGTGGGCAAGGCAATATCTTGGCCAGCAGTTGTATCTCCGAGTTTGGACATCAGATAAGAGCTATTTCAATGAGTACAATATCCCAACTAATGCACTTCTTTGTGGAAAAGCCAGAGGATACCATATTCAAAGACAGAATCTTTCTTGATGTGCCTTTCTTGAGTCTTTTCTGTCACGAGCGGGTGACCAGTGGGGGGTGAAGAATCGCATCAAATCTTTGCTTTCTTTCTTTTCCTTTTAGTGGAAGAGAAAGAAATCCATTTCCTTTTATTTCTCCAATGATTTACATGCATTCGTGTGTGCATATGAGAGAGAGAGAGGGAGAAAGAGAGAGAGAGAGAGAGAGTCTGAATTATACTTAGATGTAAAGCATGTGTGCACATGCAACCGCGATGGAAAGATAATAAATGCCTCATATGCACATCATGACAGTGTCGTGTTTGAGAGTGGACAAAGTTGCGATTGAAGTCAGAATCATAAGTGATCCGTGAATCAGCAGCCCATAATGCATCTCTTGTCGTTTCTCAGAGATCATCATTCTGCGGCTCTTGCCTTCTCTATGGAAGCCAGCTTATTCCCAATGTGCGTGTGCGTGTGCCTGTTGGCAGTGCTGAGTCTAGTCGGGTTGGTCTAGGCAGAAAATTTCCATTCCTCTTAAACACATAATCACAGGCTCCTAATTACTAAGAGCACACTCCATTCCTTTTACCCCTCATTCACTGACGGTTACTGCACCCTCTCTCTCTCTCTCTCTCTCTCTCTCTCTCTCTCTCTCTCTCTCTCTCTCTCTCTCTCTCTCTCTCATCTTTCCTTCGCATCTCACCGACACCCTCAATGCATGTTTTGTCATTTCTCAGAGATCATCAGTCTGCATCTCCTGTCCTTTGTATGGAATTCCCCATGTGTGTATTCATGTTGACAGTGTCGAGGCTAGTCGGATTGGTGTACACAGTCAATTGTCATTCCTACTAAAAGCTTCCTAAGGACACATCTCATTTTTCATTTTACCCTTTACATTGGAGGTTAATGCATTCCTTTTCTCATCTTACCCTCTCATCTTCTCATGTCACAGATACTCTCTCACATCCACATCTCTGTCTGTCTTTCGTTCCATCTCCCTATCAGTGACATTGTTTGAGATGATCTTATAAATCTCTCTCAAAGAAAAGATATGCACCAAACACGTCTCTATCACACGAGAACTTGCACACATATCTCTCACATGAGATATATGTTATTTGCGTCTCTTTCTATTGAAGAGATGCTTTTGGCATGTCTCTATGCATCTTTAAAAGAGATGCACACCACACGCATCTCTCCTATGAGAGATGCATATTGTGTGCATTTTTGTCTGAGAGAGATGCAAGTTATATACGTCTCTCCCGAATGTACTTATAAATCAAAGGAGTAAAATGAGAATAAGAATGTGCAGTTAGTAAGTTGAGATATGCCTTTAGTAACACCCTAAATTCCCAAAGTTTCATCTTTATTTAAAACTACTGGAAAAATAATTATTTAGTAGATCCAAATGAGCAAGAGCTAAGTTTCTTGATGAAATTGTGCATTAAAATTTAGGATTAATGAGCAAGCTCGTTTTTGCTCATTTGCGTGTTTAACTTTAGCTATTTCAAATTAATGAGACTCTCAACATGTTCTGATCAGTTTGATTGGCAAAACCAGTTTTGTGGAGCCTTTGGCTTTGATTGTGTTAGGGTGAAATTGGCTCAGGTCTGCTTTGTTTGAATCAAGTCCATGATCGAGAAAGAACTCTGAAAGACTTTCTAGAACTCTATTTTTTATGAGATTTGTTTTCAAATTGAGATAGGAATTGGGAAAAATAGAGAAGGAACTCTTAAAGAGATCAAGAGAAATCTATAAAAGAGAAAAATCATTCGTAAAGTTTTCAAAAAGAAGAGTTGAAGAAGAAGAGATTTAGAAGGAAATCAAATGATTAAGAGAGAATGAGATTAAAAGAGATCTCCGAAAAGAGGGAAATCGCAAAAGTTTATTGGGAGGGAAGAAGAAGCCAATGGATCATCGAGAGGAGAAGAAGCCGGTGAAGGAGAGAGAACCTACAATGAGGATAGTTTGGAATTATTTTAAAGAAAGAGTATGTTTAGTAAAATGGATGTATGAATAAGAATTGCATTTTTAATGGTTTTAAAAATGGTAAGCCTAGTCTGCAGCAGTTTTTATTTCACTAATCTCGGGTTGGTATGGTACATCATGATCCTTGATGGAATTTTTATGGTTCATAACCTGTTCATGTTCTAGCAGAACGGTTAAGTGGGGGTCTGTAGAATCTGTTTCTGGGCCAAGCTCGATCCTCTTCAACTGTTCCCTAATCTGTAAGCCAAGTGCAAGCTAGAATTGACAACTCCTGCTCAGAGACACTGCTTTCTATTCAAAGAGTTGATAAACTAAAACTCTTTAAGCACTGCCAGGATCAAAGATAGCATGAGCTAAATCAAACACACTGCATATCGAAGCCATTGCCAATCCCTGCATATCGAACTCAATTAATTGAGTTAAGCGCCATTATCGCTGCCAATATGACCTGTCTGTAAGTAAAGGAGGGGAGCTTAATTATGGTGAAATTAGAAGGCAAACTTTATGTTTGTCTTCAAATGTACTTTAGCTATCTTATCGAGCTAAGTAGTGTTCTTTTCTGTTCAGCATATTCAGCTTAGTGAACAATGTGTGGCCCCAGGATTGGTTATGGTTCATGGTTTTCAGAACCCGGTTCTGAATCAACGGTTCCAAACAGCCATTAACTATGCTTTAAAATTTTTTTCTTCCAAAACCCCTTATCACAAACAAGTAGTGAGCTCAATGGCAGTACTTTCCCTACTGTTGCAATTGACGGGGAGTTTGACTACCAGAGGACTTATTATCCTTAATTTTCAAAAAAAATCTTTGGAACTGCACCAGTGGTTCCGGAACCAAAACCAGCCCCAGGATGGTTCGGTTCTAGGGAAATCAGAAGCGGATATGTCTACATAGGTGCATTTAGTCGGGGTCAACTCCAGTAAGCTTGTGTATTTGTATACAAAGTTTTATGAGAATACATTCTCGAAAGCCATGTTTACCCAAGCAACTAAATTACCACAAGAAAATACACAAAATAACTTATTTTTCTAATAATCTCTATTTAATTCAAGTTACCGAACATGAAAAGTAGGCAACTATCTCAGATTATCCATTATAAGCTCGTGTTTGCTTCGTGTTTAATTCAGCTACAGCCCAGATAATGAGTGGAAAATGAACAAGACTTTTTGTTCAAGAATGTTAGTCGATGAATGAGCACCCGTAAATTGATGGAGGTGAAGAGAACTGAAGGGAGCAAAGAACTAAAAAACAGAGATGAAAGGCATCAAGGAAGAATACACCATTCTCAGCGTTTTGGTTCACGTCAAGTGTAGTATCAACGCTCGTCCTATTTGAAATTGTTGTCTATCTTGCAAATTGGTGAAGTTGTAGCGTTGTTTGGCTCAACTTCAACCTCATGCTGAGCTGATTCAATTCACAAGCACAGAGCTTGTGCATGAATTCAGTTGAACTTGACTTAATCAAGCTCGTTTGTGAGCTCGGTAAAGCTCGAAAAAGGAATGAGCCAAGGTTGAGTTGTTTGAACATAACTTGAGCTCAACTCGAGCTTGAGCTAAGGTTTTCTCAAATGAGCCCAGTTGATTTACAATCACTTGAGAATTGTCACTTCATCAGTAGCATCTGCCATTGTCTATGCTTAATATTATTTCCTAGTCTTTCCAATTTCAGTTTGGTTGGTATTAAGATGTGTATTAACAACTTAATCAGAGTAAACGATTTTGAATACTATATAATGTATGTATGTATGTATGTATGTATGTATGTATGGACGCGAACAGTTTAAGATGTGTCCATCCAATTTAAGATTTTGAATATTATTCTTATGAGTTTATTACATGACTTCTGCCTATAAGAATTACCTAACTTTGTTTTCTCTGTCTTACCTAAAGATTAAAAACTTTTGACTGCCTCTATATGTTGTGAACTAATCAATTAACCAAATGTAAACGATGATGAGGGTGGTGTGGTGTTATCAAATATCAATACACTATTAAAAACTATATAAATTCATCTGCGATTACTCAATTGGAATATACTTATAAATAGGTTCAATGTTCATATAATTTTAATGTCATCTAAAGTAGATAATAAATTGTAAAAGTGTTATCACCTGATTGGTGTCTTACTTTTCGAACATGCAATTCTTCTCTCTCTCTCTCTCTCTCTCTCTCTCTCTCTCTCTCTCTCTCTCTCTCTCTCTCAGGGGTCTGCCTAACCCCATATCTTGCCAATCCAAAAAAAAAAAAAGAGTAGAAGTGTGTAGAGGTCAATAAAAAAAGTGTTCATTTCAGGCAATCATATTTGTCTTATTGTAGTTCATTCTAAGACATAGTGCACGGGTACACACATACATGCATGAACACACATATGTGTGTATGCATATATGTATGTATTATGTGTGTATGTGTGTCTGCGTACAGTATCTATACACAAATATGCAGACTAAGACACACACAGGCACACCCGCAAGCATAATATTGGAAATTAAGGATATCGAAAGCTACTTGAATCATGCTATATTTAGAAAAACTCTCAGCAGAAGGTTACATGTGAGTTTGGGCGTCATTTTATTTGTTCAAACATCAACGCCTGCTCTAAGACATCCTTTGGCCAGGTTTTACAGCAAGTCGATCGAGATCTTAAATGAGATTGGACCACGTGCAAACCCGGGCTCACCCCTTACAAACTTACAGAACAAAACCTGAAACTTAAACACAGATTCATGCTTTGCATACGAATCCCAATTCTCCGTCTTTTAATCACAATGCAGGTACGAGTTCATGTTTTTCAAATATGATGTATATATTTAAAGCAGTTCTATGAAAGTTATCAAGTCACGAACCGAATTAGATCTTTACATTCAAAACTCTCATGCTCTGAAACCACGGGACTCTCAGAAAATATTTCATTCCGATTTCTGTTTTCTGAAAATATAAAGCCATGCAAGTGAACGAAGTTCGGCAGCAGGAGCCACCCACAATTCCCATGCTAATCCAAGTTGCTGAAACATGGCACGGAAGATCGTTCAACAATCAAGAAATACAAAAGTTTGAAGAAGAAAGCCATTCCTAAACATCACTGAGAAGTTGACGTCTTAACTTTATGACAATGCACATCAGGTCGGCAACTGACAGAAACCTGTTGAAATTGCTCAACGGCGACGCCGCATTGCAGCAAATGTCTATAGAACAAAATCAGAGATGGTAATGACCTCGAGTCGGTGTTGGTAACAACTTAGAGCATGAAAATAGAGATTAGAAAGATAGGATTAGATGGAGGATCTTAGAGTTGTGAAAGGGAGAACACTCGAATTGATAAAAGGGAGAAGCATCTCGACCCATTTGCACAGTATGACACGAACGAAAAAGTGTTGATAGAACGAACTCCGGCTTTCTGTCGACAAACAGCTCCGGTCTCTGTTCCTGAGTTTCCTTCAGTCACATGGTGGGGCTGATGCTTCTCTTCATTTACCGGCCACCTTGATGCAGCGGATTTGTGCAAGGTTCTCACACAGGGGTTTCTCAGGATATGGTTACAGGTCGACTCTGTTTTGTATATCTGTGAGTATCTATATATGTATGTCTTCGACCTCTAATGGCGGCCTTTTATAAGCAACCCGCTCTCCCTCATTTCGGATGCTTCACCTGTGACTTCCCTCGTCTGGAGCATTTAACGGGGACGTTACGAAAAATCTCGGTAACGTTCTTCCGTTATGATCCTGGCTCTATCCGTTTAGGTAACGGACTGGATGGCCAGTCCATCCGTTACCTGAGCCGAGAATGGCCAGACTCATATCTTATCTATAACATCTCTCACTTAGCCATTCGAGCCAAGTGTATCGACATACTAGTTTTCCTCTCACTTTTCAGGATTTTTCCTAGTTATGTCGTTTCCTGATTACTATTGCAATCAGAATCTTTTGTGTGGTTATTTCCCTACACAACAATTTTTTCATTGTATGGTTAGTTACCTATACAACAATCAAACATATCTCAAACCTATGTTAGTAACATGTTTTGATAAGAGATCCTCCGTTATGCCTTTTGTTAAGGGGTCTGCCAACATATCTTCTATTGGCATGTATGAAATGGATATTTCCTTTCTCATAATCATATCATGAACATAGTGGTATTTTAACATTATATACTTGCTTTTTTAGCAATCCGCTCCACTCTTAATAAGTGTAATTGCTACATTGTTATCACAATAGATAACTACTGGCTCGTCTATTATTTCCAACCTCAAATCTTGTATGAAGCGGTTTATCCATACAGCAAGCTACATATTCAACTTCCTGTGTATGCAATTCTACACAGCCCTGTTTCTTACATGCCCAAGAAACACCACCACCTCTAAATAAGAATATTTGTCCCGAGGTATTTGTTGTTATCTTTACTCCCAGCAAAGTCAGCATCTGAGTATCCTAACACTTTTAGTTTATCTGCTTGAAAGCACAGTTTCAAGTCCTTTGTTCTTTTCAGATATCTTAGAATCCTTTTCATAGCTACCTAGTGCTGCCAACCAGGATTACTTTGATATCTACTTAGAAGACCAACAACAAAGCTGATATCAGGTCTTGTACACAACATAGCATACATCATGCTTCCAACAGCTTGTGCATAAGGAACATTAGGCTTATCGTCTCCTTCACCGAGATAATCAACCTTACTTAACTTAACCCCTTTTACAACAGGTGTATCTGCAGACTTCCATTCACCCATTTTAAACTTCATGAGGATATAGTCAATATATCTCTCCTGACTCAGGCATAAGAGTCTAGATTCTCTATCTCGAGAGATCTTTATTCCAAGGATATAAGATGTTTCTCCCATATCCTTCATTTCGAACTTGGAATTCAACCATGACTTGGTTTTGACAATCATCTCGTTGTCATTTTCAGTCAACAATATGTCATCTACATACAATGACAATATTACAAAGTGGCTCTCACTGTTCCAAACATATACATAGTGATCAAGTTTGTTAGCCACAAATCCAAGTTCTATAATGGCATTTTAAAAAGTCAAATACCATTGGCGAGGTGACTATTTCAAGCCATATAGGGATTTTTTCAACCTATACACTTTATTTTCTTGGCCTTCAACAACAAATTCTTCGAGCTGCTACATATATATGATTTATTCTAAATCTCCATTTAGAAAAACGGTCTTTACATTTAATTGATGTAAATCCAAATCATAGTATGCAAATATTGTCAGGATTATACGTATGGATGCAAATTTTGCAATTGGGGAATATGTCTCAACATAATCTATCCCCTCTTTTTGCGAAAAACCCTTTGCAACCAACCTCGCTTTAAACTTGTCGATTATACTATCGACCTTGTATTTCTTTTTCAGAACCCATTTACAGCCTATAGATTTTCTTCTTTTTAGCAAATCAGACAATTCCTAGACTTGGTTTTTCTCAATGGACTCAATTTCCTTATCCATGGTTTTCTCCCAGTTTGTCGCTTCTGATGAGTTCAGTCAAGTTATCAGTCAACTCATCTAAATCTATCAAATTACACACTTCTTCTGCAAGATAAGTGTGATAATACTTTAAGTAGGACGGAGTGACTCTTGGCCTTTTATGTCCACTTAAAGTATCGATAGTTTTAGGAAGATCTTCTATGGGCTCAAAAGATGATTGATCTAAGTCTACCAAATCATCAACACATTCCTCATTGTTCTCTATGATGTCATTCTTAGTATCTTCTAAGAATTCAACATCTCTGCTTTCAATGAGTCCATGGTCCTTATGATAAAACCGATATCCTTTTGGACTTTTTGGATATCCAATAAATATACATCTCAAGGACCTGTTATCTTGCTTATCTCTAGACTGATTAAGGATCTTGACATGTGCAATAGATCCTCACTTCTTGAGATGACCTAGGTTGAGTTTTCTTTCAAACCACATCTCATACGGTGTAGTGAATACAACCTTACATGATATTTTATTAACTATGTAAATAGTTGTACTTACTACTTCTCCCCAAAATACCCTTCGAAGAAAGACAATGATTAACATTAACCTTGTCATATTCAGCAAAGTTCTATTGTATCTTTCAACTACACCATTTTGTTGAGGTGTCTTAGGCATTGTATTCTGTTTAGTGATACCAAAATCTTTACAAAATTATAAGAATTTTGCAGAGCTATATTCACCTCCTCTGTCTGATCTTAAGACTTTTATCGAATGCCCTAACTTATTTTCCACTTCTTGCTTATATTCTTTAAAAGCATCAAGTGCCTCCGATTTATATGTCAAAAGATATATATACATATATCTAGAGTAATCATCGATAAAGGTTATAAAATAACTCTTTTTCCGATGTGTCTTTACTCTCAAAGGTCTACATAAATCTATGTGAATAACTTCCAACAGGGTTGTAGCCCTTATTGTTTTCTTGAGAAAAACTTTTCATGTCATCTTTTCTTGTATACAAGTTTCACACTTGTTGAAAGCATTTTCCTTAAATCCAAGCAATAAATCAAAGTTGGATACTTTTTTCAACTTTTTCAGACTTATATGCCCTAGGCGTTTATGCCACATATTCATATCAATAGCAAAGACACTCTCAATATAAGCAGTAGATGTACTATCTTCATTATCACATAGTTTGAACAGTCTTTGTTCTACATCAAATTCCTAGAGAACAAAATTCTCCCATGCTTACCCACAGTCACCTTATTAGGAATAAACCTAACCTCAAAACCCTTTTTCATTAAGGCAGGGACCAAGATCAGATTGCGCCTTATTGATGGCACAATTAACATATCGGTCAATACAATTGGTTTACCTTCTACATGTATCCTGAAGGACCCAATACCCAAAACATCTGAGAAAGTATTATTTCCTATATAAACTCGATGTTCTCGAGGTTGATATTCCTTCATATCTATTGCTCATTTTTTGGTCTTCGAGATATGTCGTGTAGCTCCTGAGTCATCCACCAACCTGTCACTAGGCAGTCCAAATATAGGCATTCCGAAATTACGCAGATTATGTCCTGCTTCTCTAACTGTCCGTGTTGTGGGTTGTTTCTTCTACTTTTCTTATTTTGACAATTCCTCTTATAGTGTCTCATCTTTGCACAGTTGAAACACTTGATTCGAGAAGTGGTTTCCTGCGATTTCTTAAAATTTTGACCGTCTTTTTTGTTATTCTTGCCAAACTTCTTATTTGGTTTTTTCCTCTCATTGGTTTTAGAGCTAGACGCTAATTCATCTTAAACTATTAGTAATTTTTTTTTCTTGTTTTTAAGCATGTGTTCTTGCTCTATTGCTAGTTTAAGGGACAACTCAGAAAGGTTAATCTCATGCTCAAATCTTAGGGCAGTGGTGATCATGTTTCATGATGGGGGTAGACTGTTCAGTATTCTTGATATCTGCATCGACTCGGGGATGACTAATTTTGTTACGACTAAGTCTCTAGCCATTACCAGCATGTGGTTTACATGCTCAACTACATTGTCTCCTTTCTTCATTTTGAAGGAGTTATACTTTTGTAATAACACTGCACATATAATTTTGCAGTTGTATCATATTTAGCTGTTATTAAGTCAAACAACTCTTTAGCGGTCTCATATTCTTCAAAAACCCTGATCAAGTCATCTTCTATGTAAGTCAACATGATCGTCCTTGCTATGGTATCATCTTTTAGAAATATTTTATACATTTCTAATTGTTGCTCATTTGCGTCTAGGGGTGGTGGACGCATGGTTTCCTTTAATATATACTCAACACCTTATAGTGTTAGAGCCAAAGGGATTCTTCTCTTCCATATTTGAAAGTTGAGACCATTCAATTTTTCCGTTTTTGTCAATTCAGATACACATATCCTAGATATTATTTTTATGTGTTTGGCAAAAGTAACAATTAAGCGGTCTAAAAAAAAGACCAACACAAAAATAAAAGCATACATAGCAGAAATCATGTTAGTATGATACATGATAACAAGCAAATAAGCTAATAATAATTTTATAATCTTTTTGGGAGAAATTTGAAAATTTTTCCCAAGGAGTTTCTACCTCTGTACCCCTAAAATAATACAAGGTCAAAATAGTAATTTTATCTATTTGTCCCCTTCTTGTAATTTTGTAAAAAACTTGAGGACAAACTCGTAAAATTACTCTTTGGTACTTCTGTAAAATTCGCAACTGATCGGGGTTAAAATTATAATTTTAATCCTTAGGCCGAATGTGTAATTTTTTAAAAAGTATAGGGGTAAATTTATCCTTTAACTAGATGGCAGAACTGAAATTATCCAAATCGAGAAGGGTAAAACGGTAAAGTAATAGCCCAGTATTTGGTAATTTTCACAAACGGTCAAAGGGTAAAACAAACTTTTTGCTTAGTAAGGGCAAAATAGTCTTTTTACTCAAAAATATCAGGATGTTGGATGATAACAATGTAATACTTGAAATCGGCCGGGGCAAAATGGACTTTTTAGTTCGTTCCCCGAGACGGTTTTTGAAAAACCACAGTTTTCCAAAACCACGATTTTAAAATTTTTTTTTTTCTTTCTCACTGATACAAAATACAGAGGATTTACATCGTTCAGGAAAAAAAAACAGAAAGGGCGGGAGGAGAGAGGGAGAGAGGAAGGAAGAGCAAAGGGAGGGGGACGCAGACCAGCGGCAGCGTCCCTGGCGTTCCCGACTGCCTTATCCAGGCATATTGCCTGTCTTTTTGCGTGGCGTTCCTGGCTGCCTCTTGCTTGGCTTTCTTGACTGTCTTTTCTCAGCCTGTTTTCTTTGCCTCAGATAAGGCCTGTCGGCCTTTCAAGGTTTTTGTCGGTCGTCGCCTGCCTCAGGCTTGACCGGCTCGCCGCCTTTTCGGGTTTCTCTTTCTTACCCTTCTCTGTTATTGCTTACTGTCTCCCTACCTACGATCCTGGCTCTATCCGTTTAGGTAACGGACTGAATGACCAGTCCAACCATTACCTTAGCCGAGAATGGCTAGAGTCATATCTTATAATCACACCTTGAGAGGGTTTAGGTGACATTGTAGGTACCCATTCTTTTCTCGTCTGCATGCGGAGACAGGTTATTGCGATATCTCATATCCAATTATTTTCCTTTTAAAATCGTAATATTTACATAGCAGTTTGTTAAGACGGATTGAACTGTGTCAAGCAAATTGTTTTACCAGCGTAAATTTAATGATATTCATGTGAAAGTTAGAAATATATATTAACAGAGAAGGGTTTTGTCTTTTAACAACAGAAAACGGGGATGGCATTACAAGAACTAAAAGCAGGACAATCACGTGATCGTGTTTCCCCAAGTTATTATATACAACACTGGATTTTACTTGCTTCGAGCAAACATTCAGCCGGCCATCCTGGAATATTCTGCCGTTCACTCGAATTGACAAAGGAGCCGAGTGAGCGAAAACATACAAATTGCAGTAGACTGCTCGTGATTGGTGCTATTTCAAACTCCAAACTCAATCCATCATCATCCTATATCCTGATCATATTACCAAGAAGAATATATATGCATGATCGCACGCGCTTATATTATATTGTTATATATGTGTGTGTGGGGAGAGAGAGAGAGAGGGAGGGAGGGAGATCTCGGTTTCTGATCCTTTCAGAAAAAGAGAGGGCAGCTGCAGGCATGTCGGGAATCCTTCGCTTTCCTCCTCGACAGAAACCCGTGTTTCACGTATTCATGTTTTAGCACAGGAAGAGAATAAAGACTGACATTGTCAAAGGAAGGAAGAGAGGCCTGTGATGTTTCTACGCCGTTGCTGCTGCTACTAGTTGGCCCTGCGATGTTAAACTCTCTCTCTCTCTCTCTCTCTCCTTCGAATTAATAACTAAAGCAGCTCCTAGTGACATACTTCAACAATGAAGAAGAGAACCAAATTGCAAAACACTGTTTCCTCCCTCTATCTGCGCCCAGCAATATAGCTATTGCTGCTCCTATTCAGTTCCTCTTCTATCAATTTATCATGCTACGTTAAGCCATCTCTCTCTCTCACACACACACGCATTCCATGTAAATAGCTACAATAGCTTCTGATGACAAATTCTCAGTCGTGAAGAGAACCAAAATACAAAACCTTGTTTCTTTCTCTGTAATATGACTGCCCAGTTACATTCTCACATACTAGACCAGACTCCCAAAATAAATTTAAAAAGCACACAATCAAACTGTACTAGTTCTACTCATCCCTACATTTTTTCCCCACCCTTGAGCACAATATCCCATAGAAAAGACGACGTGTTAAGAGAGAGGAAGAGTTTCTGCAACCATATAATGCCTATCTTCACGGAAAAGATGCACTGGCAGTGTTATGAAGATCAGGCCACGCCAGAGAAGATCCCCAAAATCCCGTTTCTCCAATCACCGAGGGCAACATCTCGACGCCAGAATTGCCACCCATTACCGGGTTAAGGCTATGCTGCTCTTCGCTGCTGTAGCTGCTAGTCATAGCTCGGAGTCTAAGATACAAATCCTGAATACCACCATTACTACCGGCAGTAGACCCACTGTGATCACTGACCAAGCCAAATTGATTCTGGTGGTTGTGACCATAGAAATGCAATTGCTGGTTTTGCTGATGACAGTTACTTCCATTCCTCCACAAACCCTTGCAGAAGTGGCGAGGCTGTGAAAGGTTGTAGTTGTTGTAGTAGCAGAACTTGGTGTCTTGGTTCAGGTCGGAAGCGGCAGCTTCCGCCGCAGCCTTCCTCATCTCCTCCCCAGCCACCATGCTGCATTTCTCCATCAACGTCGCTCCTCCTCCTCCTATCAGACTCGCCCCTACTCCACCAGCTAGGAGTTCTTGAATCATCTTCTCCTGCTCTTGCTTTCCTTGTATAGGGAGACAAATAGAAAAGTTGATCGTCTTCTAAGTAAGGTCGATGCTCAAGAATTAAATATATGAGAGGGAGACAGAGGGCGGGGGGGGGGGGGGGGGGGGCGGGGGCGGGGGCGGAGGTTGATGAAGAGGATAGTAGTGATGGGGTGTCTATAAATAAGAGGGGTTTGGATAAAACAGCTTTTTCCCAGGCGGTTTTTGGCTGTACTCTAGTGTAAACAGTGGTTTTCAGGCTTTATCCTATGGTGGAAATACCGGAGATGGCGTTCCATGCGGACCTACTCTGAAAAAGAAGGAAGAGAAAGGAGCTTCCATGCAGGCTCGGTCAGGCTCTTGTAGTGCTACAAGGCCACATATTGCAGGACTTAGGTGTCCCAAGTTCGAAATCCAAGACAATCAAAGTGGTGGTAGACTGTTCAATTTAGTGTACAGAACGGCTGGTCACCGATGCGAAGAATCAACCAGATGCTGTTCGGGCTGAACAAGCCGGAAACGAGCTGCTCACTTAAGTAAAAAGTTAAATTCATAGTACAGTTTCAGTATGAATATAAACTACGGATATCCAACGGATAACACGAATCCAAATCCGATTTTGAATTGGATCCAGTGTGGGATCTAAACCAACATCTGGATACTATTAGGATTTTATACGTATGAAGTCAAAAAAATAAACAATGATATTCAATATTACAATTTGATTCGTGTGACTTTTCATTTTTTGGAAATTTCATATTAGTTCTAATTCAACTAACATATTATATAGTCACTTAAAGTTGGTAAGCTCATTTCAGATCATTCTAATGGAAACATGCTCATTTAAGTGAGCATTTTAATTCTTTTTGCATTTTATTGTGAAAATAATCTTGCATCTAAGTATGCCATATTGTTCAATTACTTTTATAGCTTATTAATAACAAATATTTTTTGCAAGAAAAAAGAAAAAAACATAGACCTCACATGAATAACCCAACAGGAACCCGAGAACCTCTTTCTTCGTGTCTATCGAAGGTAGCACATTCTTCAAGTCGACCTGTTTCTACCACAAATCGAAATAGAAAAGGATAAATTGGATCTTAGGAGAAAAGGGAGAGAGTCGATCTTGTCAATACATTGATTGGTGTTTATAAAGGCTAATGATTACATAACTCTATTTATAAATATAATAATAAGCTAATCATATGAGGAAATACGTGTAAAGCAGGAACCCCAGTAGATTAAGGAATCGGATCCAACGGCTCCGAACACGAGCAGATAATCGATCGTACGTGTCAAATCCAGCATAGATTACGAAGGGAGAGATTCGCACGTGGGAGAGAAGGATGGGGTAGATTTGATGGACGGTGGGAAGGCCGCGATGAAAGCGACGAGGGAGAGGCACCACCATCATTCACTCCTTTGTACGTGATAAGGACTTATCCTACTCTCGCCACCCACATGCGTAAGGTTACTTGCGCGCATGCACCAATATGAAAAATGCACATGAACATTCTCTGTCTTTTCTTTTTTTCTTTTCTTTTCTAAAACATAGCACACCGAGCAACCACTCAGCGGGCTAGGGACTCAACTCAGAATCGAAGAGGTCATGAGTTCGATAATGAGATAAAGACAGTCGGGAGCCCCTAAGGAAACAATCTAAAGCGATGTGTGTATACGGCTCTATACATGGCTACAACCTCCCTCTTGCACTGTTCTAAGAACTGAAATGAGGTAGATGATTGAAATTGAATCGATTGGGTTAAGAATAGCCATATTGACCCATCCCACTCAATCCCAAGCCAACTTGATCAGGTTCAGGTTTGGTACGGGAATAAGATGTCCACATACATATTTGGTACCGGGATATATATATACCCGGTTTTTGCTGAGTAATTGTTGGTTAAAAAGAGAACCTGAATCCATACTTGCTCTATTAAGGTTCAGGTGGGGACTTGCTATAGGTATGCCCATCGTTGCATTCATAGGTTTCAGATCCCTCCCAAGCCGGGTTGTCAAAGGCTAAATTGGGTGAATCAGCAACAATTCAGATCCAAAATATTCTGAAGTTTCTTTACTTAAAATTGCATTGTTCTTCTGTTTTTACAATTATGATTGAATTAATTTAAGCCTGGTTCAACCTGGTGTTCGGTCTTTCTGATTCGATCAAAAACTGATCCTGGCAACACTGCTCTGACTTAGAGGATTTAGGAATCGGATCCACTGTATGGTAAGTTTGCTTTATGGTCACTTGATGCATTGGTGAAACGAAGCATCAGTGAAGGCTGATCCGTTGGTGCTGCTCGGGTCAATTGGTCCATAGAATCGGGTTGCGGTGGGGCTGGCGAAAGCTTCTAAAGCCAACAGAGATAGACATGTTTCACCGTTTAGCCTTTCTTCTTTTAAGCAATAGCCTTCAACTTAACGGAAAGCCGTGCTTCTGGTGGATAACAAAACACAGTCTTCTCTTTGATTCCATGATGCCTCTGTCCGGTGCGATCCATCAAAACCGAATCAAGACGAGGGGGTGAGAGGAAAGCGACGCAAGAGAAAGAGAAGCGGGTACGGCCTAAGAGTAGGAGGAGGGACGTCCTCGAAAGCCGGGCACCACCACGTCACCCTCTGCCACTCTATTTACACAGAGAACAAAGAGATTCCTTTGCCTCTCTAGCTCACTTATGCACAGCATAAACAGTCACCCCTACGCTGCTCTCTCTCTCTCTCTCTCTCTCTCTCTCTCTCTCTCTCTCTCTATATATATATATATATATATATATATATATATATATATATATATATATATATATATATATATATATATATTGCTAATTCTGTATTAGGATTCTGTTTCTACGTATGGACAAGGTATTTCATTCCATTCTCCTTCAGCATTCCTTGTGGACCCACGTATTGGTGGACCTGTCCCCTTGTTATGAAGCACACCACCTTTCCTCGAATTCCCCATCTTCAAAGTGAAAAAATGTTCTCAAGGCTGTTAAAGTTTCTTTAGGTCGGGTCGTTTGACCGATTTATGATCGAACCGCAGTACCTTTTATCTCTTAGAAGGTGAAACTCATGACCCAGGTTGGGGTGGGTTGCAGGTAGAACTGTATTTAAATTCGGGGTCTCAGATCAGACCCAAAACCGATCCATCATGATTTGGTTTCAGGTAGGGCTGGTGAATGAGCTGGACAAACCAAACATGGGCTGTTTCGTGTTGGGCTTGTAATATCCGGGTCATCTCATGTTCGTACAATTTGCTAACGGTGCATGTTCAAGCATATGCTCGAGCTGTTCATTCTTTTATAACAAGCTGAGTGTATATTTTATATATATATATATATATGTGTGTGTGTGTGTGTGTGTGTGTGTGTGTGTAATGAGCAGGGTTCAAACTTGTTTGAATTCGTTTTGTGCTTGTTTCAGCTCATGATTGAGCTTGTTTAGCTCGTGTTTGTGTTTCGAAATAATTTGAGCTGGGTCCAAACTTGTTTGAAACCGTTTGTGCTTGTTTCAACTCATGATATAGCTTGTTTAGCTTGTGTTCGTGTTTCGATTTAGTTCATGGCCAACAAATTATCCTTGTATTGTATATTTTACTTATAAAAGAGTGCAGCCATTGAAGAATAAAACAGTATTGAGAGTATTGTGTGTGTATCTGCGTGCATGCATGTTCCGTAATTGTGTGCCCAGGTGCTTGGTTTATATAAGATCGCTTCATTATCAGAAATCAAATGGTAGATGAGGCACCATAAACTTGAGGATTTCAAAGAATATGATGTCGGTGGTCAAGCGAATTTCGATTCAAAGGTGATACTTACACCCTGCCACCCATCACACACACCCTCTCTGATTGTGGGTTTCGGAAACGCAACCATTGAACCACAGTTGCATTTCTCGAAGATACAAGATATCTTCTCTCTTTGAACTTGAAAGGAACCAGTTGATCTGTAATTGCCTCAACTCCTTCTCTTATCACTTAAAGTTTCGCGTGACTTGGAGGAGAATTAGTACTGTTCCTTATGAATCTTGTTGGAATAGTTAAAGAGTATATCATCGATATGGGGACAAAGATACTGCAAGTTTATCTTTATTATTTCTGTAGGATATCCACATCAGACCCTTTACTGTGTATTTGTCCCCTCCCTATAAAGCTGAAAGAATCCAACAAAGGTTAATCTCTTCCTTCTTTTGGGCCCACATTTAGATTGATTGGTTCAGTCCCTCATGATGGGGAACCCCAATGAAAGATGAGGCACCCTGTGGCAAAAGCCTGACGGACTAACTTCTTTTACTGGTCATGGACATGGTCTTCAGCATGACCTTGACCAGAAACGAACCATGGACCATCATATTGGCAAAAAGCTTTTATTTTTCTGTAAATAGT
Source organism: Brasenia schreberi (assembly GCA_036023115.1). Taxonomy (NCBI): domain Eukaryota; kingdom Viridiplantae; phylum Streptophyta; class Magnoliopsida; order Nymphaeales; family Cabombaceae; genus Brasenia; species Brasenia schreberi. Next base: position 23,200,927 of record JAYKKT010000079.1, on the reverse strand, counting down.
GTTCACAGTTCAAAGGAAACCAGTAAATATTGTAATCCCCACATAGAACATGTTTTCCCAGGTGCAAATTTACCGAATAGCTTCGTCTCTTTCAATCATCGAAATAGTTCACTTATGGACGGCTGTTCAATGATTTCAATAGCATTGTCTGCGGAGATTATGATCGAATTATCTCCGCATGTCCTTAAATATACGATTTGGGCCGTTTGAACTGTCAAAAAAGTAAATCTTTGTTGCAACCCACATACATGCGCTCATAATGGAGAAACTTTATACACTTGCACTCTTGCTTGATATTGTGACTAAACATGTTACTTGACGGGCAATCTTCAGCCATGCTTCAGTTTTTCGAGTTTGCAACCGAAGGTGATCTCTCTCGAGAAGAGGTGTAGAGAAAGAAGGCAAAGAAGAAGTGGTAGATTGTACACAATTTTCCTCAAACGGGTTACGCGGGGAATATGTTCTCTCGTTGTATTTTCTCTCAGTATTTTTCACTATATTCTTTGTACAATATTTATATACAGTTTCATCTTCCTAGTTTTCACATGTGGACTTTTTCGTTACAAGTCATTTTTGTATCTATAATATTTTTTGTTTAATTCTTCCAACATTAGTGTTTCTTTTTTCTCATCTAACATTTTAGAGCCTAAGAATGACAATTTTTTATTACATCTCTCACTTAGCATGTGTATCCTAAGATAAAGTTTTGCCTCCCACCTTTGCGGAGTTTTTCAAGTTATATCATGTATGATTGTTATTACAATCATTACCTATTATATGGTTTCTTACCTATCCAACAATCAAACATATCTCAAACTCATATTTGTAACATGTTTTAAGAAAAGATGATTTGTTATGCCTTTAGTTAAGGGGTCTGTCAATGTATCATTAGTTGGCTTGTATGAGATGAATATTTCCTTTCTCGTGACCATATCATGAACATAGTGGTATTTAACCATTAAATGCTTGCTTTAAACTTATCGATTGTTCCATCAATCTTTATTTCTTTTTAAGAATCCATTTACAGTGTATAACTTTCCTTCCTTTAGGCAAATCAATCAATTCTCATACTTGATTTTTCTCAATTGATTCAATTTCCTCATCAATGATTTTTTCCTAATATGATAATTCAAATGAGTCAATAGTCTACTAATATGTTAAGTTACCGATCAATTAATCTAAATCCACCAAATTGTAGGTAAGTATGATAATCCTTTAAGTAGGATGGTGTTACCCTGTATCTTTTATGTCCACTTAAAGTTTTAATTTTTTTTAAAAGATCAAATATGGGTTTGAAGGATGATTGATCTACTTCTACTAGATTGTCAACATACTTATCATCATTTTCAAGAATGTCATTCTTAGCGTCTTCTAGGAATTCAACATCCTTGTTTTCTATGAGTCTATGGTTCTTGTTATAATACTGATATCCCTCATATCCTTTAGAATATCTAAAAAATATAGATCTTAAGGACCGATTGTCTAACTTATCTCTAGACTAGTGAAGGATCTTTACATGAGCGATAGATCCCCACCTCTTGAGATGACCTAGGTTTTGTTTTCTTTCAAACCACATTTCATTTGGTATAGAGAATACAATTTTGCATGATATTCTATTTAGAATATATACATTTAGACTTACTACTTTTCCCTAAAATAAACTTGACAAAGATGCATCTATTAACATGAACCTTGTCATATTCAGTAATGTCGTGTTATATCTTTCTACTACATCATTCTATTGAGGAGTTATGGGCATTATACTTTGCTTTGAAATACCAAAGTCTTTACAGAATTCTAAAAATTCTACAGAGGTATACTCAACACCTCTATCTAATCTCAAGACTTTGATTGTATGCCCCAATTGGTTCTCAACTTCCTACTTATATTCTTTAAATGATTTAATAATGAAATTTTATATCGAGTAATCATCGATAAAGGTTATTAAATATACCTTCATACAATGATATTTTACCCTAAAAGGTCCACATAAATCAGTGTGAATGATTTCTAATAAGATTGTTTCCCTTGTTATTTCTTTGAAAAATATCTTTTTTATCATTTTTTCTTGAATACAGACTTCACATTTAACAAAAGTGTTTTCCTTAAATCCAAGAAATAAGTCAAAGTTTAATAACTTCCTTAACTTTTTTAAACTTATATGTCCTAGACGTTTATGTCACACATTTACATCAGCATTAAAGACAATTGATGTAAGTAGAAGATCATTCTCTTTCATTGTTATTTATCATCGAATAATCTTGAGAAGGCTATCATTTCATACTTCCCTATGGTTATCTTGTAAGGGACAAACCTGATTTAAAACCCTTCTTAACCAAGGCATAGATCGAGACCAAATTATGCCTTATAATTGGCATAATTAGTATGTCAGTTAGAACAACCGGTGTGTCATGTACATAAATCCTAAAGGACCCCACACCAAGAATATTTGAGAAGGTGTTATTTTCCATATACATTCTATATGGTTTAGGTATTATTTTCCATATACACCCTATGTTCTCTTGGTTTGTATTCTTTTAGGTCTATGACCCCTTCTTTATTCTTTTGAGATATGTCTTGTTACTCCATAATCATATTTACCTACGCAGCTTTCTTGATTGCTTCTACATCGGGCAAATTTGGTTAAGTTGATTATTTATTTTCAAAACGAAGGCGCGGTATCATAAAAAATCCCATTTTTTGTTTCAATGGGGCGCGCCTTCGTATATTTATACATCTAGGATCCGATCTGTATTGTGTATCATTGGTAATAATAGGAACTAAATCATTATGGCAAGGAAAAGTTTGATTCAGAGGGAGAAGAAGAGGCAGAAATTAGAAGAGAAATATCATTTGATTCGTCGATCCTCAAAAAAACAAATAAGCAAAGTTTCATCCTTGAACGAGAAATGGGAAATTCATGGAAAATTGCAATCCCCACCACGTAATAGTGCACCTATCCACCAACGAGATATTAGGCGATCTATATAGAGTCATTCTCAAACCACGCAGATTATGTCATACTTCTCCGATTGACCGCACTGTTGGATATTTTCACCGCCAGTCTTCTTCTTGTGGCAATTTCTCTTGTAGTACTCTATTTTTCTAAAGTTAAAGCACTTGATCCGAGAAGCAATTTCATGTGATTTCTTAAAAGTTTGATTGCATTTCTTGTTATTCTTGTCAAACTTTTTGTTTGATTTATTCTTTTATGGTTTGGTCTAAAGCTTGTTCTAATATCTTCTTGAGATACTAACCTATCCTTATTTTTATTCATGTGATCTTCTTCAATTGCTAGTTTGAGGAGTAATTCCAAAAGGTTTGTTTCACCTCCTAATCTCAAGTTCATGATAACCATATTTCATGAAAGGGAAGACTATTTAGGATAGTTGATATTTGCATAGCCTTCGGGATGATTGTCTTTGCTATAGCTAAATCTCTTATCATTATCAACATTTGGTTTACATATTCTACTACATTATCTCATTCTTTCATTTTGTACGAGTTGTACTTTTGCAGTAATAACTGAATACGTAGTTTAGATGCAGTATTGTATTTAATTATTATTTATTTAAACAACTCTTTTGCAATCTCGTATTCTTCAAATACCTTAATTAGGTCATCCTCCATATAGGTTAGCATTATAGTTCTGGTTATGATATCATCTCTAATGAATGTTTTGTATGCTTTATTTTCTTTTTTTATTACAGTTGGAGTAGATGATAGAAATGTATTCTTTAAAACATAATTTGTACCTTCAAGTGTAAGTACTAATGGGATACAACTTTTCCACAGTTAGAAATTTAAAACATTCACTTTTTCTGTTTTTACCAACTTTCATACACAAATCCTCAAGTTTATTTTAGTCAGTTTGGCAAAAAATAACAATAAGACGATCTAAAAGAAAGAAAATAACCAACAACATATATTAGTAAACTGCAACAGTTTGCAATAATATATAAGTACTAATTTAAAAATATTTCTAAGTACCTGTGAGTAATTTCAGTTGATACTTAGATTTCAATTGAAAAAGTATGTTATTTCAAAACCAACTAAGAGATGAAACTATAATTTTTCTCTTTATCTCGTCACATTATTTTTTTCAAAACCTCAAGAGAAACAAAGGATTTTACCATTCTATCCTGTTTTGAATTTTTTTAAAAAGAGTCGGAGTATAATAGTAAAAAGGCATATGGTTTTTCTATAAAAATTGCTACTGATTAAGGGTAGATGCATAATTATACCCCTCAACCCATTTTCTAATTTTTAAAAAAAGATAGGGGTAGTATTATCTTTTCATATAGTAGCAAAACTGTGAATTTTCAACCATATGAGGATAGCTTTGTACTTTTATAGTTTGGTATTTTGTAATTTTCAAAAATTGCCAAAAGATAGTTTTGTTTTTTCATTGTTAGGGCAAAATTGTCTTTTACTAAAAAAATATTTAGGTATTTTCATAATTTCACACAATGACAATTTTGTAAAATAAAAAATTGGGATTTCTGGAAAACTACAATGGCTTTCCAAAAACAGGTGGTCTTGGCTGTCCATGGTTTAAAAAAATCGTGGGCAATGGATGTTTCGAGAAGAGAGAGAAAAGTAGAGAGGGAGAGAGAGAGAGGCAATAGAGAAGAAATTTACAGTGAGAGAGAGAGAGGGAGAATATAACGAGGGGGAAGAGAGAGAAGGGGAGAGGGAGAAGAAGGGGGTTGCACCTCTTCACTGCTCTTCTTGGTCTTCATTGCTATGCCTTCCAACTGAGTGTGTCGCTCTGCCTTGCAGCTTGCCACTTCGCCTTGCCGCTTGTCTCTATTTTTTCTTTTTGTCTTCTGGTCGTGTGTCATTTCTATTTTGTTTTGTTTTTCTTTGTTCTACCTTTTGACCAAACAGAGCCTTTGTTTCCTTTTTTCCTTTCTTTGCTTTGTATTTTTGGTCGAGTGACGCCTCTACCTTTCTGGGTGAACGTCGTCTCTGTTCCTTTTTCTCTACCTTTCGGTCGAGACATTGCCTTTATTTTTTTTTTCTGCATGAAAGAACGTTTGGTAGGGTTTTTTTTTTAATTACCTACGGTATCACTCAAGGTTCTCGACTATTAGGCTCTGATACCAATGATGGGGAGTCTCTGGTCATGCTTAAGCTTTTCATCTCTGTGATTGTCAAAGTTTACAATGGAAAGTGGTATGCTCGAAAGGACGTCGGGAGAAAGGGAAAAAAAAGTGGGTGATTGTACATAGTTTCTCTCATACGGTTTAAACAACAAAGATGTTCTCTAGTTGTATTTTCTCAAGCTCTAGAAAGAGAGTACGAGATAGATTAAAGTGATAGTAATAACAATTGTGAGGAGTACACAAGAGAGTACTTTAAAGGCCTAATAATCACTTCATGATCAAAGCAATTCTCCATCGTCTAAAGTTCGGTGGAGAGAGAGAGAGAGAGAGAATAAATTGGTTGATGCAACAACGCACAACTTTCGTGTGCGGTATTTAATATATGCCTAGAATTGATAGATGAGATACTTGATGGCAAAACACCAGTAAGATTTTTTTGAGGGGGGGCCTTCTTCTAGTGGATGCGATCTTCTTGAATCGAACCGAAGGCCACAACTTGTGAACCAGATTATTCATGTTTTCTGTTGATTAACATAATACAAAAATCATTTTACAGTTAGTTTCACCCACTATTCCCCACGGCAATTTGCCAATGGTTTTGTATTCATAAAAGTTTACAGAACCCTCTTACAGGCCTCAGGGTCCAATGCCGGCAGATGATTTCTACAGCCTGACCCCATCCTGCCCGATCCGGACAATTTTCAACTTTTTGGGAAAACTAACTAGCTAAACCACAATTAATACAGCTACTTCCATATAATTTGATCAGGAAACAAATACAATCAGCTTCAGCTCATGACATTGATGGTGAAGTGGCGGCGATGATGGTTGTTGGGGGATGAAATATTGGAGGTCGTGGCTGTGTGTGTTGAGTGGAAAAGAAGATGCATGCCATCTTAATTATTTATTTATTCTAATAACGTCGAGATACTAATAGATTTCAATGGCCAAACTGTGTGTAACTGACATAAACAAAGCGTGATTCGTATTCTCTTCTCCACGAGCACCTTGGAAATTGATTGAGGGTGATATTATACTTGTTTATGGTTGATTGAGCACGCCCCCGTACGTCAAGAAGATGCCCTGGGGATGTGGATGTGATGCTGATGCCTCAATGAGGTGAATGATTAATATTCTTTTGGAATAACTTCAAACGCCTCACCGTGGATTTGGTGGGAGACAGGGCCGCCATTCTTTGGACTGCTCGCCGGCTCTACCTTGTAAATATATCTAACCAAGGAGGTGTCTTAGGAACCCATAGGATCCATTTAATATATGTTGTTTTAACTGTTGAGTGAATTATTTAAGCCTACGACATTTGGCTTAAAGTATGTTCATCGATCAATGGAAAAGCACTGTCGGCAGATGTGTGTGTGTGTGTGTGTGTGAGAGAGAGAGAGAGAGAGCTATTCATGTTTGAATGAGTTACCAAGTTCACTGAACATTGCCTTCGAGGCATTCATGTAGCTGTTTTTCCTGGAGGGAGGGAGGGCGGGAGCCCGGCATGAGTGGAATTAACTTTATCCGAATCATGTTCACCCCTCTTTTGATGTGGTTAAAGTGGATAGCTGTTAGTTGATTAACCAAACAATACTTAGTATTTGCATGTTTATAAGTTTACATTTACCATCTTGATAGATAGATATGTAGAATCTCTATAATGCAAAGGAATATATAACAAAAGCGTCTTCTAAACATTGTAAACATAGACATGACCAATCCCAGTAAATCGAAATGGGTGGTTTGGAACTGAAACTGAATCGGAACCGAGCTAGTTTTGGTTCCGGTTTGTGGCTTCAACCGCTCAGAACAAAAGAAAAACCATTAGAAATTATGAAATTAAAAAATAAAATATATGGAACCATCAGTTCCAGTTTCAACCCGATTCTAGCTCCACCTCCATTGAACCGCCAAGCCGGTTTGAAATTGCAACTGACTCGGTTAGTCCCCAAATTTGGGTTCAGTTCCAAGTCTGGTTTCACACGTTTTGGTTCAAGATGATTTCTTTGGTTTTAACCGATTGGTTCGGTTTCGATTGGATCCACCAAGCTGGTTTGAAACCGGCCATGTAACACATGCAGACTGCTCTAATTTGAACTAAATAACATGATATAGTTGAAAGTAATTGGAAAAGCTTGCATAAGTACATTGAGGTTTGGGAAATGTACACATTAGTACCCTAAGGTTTCAAAACCTCCACTCCAATACATTGAGGTTTTGAAATTCATTAGTTTGGTTCAAAACCCCAAACTTTCATTTTATAGTAAACTAATATTATTAATTTAATTTGAATATTTTATTCAACATAATTATTGATACATAAGAGAAAAAACAAAAGTTAGTGTTAACTATTTCCCTCTAGCTTATGAATGTAAAATACTAAGGATACTAGAGTGCAGGTTTTCAAATCTAAGGTTACTTTTGTGAAGTTTTCTCAATGTAATAATTATAGTTCTATCGAGAGAAAGGTTTAAAAGGTTTAATTATTATATCATTATAAACCACCAAGATACATAGTAAATATTGATTATTAGGTAAAATATCCATGCACTAACCATGGTATTTGTTGCCTCACCTAAAAATTTTCTTAATCTCCGATGGAGTCGCTCCATGACCAGCTTCATCTTGTCTATGCCGTGGAGCCATTCCAAATCGAATGAGAGAGGATCCCAAACAACCGGATTAATGTTAATTATACATTATACTGCCCATTTGCAACTGATGGAAATCAATAAAGTTTTCTTGCTCACCGACACCAAAACCGAACTAAGCCAGTTTAGGGGTCTACTATAACTCCACACTACAAACTCGGATGTGAATGAAAGAGGATTGCATTAGTCTTTCAACAACCAACGTAAAACTTTATCGGATTTACTATCATAAATTCTAGAAATTACAAGTACCATTTAATATAAGAAAAAGCTTAGTTGTTGTTGTAAGCGGGGCCTCCTATATAAATTTTTTAGTCTTCATTGAAAATAGGCTTTCATTATTTCCTTTTCAACGCTTTAAAAGGCAATCCTCCACTTCTTTCTATACCTTCTCACTGGGTTCGATATGCACAGCTCTCCAAATTTCTGAACCACCTGAAGAAGCTTTCTCGCATATATATATATTGGGTGCTACATCAACCTTTCTTTTAATAAAGCTTCGTTATAACTCTGAATTTATCTTATGATAAGAATTCTATTTCAACATTCTCATCACATTGATGGTCGACTTTCATCATTGCAAGTTCTTGTTACATTGAACACCATGCCTTTGATATGAAGCTTCCCATAAACACCCCCTTCATCTCCAAGATTTTGTTGGTTGAAGGCGATGGTAATGGAGGACAAACCGTGTGTCTGTTTTTCATGGTATGTAATCCAAGTGAGGACTACTCGCACACGCTCTCCTGAAACGTGATTCTACACATACAATTCAAATTCAAATGGTAGACTTCCGTTAGAAAAAAAACATATTATCAATACGAGATCTACATGCAGGCGTGGGGCGGCTGTTACCTTTAAAATTTATAGATTTCACTGTAAAATTTATATTTTACGGTGAATACATGGTTGAGATTCATGCTTCGCCCTAACATGATGAAATCACTATTTTCTAGATATGCCACCGTGTATGTGCATTCCATTTTCCTTTATTTTGACAAGAGGGACTTACTTTTTCGACCTTGACATGCTGTCTTCATCTATATGGTGAGATTAAAATTCATCCAATTTTGTCACGGCCAAACCGACAGCGTGCTAGCCGACGAGCTTGACTGGGACCAGCTCTTGGCTTCGAGGCCAAACAAGCCTTAACGGATTTCACTTAAGTGTAGCAGTCGGCTTTTGTCAACCTAAAACGAAACGTGAGAGTCATTCCCCGAGTATCAAGTTTGCCGAAGACGTTGACACTCGAAGACACACACCCAAACGACAAAGGCAAGAGATAAAAAGATCAAATGCACATATTTTAACTCACCCCGCTTAGCTCAACAAACACTTAAGATAAAGACACAAACACTTAAGAGAAAGACACTTACATACAAAAACCATTTTAAAAATATAACATTTTTATTAATAGCAAAAAGGAGTGCACGACCTCGAGATTACGATCCCAATGGGTTTTATAATTTCTCTTTCCTTTCAAAAAGAGAAACATGAAAACCCGTATTTCTCAAGAAGAAACACAATGCAGAGTCTTGTTTATCCCCGCATTGGTTCGCACAATTGTAGAATTTATTAAAAAATAAACATTTTAAAAATAAAAATACCAGAATTGACAGTTCTAAAGTTTAGAACTGCTGGTTCTGGTTCCGGTTTTATAAGAGGTGGGACCCGAACAAAACTGGGTGGTCTCCGGTTTCAGGCCTGATTCACCATCCAGTTTCACCGATTTCGAGTTCAGTCGGTTCCTAGCCCAGTTTGGTATCAGTTGAAACCGCTGGATCGATGCCTGACGCTTAAGATTATATAAGATTATTAGCACTACAATTAGATGCATTCTTATGGCATTATGCTTTTATGTATGAATTGTTGCCACTATCAGCCGCAACACGTTAATGTAACATTAATACTCGATTTTACAAATTTCTTAAACAAACACAGGAGAACATGATACGAAGTAACTTGACATGTTCAGTTGAGAGATTATCAATTCAGAAACATGTTTGATTGGCCTGGAGCCAGAAATGGGGAACCATGAACAGGAACCAGCCTGGTTCCGGCTCGATTTTGAGTCTAAAACCAACTAAGACTGTGAAAACTATAAAAAAATAAGAAAAAGAGGGGGTAAACCAGCAGTTTGAACCGCTAATTCCAGTTTTCGTTCAAAAGAGATTAAGCAGATGCAACCTCAGAATATGTTTCTCCTCTCGTTTCCAGTGTTAGTCAGGAAAAACCAATTACTCTCTCTCTCTCCGTCTCTGTGTGGGTTTGTGGTCTTCGATTGATCCATCGATCAGAACATTAAAGCAAAGTCAGAATAACTATAGAGGCAGATCGTTAGATTTTGCAGAAGGGACACACTGACAATGGAGGAGCTGGTGCCAAGTACATTGTGTCTCAGTGGAACAACACGTTTGAACGCAAGATTCTTAGGCATAGCCTTGTGAAAATCCACGACAATTGGGTGTTCATTCTTGGATTTCCTGCAAGATTTGCAGGATGCCATATCCGATATTCTTCTTATGACAGACGACATACTTGACATAACTGAAGACAGAGGTCGTCGTTCTAGCGTACTTTGCTGCTAATAAGAAGGATGAATCTGCAAAAATGGCTTCCTTTAAACACCACAAAACTGACTCAAGACCCGAAGATACTGTACAGAGCATGCACGATGTAACGTTTCCTTCGGTTGGTAGAAGAACTATTGGCAATTTATTAAAGATTTATAAGTACACTGAATTGCACAGTGAACATAAGCTCATCAAATTTGATTCAAAGCCCGAAGTTTCTGTACAAGCATGATGCACTTTTTCCTGTAGTCTGTAGAATAACTGTTGAGCCAAATACTTTGGTTTGCTGAAGGACACTTGATTGGCATATGTTGATGCATGCTTTCTGCACAATAATAGGAGAAAAGTGTAGCTCGAGTACTGCTAAAGAACTTTTCTTTTTGTTAACTTGAAACAATACAGGTTTGCCTGAGGTTGTCAAGATCACAGATCTCACCTAAGATGATCTGAGGTTCCAAGGATCGATCGAGATCATGAGCTTAATCAGGATCTTAATTATATAAAGGAATCATACGATTCATATGATCCGTATCTTTATAAATATTCCCCATGATTCTGCCTAATATGATTAGTCATCATGCAATTCATGATTCAATAGATCCTATACGAAAAATTGGTTTTCCTGTCGATGATGTTTGGAAAACTAATGTTCTTTAACATTTTTAGATCGAAATTAAATCTGAATCTAAACTCAAACAGGTTGGGTTCGGGTTTTGCTTAAATAGTTTTCTTGTGCCATGCTTCACTCGATATATTAGTCTATGATAATCTCATGAGAGTATTATGTGGGTCTGTTTAGGTATCTGACCAAATTAGATTATGTACAGGTTGAGCATGTCAAACACGGCCCCTTGATGCGTCCTACATATTGCCCAATTTTTATTTGATCTACTGTTTGTTCACGTCCAATTTTACATTCAATTTATTGAGAATCTCATAATCGTCTAATGTATTTTGCTACCTATTTGTTCCGGTGTTCGTTCGCATCCAACTTTTATTATATTTGCCTTTAAAACATTTCTCTTTTGTCAACATAGACACATATTCCATTAGTCTCGCACACACATAAGCATCTAATCCATTGATATATATATATATATATATATATATATATATATATATATATATATATATATATATATATATATTTGAAATTTGGTATATAAGCTAACACACTTAAGTGATAGTAAATCCAAACAAATCTTAACCAAAATTAGTTGAAATTTAAATTTAAAAGTAAAAAGTATTCATGTAGATAAAGTATACCTAAATGTACTTTTTACTTTTGGATTTAGATTTAAATATCATCAAAATAGACGGTTGAGATGTGTTTGAATTCGCTAGCACCTAAGTGTGCTAGCATGTACTAATTCTTCATTGGTATCTATGAATGGGTGGCCACCGGCCTTTTTCAGCCTGGCCTGGTGGCCACCCATTCATAGGACTTTGTGCACACGCTTCTATTTGCTTAATTGGCAACAAAAATTGCTGTTCAGGCACGATTAAAAAACAAGAACAATTATAGAAATCCACTGAATTGCATGTCAAGACAGAAGAGAAGCAAGAAGAACACAATGCTCACGACAGATGCCTGCCTACTCCATAGGCAAGACCGTGAAGAAAATTTTCATCATAAACTATGATGAAGAGGAGCGAAGTACAATCACAATGACCTAACAATCGCTCATGTAACCCTAATTCATGTGCACATCTCTTTTATAGGCTCTCTTTCAAAATATAGGCAAGAGATAAATACTAAAGAAAGTTTCACAATAACATGAGGTTTCATGTCCACTTCAGGTCGTGTCACAATATGTGTCCAACACAAATTCAAGCCACATCAACAAAAATAAAGTTAAAGCCAAGGAAAAATCTCAAATCACATGAGCCTTCATTAACATGTTTAGATGGGTTGTTACTGTTTAGATGAGAATGATGCACAAATCAAAGTCACATTAGCTAGATGATTAATGAAGATAGATGGGTTTCAATTGGGGCTATGCATACACCGAGTATTGAACTCATGACCTATTATTTCTACTGGGTGTCAGCTTGTGCATGGATAGTGCCTCATGGGAGTGGAACCCTAATTACCACATTAAAAACCAGAAGTGCTTTCAACTATGTCTGTGTTTTGGGTTCTTTTCTTAGTCTGAGCGATCCTTCCCGTTGTAACCCTAAAACTTAGAATTCCCAAAGATTTTCAGCTTCCCTTCTGGGAATCAAATAATCAATGAATCAGGTGCTGTAATAAGAAGCAATATTCCATTGGGAACCGTCAATGGGACTCCATTGGGCACCAAAACACTAGCCAAAACATTGGAATTAGTTATATATATATATATATGTGTGTGTGTGTGTGTGTGTGTGTGTGTGTCTAGGGAGAAAAAAGATTTGGTGCACTGTGCATGAATGCTACACTAATGCATCAAATTTAGGCCATTCAATCAAAGGATCAAATGGTTTATGTATAAATTAGAAAAAACAAAATGTGCAGATGTACTTTGCCTTTTAAAAACAAATTAGAAAATTTGTGACTGGTACTTTTATGTATGAACTTGTTCAATAATTTGTAAACTAAAACCATAAGGGACTCGCACAAGTTGTATAAAATTAGGTTGCCTTTTTTTTTGTCCATTCCTATTTGGCCAGCCCATCCTGGCCCACTTTGGAGTCAAGCTGGGCTGGAAATCGCTCCTAATGGATGTATGAATTACATGTTCGCCATACAATTTTCATTCCACAAAAACCAAAACCGTGAATGATGGGTGAAAGATTAAGAAGAGGACAACAGGGTTAAACAACGCCAATGGACAATTGGCTGTAGAAGATGACCAAGAAACTCCGGCAAGAGAGTGGGAGGGAAGAGACGGAGTGCTGCCCCACGCATCTAACCAGCTCTTGTGGTTCGTTGGTCCATTGACAAGACCCGCAGTGGGCTGTTTGATAATGGAGCTCAGGCCTTCGATATGGGTCCTAACCCCCACACGCACCACAGAAATGGGGGGCGACAGCCTCACCATTGCACGGAGGGTTGACCCCTTGAATCGGGCCTACAGTACCTGCAACGCATGCCTGAGCCTTGTTATCAAACAATGCCCCAGGGTGATGCCCTTGGTTGAAGGCCAGGGTAGGCCACTGGAATTAGGCCTGCTGTCCTTGCTACCAAAGAACCTCTAGAAGGTGTTTGATTAAGAGGCTGGGCTTGTAGAACTGGTATTGCATGTTCAATTCCCCCAAGTGGTGGATTGTTGGTGGCCTCATAACCAATGCAAAATTGGAACCATACGACCCACTTTTTGCGACCCACCAAAACACTCTCTTGATCACTTCATAAATCAGGCCAACAGTTCCAATTTGAAGGCCTAGGCCTCGTATTCAAACATAGAGTGATGCTATAGGTTAAGGCTGTGGCACAAATGCAAATCAAAAGGAAATTGGTGCTCTGTCATTTGCTTATGACGAATTTCATGTTCGAATATTTAAAAATTTTCAATTTTTTTAAAATTTAATCATAAATTTTTAAAAAAATTAAAATTTCGAATGAGACAATCACCCCACCCACCACAATGTGAGTCTGCCACTGTTTGCTTACACAATGGCTTTCATTCCCTCGTAGAACAAAAAACAGTAGCAAGCCATAATTGACCTAATAGCACACTAGATGTGACCTTGACGCCCTTCTTTCGTCGGCCTACTGACAATGCATGGACCGGCTGCTCGACTCGTCCATTCCTTGAGGTGCGTGTCCGTGTGAGGTATTTGACAGCTTAGAATGCCACCCTTTCAGTTAACCCAAGCACTTGTCAGTGTCGTGTCCTTGGATAATTTATACAAGAATGCACAAGCGCGCTTTTATACACTCTTCACATGCTGTGATACTAAAACAACTCAACCCTTCTTATTACTCCCTTGACACGAAAACCCACATATTTATGTATGCATTCAAAGTAATACGGAAGCACATACATGAAATTACACAATATAAGCAGGAACAACACTAAATTATTAGGTTGAGGTTCGTGTCTATCCAAAGTGGTATGATACAACTCAGACTGCGTTTAGGTTGACCTGGTTCTAACCCGAACACAAATTGACACGAACACAAACATTAACAGAAAAACAAAATTGCTACATGCCCCATCTCGAGCTTCGACTTCCAAGCAACAAGAAGTCGTAGGTGGGATTGGACGATTCTTTACATGACATTCAAAGCAATGCGACACGCTCGTGAGTTCGCTGTCGCCGTGTTGGATTCCTGACACGTATAAGACTCGACTCGGGGTAATATCGTCATTTTCTCGACCCGGTGAGGAGCAACTGAGGATCTGAGGTGCGTGTAAAAGGCGCTACATTTCAAGCGGGAAAAGGACAAATATCTTGAGGGAAAAATCTTTTGCTCTTCTTCTCCCGATTTTTCCGAAGGTTGGAAACGGGCACAGAAGAGGAAATTTAACAGCTAATCCTTGCTTCAATCAGGAGTCGGATAAGTGATCGTTGGATTGTTTTCACCTAAATCTCGGAGTCGTTTGCTCTAGGTTGCTGGAATCGGGGCCAATCTGGTTCTCTGATCGCAGAATACTGTTCTTCAAGGTAATTTTCTCTCGGTCCTTGATTAGTTTATATATCGCAAAATGCAAAAAATTGATGTTGTGTTTGGGGAGGCATGAGGATGGATTCGTACCGATAAATCCAGAGATGGTCC
The DNA here is from genome assembly GCA_036023115.1 of Brasenia schreberi. Classification (NCBI taxonomy): domain Eukaryota; kingdom Viridiplantae; phylum Streptophyta; class Magnoliopsida; order Nymphaeales; family Cabombaceae; genus Brasenia; species Brasenia schreberi. Next base: position 23,185,890 of record JAYKKT010000079.1, on the reverse strand, counting down.
AATATCTTAGTTTTTGATTTTCAGGATATATATAGGAAATTTGAATATTTTAGGAGACTGAGAAGCGAACTGTCGTGCATTTTGATTTTTAATTCTAGTGAGAATCTTTCAGCAATTAAGGGAACTGCTATTTCCTAAATACTTTGAAAGCCTATATAAAGATGTAAACTTGTTTTTCATTTGTTTTTATTGATATAAGGTTCGTAATGAAATTGGGTTCTCATTGATCAAAACTAGGGCTTCCACTTGAGAATTGCGGAATGAGCTCCATGACGCTTGGATCGGTTCGCTTGGAGTACGGTTGCAGATGGAAGGTCGGTATCTGGAAAAAATCGTTCGCAGAGGCCGTCATTTCTTATAACCTTGTATACATTATTTCGTATTGCCTGCAACGGCTCAAATTTTGCTGTTTTGTCGTACACCAGAATGGAGGGAATGGTTTTGGCAGGCCTTCACATCGCAAAATTGGGAAACGTAATGCAAGCATGCTCCTTGTGAGAGCTTCAGTAGTTTCACCTTCACAGACCTTCCCGTCGACACGTTCAGGAAGCAAAATATCTTCAGACACAGTTCGTGTGGGCGTGCTCGGTGCTAGCGGATACACAGGTTCTGAGGTACGTTTCTTCGTGCATTTGATTGGTTTTTGCCCGAGCTGCATACTAGTATACGGCTGCGGTGGAATTGCTGTCTTCGAGTTGGCCTTGATCTTTATATTTGCCTCATTAATTATTGGGTTTAGTATCCATTTGCGAGTATGCCGGATACAGGCTATCCATATAATAGATACCTAAGCTACTCTTAGGTTAGAGTAGAAAGAGGCCATCCTGTGATATTTTTCTATAAGAGTTAACTAATACTGAACTACACGACGAAGGGGATAGACACATGCACATACACACACCTATACATATACTTATATGTATGTATCTACACATACATAAATATATACATATACTCGGATACACTCATAAATGTTTACCTCTATCTTTGTGGCAAAAATAATTGCTTCCATTTTTTCGGTTTTTGTTTGAACAGATTGTGAGGCTTCTAGCGAATCATCCGAGCTTTAAGATCGCTCTCATGACTGCAGACAGAAAAGCTGGTCAGTCACTGGGATCAGTGTTTCCTCATTTGATTACACAAGTAAGAGGAACTCATGCTTTCCAAGTTTTATCGTTTTGGGTTTGACGTGGATCCTATGCTTGCTCTTTGAGGAAAAAGTGACAGATATTGTTGAAACTAAGCTCAAATTAGATTCTGCTGGGGCTGACAACTGCAAATTTTATTCTTGTTTCATTTTCTTATGACAATGTTTCCATCCTTTCTTTGACTTCCATGTGACCCGATTATTTCAACCCTAAATGTTGCCATTGGTCTTGTTAAACAGCTGCCTAGCTATACTTGGCCACTCTTAAGGCTTTGAACGATCACATGGACTTGCTTGTCTTAAGCCTAAAAAATCTCCATAAAGAAATGGTTTGACAAAACAGGAAAAGTATTGCAAAATGTACGTAGCAGGAAAACTTAGGATTCTTTTATTCTCCTTTGAACATATTGCTGGAGTAGAGACCTTCATTGGGGACAAGGTGCAAAATATTTATGTTGCAATGTAGCACACTTATAGGACATATCTCGCAAGCATCTACTGAGAAATGGTTTGTTATGGAAATAATATGACTGGTATGCCTTCATATGACCTACATGGTTAAAATTTATTAGCTTCTTGAGTGAGCCTTTAAAGCCTGCTCCTTTTCATTCTCCACATCCTACACAGTCCGCAATATTCTCATGTGTGGGTGGAGTTTTGCCTTTTAAAATTACTTTTAAGTGGTTTCAACTTTCAAGCGTTATGGAACTTCTGGTAGTATTTTTGTTAAAGATAATCATGTTTCCTCTTGTTTATTCAGACTTTTGAGGTATAAACCATCATTTTTTCTCATTTAAACTTTAAAGTGTTTTATTAAGAGTTCTTGTATTTTTTGATTGGTTTCAACTATTTCTTTCAGTTTTCTATGGCTCCCTTCATTGCATTTATCAAATCTGGAATCATCGCATGCTAGTAAAGCGGGAAGATAAGACCACCTTGGAATGCCATTTTTGTGCTTGTAGTTTCCATGTCATGGAATCACCTGCACAAAGGCATCAGCTTTTGAGTATGTGTTTTAACGTGATGTCAGTGGTGCCAGTAGACATAAAGGTCCTATGAAGAAAGAGTTGAAAGAAAAGTCTTGCAAAATGACAATTAAGCTAGCAGAGCTTGAAGCTAGGATAGCAGATGAAGAGATTGAAGTTTTTCTTTTTATTTTAACTGATGTTATTATTATGCTTGAAGACTTAAACACTTAATTACGTTTGCTTGTATTAAAATTTGGAGGTTTAAGATTTTTGTAATGATTTTATTATTTGTCTTTTTGAGAGTTCAAGTTTCTTGTTGACTTAGTCCTTTATCTAATCCACCAAAATGGCATCGTTTATGCAAAGATACCTTATCTGATTGTGCTTTGCTACTTAATCCATAACACATAAACTCAATGTGGACCTTATTGTCAACCAATATTAATATCAAAGTAGTTAATTCCTCTCCCATGGTGACTTATATATGTTGACGTTCCATTCTATAATTCTTATGGGTTTGTCATATGTATATGACATCCTTTTTTCCTCTGAGATTTTCTGAGGATGTCCTTGAGACAATGTCATGTTCCTTATACAAACTAATGAACATTATATGTAGTTTTTCTGTTTCTTGGTTCTGAAGTTTTCTATCTGATGACTTAATAAGTGTACTGCTTTCATAATAGTACATGACAAAAGCCAAACCATGTTTCTATCTCCTTTTTGTTTCTCTTTGTCAAAGTTCATATAATCAGTCAACTTACTCCTCCACTCCAATTATGCTGTCATCTTTATTCTTATATATGGGTATTATTAAACTCTTCTGTCATTTCTTCGGTATCTTTTTGCTGATTCTTATAGCCTAAAATAATTTTATAAGACATTGACTTTCCTCTCGCAACATCTTCCAAATTTTGACTGGAATGCCATCCATTTCTGGTATCTTTTAATACTTACTTCGGAGCCTTTTTAACTTTCTTCCTTTGTATACATCAATAAAAAACTAAGTTTTTATTATTATCTTGACTTGATTACTCTTTCAAACTGATTTTATTTCCTTCTCCCACTAAATGGCTTATGGAAATAATTCTTACACGTTATCTTCTTATACTACCTTGCCACAGGGATCTTTCCTTCTTTTTCCTTGGTACACCTTACGTTTAATGAGGCATTTTGTTCTCCTGTCCTTGGCTTCAGTTAGTTTGAAGATGTGAAATCTTCTAACCTTTTGCCTTGGCCTAACTGTCTTTCTCCTTTTGTTGTTGTGGCCAGTGGAAAGGGGGGGGGGGGTAGTATGATCTAGAAGACATTGGTTTCTTTTCCTCGTTGACAATTACATATAGAATATTACAAGTAACTAATCAATTTAAAGTTGTGAAAGTTCATACATATCTAGACTGTTAGGAATTCTTTCATCAGTCTCAATTCTGAGTTGGTACTGCCAGTGGATGAATATGCTCTTGATTTACAAAACTATCACTGTTAAAAGTTTACTTAATGTGTTATCCTAAAGATGGTGTTATTCTTTCTACTTAATAGTATGCCCATTGATCCGCTATTTTTGTAAAGCTCTACAACCAGTTCAAGCAATTGACCAAAGTCAGTTAATGTTGCTTTCACTTGTCCTACCTGTTTCTCCTAAGAGACTTTCTACCACTTTCTCTTCAACATCCTTTGGATCTTCTTCACATCATTTATCCTGAAATAGTTACTGCCACTTTGTCCTTGGATTTATAAAAAATGACATTTACCTGTTAAATGTATATGCAGAGTTGCTTCATTTACATGTTGCGTATGGTGGCCTGTTACCATACTTCTTTAAGGAATTCTGCTACACTGCTAAAGTTCCATGTCTGCCTGATAAAATTGTCATTCTCTACATAACCTTTTGCAAGAGTAATCAGCATAAGAATGTAGTTTTCTTCAACCTACAGAATCATGCTAGTTACTGAGACTTATCAGCTGAAAATAACTAAATGATGCTTAGCACTTTCGCTTAAAACTGCAGGATTTACCAAAACTGGTTGCAGTCAAAGATGCTGATTTCTCTGATGTGGATGCTGTATTTTGTTGTTTGCCACATGGTACAACACAGGTTTGTCTCCATCTTACTCATCTATGGAGGAGTTCATGAAAACGTCCAGATTCTTTAAACGATTAGCCTTAAAATCTAAATGCTTTTTTACCCCGTATTCATCTATTGTTTCTCACTTTCTTGGCTATCAAGTGATGGAATCAAAACATTGATCGTGTTCTTACTACAGGAGATTATTAAAGCTCTTCCAAGGGAGATAAAGATTGTTGATCTCTCTGCGGTATGTATTTTGTGTAACTCATGTTGAAAAAGGGAAAAGGTTCCTTTCTGTTGTTTTGGCCTTTAGCTATTTTTTCATTTAAGGTAGTAAATTGCTTGTTTCAGGATTTTCGACTGCGTAATATTGATGAATACGAGGAATGGTATGGCCAACCTCACAGAGCACCAGAATTGCAGGTACTATTGTTTGTTTCTAGTTAGTTTGTAGTAAGGACGGAATGCACTTGATTCACTTCATAACACTGTTATATGTGATTCAACTCATGATTGAGTTTTTTATGGTTTTATCCGTGAAATGTGCTTCTAGAATACATGCTTTCATTGAGTAAATTTCTATGAGAACATGATACCTTATATAGTCAAGTTTTGGTGCACTAAGGCCATGGGTTTTAGATTTACTTAAAAGCCTCCCAGAATATTATACCTTTATGTTATATTAATATTCTACACCAAGTAAACTGTACAGCAGGTGTGCTGTTCTACAGAAACAAAATGCATGACAGATAACTAAGGAACCTTACTTGAGACTAGGAATAGCTCCAAATGTATTCGTCTGCCTATGTCCTTGAATTGATTTTGCAAGGGCATCATAGGAAAAAAATGATGTTAATGATTCTATCGTGCAATCTTATTTGATGGACTACCATATTCTAGGAAATGAAATTTTGAGGATAATATTTGGTACCGATCGCCCTTGTGTTGAATATTCTCACCTTTGTGCACTTGGTCTTATTTCATGCACCACACGTGGTACTTGTCAGTTGTTACCTTGTGGTCAACATTTCACTAAGTAGTGTGTGATTTCATTTTCATGTTAAAGTGCAGACAAATTGTATGTTTTCATACCGTACTAAAACCATAGAATATTTGTTAAGGGTCCATTGTCATGCAAATTGGTGGAAAGATTCCGACTTACATATGTAATGTGAGTTTTTGTTCTTGAGGTATCAAAAAAGAGCCTGAAAGAAAAGGGTGATGCAAATTCGCAACATTCACTGTAAAATGTTCTCAGGGTTACTGCTTGCAATATTGGTCGCAGTTATGCCCTGGAGAAATTACTTGTGGCATTTTTCTTTATTTGTTGGTGACTGTTGCTCCAACTGCCAACAGTTGACATATCTCAACTTGGTGTACGTTCATTACTTTTCTTTTGAGATGATTGTGGGCATATAAAATAAAATAGTAAAGCGGCTAAATTCTAGTTGAAAAGGATTTTTTTTCTTATTCCTTTTCCTTTTTATCTGGTGATGGAGGCTATGTGTTGTTTATTCTATCGATTAGGCTTGTTACTTGAACAGCTGCTGATTGTCTCTTCCCCCTCTCCCCCCTTCTCTTCCTCTGTTCTATGGGCATGATTTGAAATTCCACCAGAAAGAGGCGGTATATGGATTAACAGAGATATTAAGGGAAGAAATTCGAAGTGCACGCCTGGTTGCTAATCCTGGTTGCTATCCAACATCAATTCAGCTTCCACTTGTTCCTCTGATAAAGGTTCTTATTTTTTCCTCTTAAGTATTTGTATGGCTACCTGGACATGATAATGCAAGCAATTATTCTTTCTCAATTATTCCAAACTCCAATGCTATGATCAATTAAATTAAATTTACTTTTCTTAAAGGGACTCAAATGATGAAACGTAAGGTTTTCATCTTACAAGTTGAGCACAGAGACAAAAACTAGGGTGAGGCAAGGACTTGATTTTTTAGGTTGATATAGTTGATCTTCTCTTATATGTGACCGTTTATCTCATTTTTGTGATTTACAAATTAGAATTCTCGTCATTTTAACTGAATTGAGGTGTCACCTTTTCTTGTGAACCTATGCCAGTGTCATGGGATTTCTCCATGTTTGGCCTGGTTTAAGTTAAAGGTATTCTCTGTTTCATGCGGCCAGAGGCAGTCCGAGAAAATTTACGCATGGGAACCACAGACTTTAACCAAAACACACACAGAGTACATGAGAAATAAAAGAAAACTACATTATGATCTCCACAAAATTCAATATTTTAAAAATGTCCCAACCAAGCAGCCATAAAATCTAAAAGCTGTAATCACAGTGGAGGTTCCATGACTAAAAAACTAAGAACAACTGAGAATAACTAAAATCACCAAAATTCACATGCGGAAGCAATGTTAAGCAATTTCTGTGTTTAATATTGATGCATTCACATCATCATCAAGGAGATTTTGGAACTTTGCTCTTTGTCAAAATTCACATCAATGGGATAATCTTGTTCAATTTTCGTATAAAAGATACCCGATTAGATATTTTGGTTTGAATTAAATATTGATATTCTTGTGTATAATTTAGGAATTTAATTTGGTCTTATTAGATCTGAATTTGCAGCAAAAATAACAATTTCAATGTTGAATGTAGACCCAAATGCACGTTTGAATAAGTAGATTTGGATCTGTACTTGAGCTGGAGGCCAACAGTCAAACTTTCAATCAAATCGGTAACTCTTAATGCGAAGCAGAAAATAATTTGTTTTGCATATGTGAGCAGGTAGAAGGAGGAAGGGAGAGATTCATAGGAGTAAAATTTTTCAACTAACGAGTCATATCAGTGAATTTTGGCATAAAGAATAAGCGAATGAGTTGATTTATACAATGAATGAATGAACAAGCCCCAGCTCCTCCCCCTTGTTACAGCAAAAATTAGACGTTCAACTTATGTGCTCTTTTGACACAATAATTTGGTCTTTGTGTAACACCAACATTTTCTGCATTGGAGGTGTTAATATGTTACTGATACTGAATCATCCAGTATTTTACCTGGAGAATAATTTTATTTGCTTTTTATATTTATCTACCCCTTTCTGTAAGATGAAGTTAATTGTATGTGGTTTCTCCATTTGGTCGGTGGTTTCCTTCCCTGCAGGCTCAGCTGATTGAAGTGAGGAATATTATTATTGATGCCAAATCTGGAGTAAGTGGTGCAGGTAAGGATCAAATTCCACAGACCCAGTTCTATCTTTTGCATTTGATTGTTGTAAATATTTTCTTTTCAAAGTCTTCTGAGAGTAAAGAAAAGGGTCTCCGAAGAAATGTTACAGGATTCAGAAGCAAAAATAAAGTCATGATTGTATAGATGCTGAAGGTTTTGGTTTTCCATTTATGATAGCTTTTGCTCGTTGCCTGCTGAATGTGCGTTCTTTCATTTTCCTCAGATAAACTTATGGAATGCATTTCAAAACATTCTTGCAGGACGTGGTGCAAAGGAAGCAAATCTGTACACTGAAATCGCCGAAGGCATACATTCTTATGGGATTACCAAGCACCGTCATGGTATGTGCAGTTGAATTCACATCCCCTTGCGTTTAATCATTTTTTGATCCTCTACCTATGATGGTGCTGTATAATATGTACGAAACTATTTTTATGCACATGCAGGTAACGCCAGTTTAGATGATTTTGCAAGGTCTATAGTAGAAGCAATGCATGCTTACATGCCATGCACATACATGTTGACATGTAAACCCATACATAGATACTGTCAATGCGTGGATACACCACTATATAGTAACACTAGCTCCTAATTGCTTTATCTCCCAGATTGTCCTAAACCTTTGTGCTTATGTTGATTCATAGGAGACGTGTCCTCAATTAGGTTTTCGCATGTTTGAATGTGTTCTGGTATCCGTTAATCGATGACACATATTAAACCAAAGTGTTTTAGTGCATTGAATCCAATCTAAAGCATGGTTCTGCCAAACAAGTACCGATGAATACATCTGCACATTCACAAAGAACACGTAAATTGAACAAATATGTTTTCTGAAAGTATTTTTGGTAGTTTATTATATAAATTATGTCAGATGTCTACCGCAAATATTGGATCAATATTTACAGTCTCACTAATAATTTTGTTTAACAGTGTCTCTTACCATATTCGTGGGTTTATTCTTGTCCGCTTTTATCAAACAGATATAAACAATTTATCATGGCAAACGATCAGCAGGCATGAACTAGCAAACTCAAATATTAAACTATTTCAGTAGCCACATTGATGGATGATCCAACTATCGTATGTATTGTCAAAAAGCGATATTTCACATCCTATATTCTAGATTTGATGCATGATAGATTGCCATTTAGGGAAGCACACTTGCTGGACTGTTAGCACTTTGTTTCTGCTTTCTGCAGTTATCTATGGTCCACAAATGCATATGCACTGGTCAGGCCTCATGCTCTCCTTGTACGTGGAAATAAACTTTTCCAGAGAAAACCTGATGTTCTGATTTTTGCTCAAGAAGATAATCTACAGTCTAGGGACTCTAGACCAATAAGTTTCTATACTCACTAGCTGGAGTCTGTAGTCTTGGAATCATAACTTCATAAGTGCCTCTGGCTTGAAGGGCTTTCGTCTGTCTGGGAAGTTCCTGTGCTCTATGTTTACTATTCATCTGTAAGACAAGATTGGTTGTAATACATCATTTATGCCTCTATATCAGGTTTTGAAATATTGAAGGAATTACCTTTTCTTTTGTGTTTATTCTATAGTTGGAGTTCCTTGTTTTTGTGCTGGATGCTGAGTTGTTTATAAAGTGATGGTATGTTATCTGAAGATCTCTGTAGAAAACTGACTGTATGTAACATCTATTTCAGTTCCTGAAATTGAGCAAGGTCTTTCTGACGCATCATCTACAAAAGTAGTTGTTAGTTTTACACCACATCTGATGCCAATGGTAAAAATTGTCTTGTATGCTAAGTTTTTTCTTGTGAACTCAATTTCATTTTCTTTCCTTAAGCTGGAGTTCAAACGTTTCAGAGCCGAGGGATGCAGTCCACCATATATGTGGAAATGGCTTCAGGGGTGACAACAGATGACTTGTACCAGTGCTTGAGTAGCTACTATGAGGTATATTCTCTGATGTTTTCTTTTACTAGAAGGTGTATTTATTTTACCTCCTTTTGGCAGGGGTTGGCAGTATGCCGCCCTACTCACCGATGTCCTGTGGCCTGCCCTAGATGGCCAGGGATGGACTAGGTGGCCAGGGATCCAAACTCTTGCCAAGACCTGGTGGGCTGATCCATGGCTGAGTTCATACTTTTGGGGAATTAGCTGTGGGACTAGCCTAAATTTGTTACACGCTGGAGTTCCATAACTAAAGAACCAATGAGATACATCTTACTATGAAAACTTTCTAGATACATGGATTCTTCAAAATAGGTCATCACTCAAGTTTGGCATACCGGTTACATTATGTGAAATTGCCAATGCCAGAATCGATGTGCTGTACCATAATATGGGTGTGTTTATTATGGTACTGGGCAGCTGTCACTTATCGTGTCAAAATCTCGTTTAGTATAGATTAATCAGTAAAACATGAAACTAACCTGTGTCTTGACCATGTTTTGCATGCTATTCTGATTGTTGTTGTTGTTGGCTCTGAAATCGTGATGGTCTTCACTCTTCAGAACCAAACCAGTGTAGGGGATTTACTAAGCATACTGATGCAGGTATATACCATTTTAAGTGCATTTGATTGAATCAAAGTTTTGGTGGCCAAGTTCATGCAAGCAAGAGTTACCACCTTATGCTGCATTGTGAACCTTAAATAGTGGAAACCTAGTATCTCAAAAAAAAAAATTCAGAATGTTTTTCAATGAAGTTTTCATCTTTCGCTGCAGGCTATCGTTGTTAGCATATTTAAAGTCAACATTGGTCGTCAGTTTGCCCTTTGGTTCTAATTGCTAATAGTTGTGTTGATTGATGAAATTTATACTGGTTTGAAACCTTTTAACCAAGTCTTCGTGTCATGTCTCTGAGATCATGTATGTATGGCTGTTGGGATCTGGTATCTTGACGCCAAACCTGCCATTAAAATCTGATTGAGTTTGTCCAGAAAGGGTAGGAGTAGGCTGGAAGTCAACTTGTTCATCTCATTAAAGAACATTTCTTGATTGTGATGTTGAGATTTTCTAAACGATATGAATGAACACTTCTCCTCAAGCTCTTAATGACATCAATTTTCGAACAAATTTTATGTTTTTGAGTTTGGTTCCTCCAAATCAAAGCTTGCTTATGTCAATCTCAAGTTGCATAGTTCTTTTCTTCTTGAAGCTGTCAATGGGCTCCCACTGCTGGGCGGTATCAAAATATGTATTTGTGGAGCATATGAGATGCTTGTTACACTTTCTACTTCACAAAAGGAAGAACTCTTGACTATCCCAAATCCTTTTAGGAGCTATCAACCTTTTGTTCTGTATGATTGCCTACTGTCGTTAAAATGCTCCATGTTACCCAGATTGTGAACTTATTCCTTTCTAAAGTATTTTACTTTTAAATACCATTAAAGTTCATGGCATGGATGATAAGTTTGATAACTTTGTTTCATTTCTGAGTTGTTCTAGAATGAAGAATTTGTTGTTTTGTTGGGGAAAGGAGCTGTACCTCATACTAGAAATGTTCGAGGATCAAACTACTGCTTCATGAATGTTTTCGATGATCGGATCACT